>JARLTB010000296.1:0-600000 GCA_030141615.1 Unio pictorum | reverse complement strand
TTGAGAGACCACCTGTTTAGAGACCAGAATTTCCATGAACAGACTTGTTGATTATATAGTGTGACAACCTGTTATGAGAGACCACCTGTCTTGAGAGACCATTATATTTTGGCAGAAGTGGTGGTCTTTCAAGACAGGTTCTACTGTATTTGTTGACACCAGAATAACCTCCCAAAAAAACAGCAGTCATTGAACATTCAGTAAATCCTTTAAAAAAATGTTAAATAATAGCATTATCATCATTTTCACAAAAAAACGAAAACACGTTCTATGCCTAACTGGACTAAACATTTATCTTAATTCTTAAATTACCTCAAATCTAAGACCCTGATATATGACAATCCACCCAGTTTTCAATGCCAGTATGACTTTCTGCTTGTTCTCTCTTATATCGAAAAAAAAAACACAGATAATATTATTTAGTGACAATAGACTTTGTTCCCTTTACTACCCAATTATGTTATAACCTTTAAGAGTGAATGTTTCACTACCTTTACTCCAGAATTCTAATGACCTATTTCCTTCAGCTACAACTCTAACCAACCTAGCATTTGATGATGGCACAAATGTGAATAACAAGAGATCATGTTATAACATTTGATCCATTTAATCTTAGGATTGACAATGCAACCGTTCTAAAAAATAACTTACACAATAACTTCTGTGACCCAATAAACTTTAAAAAATGTGGAAAACAAAAACCTTCCACAGTATGCATACATAGCATTTCCCAGTTGTGAATTTATTGTTGGAAAGTTATTAACAGTAAACAAAACATGCCTTTCATATGTGAATTTTTTTTTATTGAATAACAATAGACTTTGAAAGTTTGTTACATTCTGTACTAAGTAAAGCATATTTAGATATGTATATATATATATAGTATATGTATATAAGTAAAGCATATTTAGATATAAACACCACATCTGCCTCAGGTTTGTACCCCAGCCTAGACAAATGAAAGACTTATAAAATGGTATCAGCAGCTGCCTCACTAGGCGCTCAGCATTAAGAGGTTAGTGTTAGGACTGGTCAGCCTGGTTTCAGGATAATGTGACTGAGTGGGACATCATGCTACATGTCTGCAGCATGTCCAAGTGCTAGATATCACTATAAACTGCTGCACTGCTGACACTGTAGCAATATGACTGAAAAATCCTTAAGCTGCATTAAAAATCAAAAATCAAAATCCTTTAGATATAAAAAGAAATCAACAATAGTTACATATTCAGTGTTTTAAATTCTGGTCATTTTCAATTCATGGAGTAGAGAAATTAAGTCAATAAAAAAAAAATACAAATCAAAACAGTGAAAACACATAAGTAATGTCTTGAATTAAGATCAACTATTTTTAAAATGGAGATTTTTATACTCTCATTCAAGGCTTGTGGTTGTTTGGTTTCTTATGAGATTTAATTTTTTCTCCTGTGAAAACATCTTAAATTGGTACGCTGTGTCAAAAGTAAAATTTGAAACATAAGTTTATGCAAGAAAATTCTTTCAGAGGTTTTTACTCATTCGCTGACGTAAAATCTAACTGGTGATTTCATCAGGACCCTCTTGTTTTTCTTGATAAATTGTTCAAGACTGAATGTTTTGTTAATGCTACTAAAGATGAATATTATTAGAGTTCTTCACTATTGTCTACTCATGTATTTAATTAAATTAGTGTCAGATGACTTGCATTATCCTAGCATACCTAATGAAAGAATAAAAACTGTTTTGCATTTAGGCTCAGGGTCACTACAAGTCCGCATTGGACAAAACAACAACTAAAATGTATAATGCCTTCAGTGCCCACCCCCACCCCCATCCCACAAACTCTGTCAAATGACGCATCACATAACAGCCTGGTACCCTGGGCAGTCACCCATATTACCCACCCCTTACAATTGCCCTGGATACATGCTATACATCCAGTATAGTTGAACATGTCTTGAAAGACCACCGCTGCTGCAAAATAATAATGGTCCCTCAAGTCAGGTGGTCTCTCATGAAAGGTCATACATTATGTAATGAATGAATCCATGCTTTGAGAATTTGGTCTACCAGGACAGGTGATCATTCAAGACTGGTCTTACTGTATTACAAATATCTTATTTAGTTACCATCTGGCTTGATTCTGGCACATTCAAATCTGGCATTCTATTTGCTTACAGAAGTCCAAAATAACTAAAATCCCGAAGGTGAAACAGAAGATCGTAGTGTAAGGGCTCTCATTCAGTAACATAATACGAGATAAAAGCCTTGAACTTTTCACTTGTGACCATGCTCAGCATATTTTCGATAATGTTCTTGCAGATACTTTTGAAAAACAACTCCTTTAGACCAGCTCGATTCAACCATATTATATGCAGCACCTAGTGTCTGGCCTTCCATCAGATCATTATAGGCTCTTCTGCCTCCAAAACAAAATCAGCGTTGACTGTTGTGCCATGCACATTCCAGTAATTTTCTGATCTTGGACTGAATTATGGACTGATGTCGACTTTGTGACTTCAGAATTCTTGTAGATACATGTTTTTATGGATGTATTATTTTAATCAATAATGTACACAAGATGTTATCTAGAAGATTGTGAACTTTATATTAGTATTTCTTAATTTTGTATGGTGTGTTTGATCTTTCACATGTAAACTGAAATGACACAGTTAAAGGTAGGTTTAGAAGTTAAAATTTATCTGGAAAATTCCCCGCCCCATTTTAAATAATTCTTGTTGCTATAGGGTTGCCATTTTTCAGAACAAGATAAGCTATACATGGCGGACAGTACTGAATCAAATTAAATCTTTAATTTAAAATCAATGTCGTGTCTTTCTTTGTGAAGACATGTTTTTTTATAATTATTATTATTATTATTATTTATTTATTTCTATAAATATTTATGTACAGTACTGTACATATATTTTATGTGGAACATGCACTTTAAATAAAAAGCAAAGAAAGAAAGTAGCAATGAATTTACATTATTAAGCAAAGTTTGGAGCTATACCCATTGATGCTTCCATAGTTTTCTTCAATAGCTTGAAATACCAAATCACATGATTAAGTTGTATTTGATGATTGCAGAAAAGTCATAAATAATGTAAGCAGACAATGTGTAAATTGTTGACACCTTCATTTTAGGGTCAAATTTCCCCCCACCCCCCTTGAGAATTTAAGTTCTTTATTGATCATTTAAGAGCCCCATTTTTGTCAAAGCTTCTCTGTTACTTCAAATCTTGACTATCTTCAAAAAGTTTGGAGGTATAAACGCCTAGCTGGACTAAAACTATCTACCAATCAAACTGAATGCAGCCTATTCAGTGCATGATATACCAGAAGTGTGTCTTGATCAAAACTTAAATATATGAATTAAACTTGTTATAATTACCTTAAATGTATATGTGTGTGTCATTTAGATTTTTAACATAGCTTTAAAAGGTATTCAGTCATATCGCTATGATGTCGACAGCATGGCAGTTTATAGCAATGTAGCATGATGTCCCACCCAGTCACATTATCCTGACACCAGGCCAACCAATTTTAAAACTAACCTCTTAATGCAGAGTATTTTTGTAAATCTTTGACATGAATCAGCTGGGGTTCAAACCTGCGACCTCCTGCATCCAAGGCAGATGCACTAACCACTGGGCGGTCCACCTTAAATGTAGAAGTCTTCAAAGGGGTGGACACTATAAGGTCTCTTTTGGACTAAAACTTCATTAACTTTCAAAAATGTTGTTTTTCTGGCTCAAAATGTATCAACATTTGAAATCAACGGTTGAATGGAATACTACCTTTTCATTGTCCAACTGAAAATAAATAAATGCATGACATCATTTGCTTTTAACCAATCAGATGACATTATTCCATTCCACTGGATTTCACTTGCATATTAAGTGTGCGCAATCATGGCCATGTCGAGCAGTAGCATGGGAAAATGGTCTGGCATTCCTTAAAGGTCTGATAGTTAGCCAAACTCTGGATATGCATACAAAGTCGAATGCCAGAGTTAAACATCGGTACCAAATTTATTACGCTCTGGTGGCCTTGTGGTTAGAGCATCCACCTCAAATGCGGTTGTTCTAGGGTTCGATCCCCGGCCAAATCATACCAAAGGTACTAATAACTGCTTTGCTTGGCGCTCAGCATGGAGCGGTTAGTGTTAGGAATGTGACTGGGTGGGACATCATCCTGCATGTCTGTGGCATGATGCACCAATGCTAAACATCACTATAAACTGCCTCACTGCAGATATCGTTGCGATATGACAATTTTTTTTAAAGGTACCTTAAATCCAAATCACACACATCAACACAAAAAAAAACGTAGCTTGAAATAACAGCGTTTGTTTCTAATGGGTCGCACGAGAAAAGAGAGGTGTCCTTCCATATAGTGTCCATATTGTACATGTATGACAGGTAAATTCTAAGCAACGATACGAGTACCTGTGTGTGATTGCAAAACTAGCGTCTGATAGTACGTCAGCAAAAATTTTTTTAAGTGAACACTTTACGCATATCATACAACCGGAAATACAAAATTACAAAAGCATTTTTCTGCATTTATACTTGTAATACCTATCTTAAATCTGTTGCAGCATGCATGGAAAACAGTTCAAGGCTTACTGCTCTCTGTCATGCATCCTCTAACATCCCCGATAAGTGAACAACACCGTGACCGTTTAATATCTGGTTGCGTACAGGTTACCTCAACGGAGGAGAGCTTCTCAAGATACCACCTCATTGTTCAGTTCGTGTACAAATGCATCTAGGTATACTGGTGTTTTAACAGACGAGCCCAGGATACCCGGATGATGTACAATGTAGATTCTAGTCGTGTTAATAATAATAATAATAATAATAATAATAATAATAACAATACACATCCATTTTTTTAAAACCCTTTTTACGAGTCTATGCTCTTAAAATTGCTAACAGAAAGAGTGAAAGTCAGCATGCTTTTTAAAATTCAACAAATAATTTATATTTACCTAGAATACAAAGTAAAAATTAATAAATACAAGAACTTACGGTATTGAGAATTAAATACCAAAATAATCACAGAATTACAGACACAAATCATAATAATAAAAGTTTTGAATAAACTTTAGTGGAAATCCAAATTAAGTCCAACAATGAAGTTGTTGATATGCCTTTTGCGGCCTGTATCGTGTTGTTGTACAACATTCTTTGGTTGAAATACAGTATGTAAATCCAGGTTTGAATTCACTATAAATTCCAGTGAATCCCTCTGTCCAAGAATATTATTTTATGAGCTCTCTTGTTTTGCCCGAGAAAGTAATCAGTGTATTCAATGATCTGAAAAAATAAATTCCAGCCAAAATGAACTAGACACAACAATAATATATAAAAAATTAATCTGCTAGATCCTAAAGCACGAATAAATCCATTACCTATATTATAATCTTCTACTTGGCCTCATGTCAAATAAACATTTTCTATTGTTTCTTCAAACATATCTCAGAAAAATAACCTTCTAGAACGTTCTCAATATTTATAAAATAATACGTTAGTTATTATTAGAAAGCCTGTTACTAAGTTATAATATATAACCTGGAATATGTCAGGTACACCAGGTAAATTGTATGGAAATTCCAATAACCTAGATCCAAATAAGCACGTTTACTTCTATTATTACTGATTCTGATATTAAACCCATACACATAGAGAATATGTTAGCTGTGCATTAAATGTTTATAGATTTTTTTTTAAAAAAAATCACTAATTCAGATCAAGTAGATAATAAACTTGGTTTTGGACAAGATTAAGTCCAATACAGAATCTTACATTACAACAGCATAAAATAAAATTAATAAAATTAAAAACTAACGAACAAACAATGCCAGTTAAAAATACAAAACACATTACAATTACTAGAACACAGTGTCTGATTTGCAAGTAAACACAATGGTGTCTGCTGGTATTTGGATTTGTCTCTCCGTCATGATTTTCATTCATACCGCTTACGACTAACATTAATTGCTTGTGGAAGGTAATGGTGGAAGGTAATGGCCAAATACGGTTGCCCAAGAAAATGTATATCTATGGTGGAGCATTTCCACGATGGTATGCATGCACGAGCCCAGGACAGCAGCAGAGGAGGCGAGCCGGACAACATTTTTAAACAAGTTTTCAATGGATTAGGGCTTAAAACCCTATCAAAACAATGAAACAGGCAAAAAATCAATGAAAAATCAATGAAATCAGGCAATGAAAAAATCAATGAAATCAAAAACATGATCCTGAAGGGTTTTCAAAATGAGTAAAAACTCTTCAACCGAATATTTTATCAAGTCCGATACGATATCGTGTCCTCGGGTCTGCTAAATTTATTGTCACAAATCCGTGTGGTTTTGACTGAGCATGACTAAAGAAATTTCGAAATTGATTATGATTCATATCACCGCAGCACCAAGTTTGCCAAATATTTCGTAGTGTATGAGTATCAACTCCGTTAAATACACACAGCAGATTGCAATTATCGCGAATCACTTTTGGTATTTGTGTGTACCGTTGAGTGACATATATCACGTCCGTGTTTTTATGTCTGCCTCGGGAAAAGATTCTAGCAGGATTTTTTTGATTATCTAACATGATATCGTCATACACGACTAAATTGTTAATACTTCCATCGATGTCTTCCACGGAAGGGGCTTCATCAATATCAGTAATAAATTCAATAAAATCATCATCGATTTCAAATTCTTTTGCTTTCTCGTTAAAATCCTTGAGCACTTCATAGCATCGCTGATCGTCTACACTCGGGGCTATTAAATACAATTTGTCCCATTTCATCCATCTTGTTATCAAATTAAGTAGCAATTGTGTCTTGCCGCTTCCAGATGGTCCGATTATAATCATTCTAATTGAATTCGGTAACATTTCATGGTGTTTAATAGGTTCCCGTCGTCGGGTAGCTGAATAATCAATTACATTCATGCTGTTATATATAAATTATGGATCTATATTGTGTGAAGTGTAAAAAACGTACTGGCACAGATGACTTGACGACGATTACAACAAAAAATAACCGATCAGCGCTTTCTGGTAAATGCGTACAATGTAGTACAAAGAAATTTAGATTTGTTTCTAAACCCAAGGAACCTTAAAAAAAAAAAAAACGAGGAGGTGATATCGCAGCCAAGCTAACTAAACTCCCTGGAACCCCATGGGCAAAGTATCCAGGAGAAAAACACCTTCCAGGGTATAGTTATTGTGGACCGGGAACAAGACTTGATATCAGACTCAATAATCAAAATCAGCCCCGACCCGGTGAAGAACCAATAAACGCCATTGATAAGGCCTGTCACCTTCATGATGTCGCTTATAAAAGCAATAATCTGCAACACAGGCATCTAGCAGATGTGAAATTAATTCATGCGTTAAATGCTATTCCTGATAAATCTTTCAAAGAAAAATTGGCTTCATTTTTGATAAAATCGGCTATGAAAAGCAAATTGATGTTAGGTGCTGGTAATTAATAACAACATGGAATCTATTTATTATTCCCCAAGAGGATACTGGAGGGGTAGCGCTGCAATCAATAAACTCGCTAGCGCTGCAAAAGTGAGAAAAAAAACCACTGCGGCTCATTGGTTATCTAAACAGGCACTATGGCAAATTTATCTACCACCGCCTAAACAAATTCAATTCTCGCATTTTGATGTGACCTTTCCTAATGAAGTTCATCAGGCTGATATATTATTTTTGCCACATGACAACGGTTACAAATACGCTCTAACCATAATTGATATTGCAAGTCGATACAAAGAAGCAGAACCGTTAAAAACAAAATCGGCCACTGAAGTGGCTTCTGCATTTGAAAGGATTTATCGAAGGGGTCCTCTGCACTGGCCAAATCTATTACAAATTGATCCTGGCAAGGAATTTCAGGGTGCAGTGTTATCAATAATGAAACATCATAATGTCACTATCAGACGGGGGCATACTGCGCTACATCGTGATCAGGCAATTGTTGAACGGTTTAATAGGACGATTGCTGAGCGGTTATTTGGATATCAATACGCAAAAGAATTCATCCAAGGAAAAAGATCCCGTGAATGGGTTAAAAGATTACCAGCTGTGATTACTGCGCTGAATAACGAGATTACTAGAACAATTAATTTGAAACCTATCAATGCGATTAAAAAGAAGTCAATACCTGACAAACCACAAAAAGATTTCAAAGAACCAATTCTTGGTAGTAATGTCAGTGAGGTATTTATACGAACCAGGAGAGCTTGAAGGGGGCAGAAAAAGGGCTACTGATCCTATTTGGAGTATTACTGCATATAAGATATCTAGTATAACACGATCTACGGGTAGACCTCCAATCTATAAACTGGATTCAACTGCCCCTCAACAAGGATTTACTAGACAACAACTACAAGTAATACCCGAGGATACTCAATTGCCACCGCATGGTCTTAACTAGCGCCGTTGCGTCTATTGCACTCAAGACGAGTCAACATCACATTATTTCTGACATGACCGAGATTGTTATTTTTTCTGTCTACGGTGAATTGGCGAGGATCCTTATCCGAATACTGCCAACGCATTATACAATTGCAACTTGCGCAGTGATTATTCTGTTGTTTCTTCAAAGTGATTATTAATTTAGCATCAATATCAAATTCTCGTTGTTTTTTTTTTTGTCTTGTTGTTTGTAACCGGAGAGTTTTTTATCAATAATTTTAACATCAATATCATCTATTGTGGTGTCATCATCGCCTGGCTCTGTCAGGACAATTCTTCGAAGCTGATTTATTCTTCGTACTCTGGATACTGCGAGATAGACTAAATTTGACCATTCGATGCGATTATCTACCATCCAAACAATTGTATCCGATATAGTCAATCCCTGTGAAGAATGTATTGTTGCTGCGTATCCTAGCGTCCACGGGGATTTATTAGCACGCAATGCATCTTCAACGACATTGATATCAACCAGCACAATATCATTTAATACCAGAATTTGTTTTTCACTTTTTCCTGGAATATCAACTTCAATGTTCTGTTTTCGTGTATCCGATGGCCTATAACATAACGGTACTGGAAGTGTTGCAAATCTTTTTTATGCAATTAAAATAACTTCATCTGAAGTGTGTCCCTGACTATTTTTCTACTTGCAATTATCAAATCATTTGGTCTCCATGCTTCCCAAAACTCATTCATTGGAGTTTCCGAAATTATTTCACGGGCTATTTCACACTGGATTCTATCCGGTTGTAATCTAATTAGTTTCTTCAATTCTTTTAATTCATTATCAAGTGATCTATGATCGGTATCAATTTCTTCATAATAGTCTACAAAACCCTTTAACCATTCATGTGGGGATGCACCGACAAATGGTGGTGGTTGGCCGTGATCACCGCACATGACGATTTTTGTATTTTTCAATAACAACCACTCAAGAAATATTTTTAATACATCTTCTGACACTGTGTCTATTTCATCCCAAATGATAATTTCAGGAATAAATTTCTCTCCCATGCGCTCAGGAGTCCATTTATCTCCCTTCCATCGGAAAAAACTGTGATAGGTACAGGCATTTACCCCTCTCTGTATCATTTCTCTTGCAAGTCTGTGAGTTGGTGTTAGCACAATCATGTTTGGATTGGAAACGCGAAATAACTCAATTGCCCGGGTTGTTTTTCCTGAACCACCACAACCGTTTAAATAAACTGTTTTATACCGGCATATTGGATCAGAAATCGGTGGTGCATTAGAAAATTCTGAACACTGATTGCTTTCTAAATAATTATTTTCAATTGTAACATCTGCTGATTGAATATAATCATGAAGCATTTCCTTCTTAATTCTCCATGACCCCCAATTCTCGTTGCCAGTAGCCTTAAAATCAGCCATTTTGCTATTTATGTAAAATGAATCAGTGGCAACTCTAACTGCGGTGTTAGGAAATTTATTGATCATTGAAAACAGATTAATAGAAGCATAACCGAGCATAGAAGCTCTTAAGTGTGTGTACTGAGGATTGTACCCATCATTGTAAGTAACAATTGTACCCAATTTGGTTCCATCGGACAGAAATGCGTCTTTACGATTGACATATAGGCCTTTATTCGTTAGATCCGCGATTACAAAATCGTATTCAGCTTTGTCTATAATCAATCGTGAAGAATATCTTGTATTATCGTATTTACCACCCTGAGTGAATTTACCGATTATTCTTCGTCCAAGATCTTTTGCTTCATTGTTTCTGATTTCAAATAATTGTTGGGACCAATCCATGATTTGTTGTTCATTAAAATCAGGAAACAGTTTTCGCTGTTCACTAATTATTTTTTCTAGATCAGGTTGTGGTAACCAGACTGATTTCTGTGCTCGATAGGATATAATCGCTTCACTGACAATTAATGATTTTAACATCTTACAATCAAGCATATACCGTAATAACACTATTGGCATCCAGTGTTTTTCAGACATGTGTTTACCAATCCAAAGATAACTACACGGATGAAGTCCTGTAGCCATTTCAAATGATACTACACAAGCGAATCCTGTTAAATCAAAATCAGGCAGTGGTCCATTAATAGCAGCACGGGTCATTTCGTGTGTGGGGTGTCCAAATCTTTTGAAGTATTTAGCGCATTCTCCATACCCGAGAAAACTTCCTGGATAACACGCAATCATATCAACGGAAATAACGGTTTCAGGGTCGTATTTTGTATTCCATAACCCTCCATGGCTGTATTCAAGACAGGACAATCTGACATCTGATAAAAACTCACTTCTTGTTGGTTTCCACGCGTTTTTCTTTCTAGCAAAATGTGCTGCAATTGATGGTAGTGTAAAACAGTTTGCTAATAATTGATCGTTGTCTTCCCCTTCCAGTGAAAACTCACTAGCTAGTTTTTCATTTGATTATGCAGTTCTTCAGTACGGTACAATTCTCCGTTGGGCCTTACAAACTGATCAAATCTACATTCCTCGTCTGAAGTACTATGAAATAGCCATATTGACACAGGATCGTTTTTACTCAAATGGTAAATAGCATCAAATAATTTCTGCTCTGAAAAAAAACTCTTCGGTTTGGGATAGATATTTTACGGTTCTATCCCGTGGGAATATTGTTACTGCAGATGACCACGCGTGTTCATTATGATCAATAATTTCAATTGGGTTTCCTTTTTTTGATTGATATTTCGGTTCTTTTAATACTTCACCGGCGATTGTCCTTACCGATATTGGAAATCTCAATGATGTTTCTAATTTAATTATATCCTGAATTGTCGCCCCACTCTCTTTTACCGTTAATTCCCATTCGGTTATTTTTTTTCGTCTTAGATCAGTTAGTTTATTTCCCCGGGACGCATTTGTGAAGTGTTCCATTATTCGTTCTGCTACACAATTGAGCCCTGTCGAATATTTCATGGGTGCTAGTTTTGCAATATCAGGTTTTTCATTGAGCGGATATATCCCGTAAATAACTGCTGTTACAGGATAAGATCTTTCGTAGTATGGTTTGTCAATTCCGGTCAAAATTCCTGGTTTTGAATCCTGATTCACAGTGACAGTTTTTTTGTCCCTGAGAATGGGTTCAAATTTATCCCTAATGATCCATTTTCCACCATCACGGATAATGAATTTTATTCGAAAAAAATTTCTTTCTTCCCCAAGACGTGAGATTATCACTGCTGCTTTTTCATCATTCATGGTAGCGTCAACAACACCATCAATTCGAAATGTTGACCAACAATAAGATGCTCCATCACGCTTGAATTCATTAAAACAGTCTCTGATTTTACTAATCATGGCTTTATCAAGAATTTTATTCTTGGGTGTATTAGAAACTATATCAAGATTGAATTGAGCATCTTTCCAGGGTAATCTCTTGTTACGTTTTTTTCGGTCTATCGAGATTAAATTTAGGATTAATTTTCAATAATCTCTTAAACTCCCTCATGTTTCTGTCTATTAAACTTTTTTGGGGTTTATCGAGATTAAATTTAGGATTAATTTTCAATAATCTCTTAAACTCCTTCATGTTTCCGTCTCTTGGACGTTTTTTAGGTTTATCGAGATTAAATTTAGGATTAATTTTCAATAATCTCTTAAACTCCTTCATGTTTCCGTCTCTTGGTCGTTTGAGATTAATTTTCAATAATCTCTTATTTCCGTCTCTTGGACGTTTTTTTGGTTTATCGAGATTAAATTTAGGATTAATTTTCAATAATCTCTTAAACTCCTTCATATTTCCGTCTATTGGACGTTTTTTGGGTCTATCGAGATTAAATTTAGGATTAATTTTCAATAATCTCTTAAATTCCTTATCAGTATTGAATTTAGCATTTTTCGAAGGCAATCTCCTTAACTCCCTCATGCTATAATTAAAACAAGCATTTAAATGAAAGATTTATGTATAATGAATCACTGCAAATGGCTTATGATTGGATCGACGATACCGTGTAACAAATCATGCAGAAATGAATTCTGTGGGTATCATATGCAAAGCTTTCGTCGTGGAAGCCTTGGTCCGTTACCCTGTATTCTATGTGGGGTTGGGGTCAGGGGGAAATCACAATTGTGTATTGCTTGTGGTGGAAAGCGATACAGGGAGTTGAAGCGTTATTATGATAAAAGAATAAAAAATGGGAAATCAATCAGAAATTATGACCTTGACACTGACAACGTCCCTGACAAAATCATAAGAACCCCTCTAGACTACATTGAAAGATTTATCATTAAACCAAACAATGAATTAGACAAACAATAGTATTAGTATACGAATGAACCAGGAATTCAGACCACATCCCTTGATTAAAAATTATGAAGCATCCAGTGATGGTACTGTCATACACTGTAGACTGAAGAAAACGGTCGGTTTTGTGACTAATCAAGGGTATTTGATGTTTAGCGCTGGAAAGAAAAATTATCACAATCATCGTTTCATATTTGAATGTTTCAATGGATTGATTGAGGATGGTCTTGTTATTGATCACAAGGATTCCAATCCAAAGAATAATTCTTTATCAAATCTGCAAGCTATCACACAGAGTGAGAATACCAAACGAGGAAAGACTGGAAAATGCTCGAAAAAAGCGAAACCAGTAAAATCTTTGAATACAATAACGAATGAAGAAAAAATATTTCAATCAATGTATGAAGCCGGCAAGTATTTCAATATTTGTCGATCTTCTGTACGAAACGTTGCAGAGGGGATTTATCGATCTGGGATTTCAAAAAAGACCGGACAGAAAGTTCAATTTAGTTATGTCTGATACGCCATATTTTTCAATTAGAGATCTGTCATTGTTATAGAATAATGAATTCTGAAAACATGAATAGCATCATAGTTGAAATTTTAAAATTGAAAAGTCATGATATTGAACTATCAGATGGTTTGAATCCTGATCAAATCAAGTCGGATTTTCAGGATATAGAATACGGAGTTAACAACAACAGGTATATGCTACCAAAGAAGTATGCACTCATCAAAAGAATTCAGAATTCTATTAGAGACTCTCTTGCATTTTCCAGTGACATAAGTGTGTTCGTTCCGTTGTATACTATCGTAGAAGGAATACGAAAAGAATTGGGTAGCGAATACGAATTGAAAAAAGAAGTCAACTCTAAAATTAGAAATCTACGGGCGTTAATTCAAGAAAATTAACAATTTTGATTGCCCGACCATTTATCATTTTTTGATTGTGACCGACCATTTATCATTTTTTGATTGAAATCGACCCTCAAAGAGATTTTCATTTTTTTTAGCCGACCCTCAAGGGAGATGTCAAAAATTGATGGACGATCAAAAAAAGAATGAAGGAAGTCACATAATTATTATTTTATTAAGAAATATGTGACTTCCTTCATCGATGATAGAAGGTGTTATAGGATGAAATAACACTTCCGTGATCGTGTTAAAACAGTGAAAATATTTCATACTGAATAAAAAAATATTTCATACTGAATAAAAATTTGATGGACGATATGTCAGATTGATCAAAATAGAATTTGGAAAGTCACATAATTATTATTTTATTAAGAAATATGTGACTTTCCACAAACCTGATAACACCCTTAAAACATCAAAATAAGACTTTCATGACCGTGTTAAAAATCATCCGACATGTCATTGATGTAAAAAAAAATGAAGGAAGTGTGGTATTAATTATTTTTATAAGAATTTCCACACTTCCTTCAAACCTGATAACACCCTTAAAATGTCAAAATAACACTTCCATGACCGTATCAAAAATCATCCGACATGTCAAAAAAGTGGGGAAAGTCACAGTATTATTTATTTTTATAACAATTATGTGACTTTCCCAATCAATGATAGAGCTGTTAAAACAACAGAATGAAACCTCCACGATGGTGTTAAAAATCATCCGACATGTCAAAAAATATTTCACATACACTGAATAAAAATATTTCACACTGAATAAAAAATTGATGGACCGTTAATGGATGGTTCCGATTATGGGGAAAATTGTTTTACAATTGAAAAATTGTTTACGATTTCAAATAATGGTCAATGAAGCATTAACGACCCGATTGGCTCGTGAACGATTAGATGCAATTAAGAAATTTATACCAATTCGTGACTCTGTAAGGAATAAACTGCAACAACGACAGAGTCTTCAGACTGATTTTGCTGCGGAATCTGAAGAATTGTTTAAACCAGTAACCACAGCAACGAAGGGAGTAGAGCATGCTATACGGGGAGATGTTCCCGAGACGAGGAAATCTGTTATTGGTGAACTTGAAAAAATAGCAGCGAAAACTGAACAAACAAAACAGGCTGTACAAAAAATGGAATCAAAAAGAACAGTAGATAATTTACGCGTGAGATTTAACGAGGAAGGGTTAGTAGAAATTGATAAGACTGATCCAACAAAAATTCCTGAGCTTGTTGTTACGTCTTATGAAAACAGAAAAAAATGTTGAAACCAGAACATCATAAGTATGTTAAGAATTTCGCTCATTGGGCTGATATATTCTACAAAATCAAAACTAAAAAAAGTCAAATTAAGACAGATAGTCCATCATACATTGAATATATCAATGCGGTGGGTATAGTGTATAAACAATATGAAGGGTTTAAACAACAACAAAAAACGCCAAGATTGCAAAGAAAGCGACAGCAACCTGCAAAGAAAATATCTTTCTCGCCTAAAAAACTACCACCTGATGATGATGATGATGATGATGATGATGATGATGATGATGATGATGATGATATTTTTGATTATTTACAAGAAAAACCGGATGAAGCAACTGGTTATAGCGGAAGTGGATTAGGAACCCCAAGTAGGGTATGTCCTGATAGTGTTATCAATGATATATCACGATTAGATATTCTTGTAGGAGGGTTCCGAGCTGGAAATAATTCACCGGAAATAATTAATGAAGCAGCTGATATCTGTAGACGGTTATTTCAAGGTGGTATCATGGATATCAAAACATATCGAGATTTCATTGGCGAGTTAGCGGAAAGTGGGTATCATAGTGACTGAATTGAAAAGTCAATTGATTAGATAAATAACAATTGAAAACACTAGTGTTTTTATAATAAGAATGATCATACACTACAATCATGATAAACCAACCCCCGTCTATGTAGTTAATTCACGGTTTCCAGTTTATAGAGCATACTACGGAGATGGTTTAGGTAATACCATTGCAGGGTTTTTTGCGAGAATGGCCCCAAAAGTGATGCCGTTAGCTAAACAATTAGGAATGAAGGCCATTGATGTTATTCGTGATAAGGGTATTGGTGCTGTTGGAGATCTTGCGGGAAAAGCGTTTTCAACTGCGAAGAAAAAATTAACATCATTAGTTAGACAAAAAAGAAACAGGTACCATTGCCATCTACAGCGGAAATGCCTGCAAGTGTTAGTAAAATAATAAATAACGCAGTAGATGAAAAATTAGCGTCATTGGTGACTCCAAGTGACCAAGATAACATGATAGCAAACATGATAGCGGGAAGTGGCTTTAAAAAAACACGACGATGAAAAATCTTTTACGGTGAAAATCCGATTTAGACTCTGATAAATAGAATAAAATGTTCAAAAGGTCACCTGATCCAGCATTTGATATCGATGCCCCAGTGCGTAAAGATGATTCTGTACGCGATTTTCAATTTTATTCTTATCACGCAGTACAACCAGATCTCCGATCGCGAATTGAACTTCAAGTTCATGATACCAGTAAATATTTTCTACCGTGTGAGGCATTTATCGAAATCGAAGGAGAACTTGTAACAAATGTCGATGCTAATACACCATATGACAATAACCCGACTATTAAAGTTGGTTTTGTTAATAATGGGATCATGGCATTATTTGAAAGCGCTAGATATCTCATTGATGGAAAGGAAATTGAATCCATTGACCGTGAAGTTGATGTGGAAACAACAATCATAGGGTTAGCAAGATATTCTGATGATGTTTTCTAAGGATATTACTGATCACCCTGAACACGTCCAGTATTCTAGAGTAAAAGCAACACTAGCCACTGCAGTTGATCCAGCACCAGCCGGATATACAAGACCAGCTGGTACTTTTGATGTCATTAATAATATTACTAACTACAACCTAGGGTTTGCAACACGCGTAACAACGTTGCATGGACAGCGTCGACGATTTTCATGTGCGATTCCACTGCATCATATTTTCGGATTCTGTAGAAATGTTAGAAAAGTTATTTATGGAGCTAAACACACAGTAGCGCTTGTACGAAAGGGTACTGATAATGATGCAATATGGCGTGATGCTGGTGTTGCTGATGGTAAAGTCATTTTAACAAAACTATCATTGTGGATGCCAGTGTTAACTCCATCAATCACAGAAGAACAGCGACTACTATCATTTATGGACCAAGGAGGAAAATCATTGTTGAGTTGGTTATCAGTGACTACTGATATTAAACAGGACAATGTTGATGGTACATTCACATGGCACCTGGCATCAAAACAAGGGGTTTCAGCTCCACGTCATATATTTATTGCATTACAGAATAATGCGCGAGTTGGTACTCAAGAACAAAGTCATATGATATTTGATCAGTTAGGTGTTAATGAAGTCTCGCTGAGAATAAACGGACAGCAGGAACCATCCGAGGATATACAACTTGATTACGGTCAGAATCATATTGCACGCGTGTATCATAACCTGTTGTCATATATGTCACGTGATCAAAATGTGGATACTTGTTTGCAAATATCACAATTGGATTTTAAAAGCCTCTATCCGATTTATTACTTTTCATTGGAACATCTTGATTTAACAAGACAATCTGTCGTTGATATACACTTTAGAGCCCGTGTAACCCGTCCGACTGGTCCACCAGTTGGTGGGGTACCTCCTATCCTTATCCCGAATTATAGAGCGGTTGCTGTCATTCTCAGCGATAAATCAATGCTACTTGAAGGTGTTGGAGGAAGAATGAGAGTGGTAGATGCACCAGTGGAAAATCTATGAACGATTTTTCCATTGAATCGCTTTACAATTTAGAATCAATCTATTATGTATAATATGTCATATAGTAATATTAGTGTTGCGTTAACTCCCGGTCAAATCAAAAAATTGCAATCGGAATCAGCTAAAAAATGTGGAACCACAATCACGTTGAAACCCAATCAAATGACTGGTGGTGCAAATAAATTATCGCTGACAACTCGTCAAGTAAAACATTTCAATGATGCACTTGTAGCAAAAAAAGGTGTTCAGATTACTCTTTCTTCGGCTGCTATCAAAAATATGATTAAAACAGGCGGTATATTTCCGTTATTTGCTGCGTTACCAGCGTTGGTTGCGGCAGCGGCCCCAGCAGTTGCAAAAGCAGTCGTATTGGGGGCAGTTGGAGGCTTGGGGGCAAAAGCGATACAAGGCATTACTGAATCATATGAACCGAAGAAGGGAAAGGGTTTTAGACTAGGTGTGTTACCAGGATTAATAAAAGCTATCACATCGAGGCCAAAAGCGAAACAAGGCATTGAACCGAAGACGGGACGAGGGTATAAAAGAAAGGGAAGGGGTCTAAGACTACCAGGAACCCCGTATTCATGGTACAGCGGAAAAGGCCTGAGACTAGGACCGGTTTATTAATTGAGAAACCGATGGTTCCAATGTCCAATTTTGATTTAATGGATGCTGCTAAAAAACTAATGATTAAAAATTTCAGAGGTGTTTTTATGAAAGATCAGTTACCGGCACAACCAAACAACACTGAAACCGGTATTATTAATTTCGGTGCTTCAGCACCGGACCTGGAACTCACTGGGTTGCATACGCTATTGATCCACGTGCAATCGTCTATTTTGATTCATATGGATTAGCCCCGCCAAGAGTTTATGCGTTACATAAAAAAATTTCCAATGAAGACTTGGTATTCTACGCTACCAACACAACAAATGAATGACCCACCAATATGCGGCAGTGAAGTATTAAATGTCCTTGATGCTATTTCAGCATCTAGAAAACCACCACACATTGTCGTAAATGAATACACTAGTAATCGCTTTTTAGAGAGAGGTGTATAAAATATCATGATTGATATTTGGGGGAGATCTTTGAAACCCAAACCCGATGGCACTGCAACCGGTGATATAAAAAAAATAATTGAAGATGAAATCGCTGAGACGTTGAACTTAACAAGTGTTGACCCTGGGGAAATAGTTGTATTTCAAGACAAACAGGGTAAATTGAAAACCAGTGATGTGTCGTTGGATGATATTTTAGTTAAACAACGAAACGCAATCGAGAACACCGTTGCGTTATTTTCCGATCAGGGTAAACTCAAACCGGGTGTACTTTTTTCGACGATTACAGATAAATTTGCCAACGCCGATATGAATTTGAAGATCATTTAAGAAACTACAATAGTTTCCGTAGAAATGTCGTTAATAAGTTCTTTGGATCCCCGATTGTAGTTACACCATCTATAGCTGAAATTAAAACGTTTATGGATGAACAAAATGCCAACATTAACCGCAGAAATGAGTTATTTGCGCTCAGTTTGAGATTCTTCGGCGATGAACATTTAATACCAATTAAACCTGCTGACATGATATACACGTTAAAAAATATCGAACAAGCGTTTGTAGAACTTCGAGATGCCCGCAAAGTAAAAATTCCGAATCACAACGATGAAGTTAAAAATGTTGTGTACACGACGGCCAGTGGAAATTTCGATTGGGTTAAAAACACTCAAACTCAGCTCAGTTACACATTTGGTGGTTTGGGGTATATTGAGGGAATTTATCGATTTACAATAATATCTAACGAACATTTTAATATAACATGTACCGATTTAAAAAATGTAATTTTAGGAACAGATGTTAACACAGCAATGTTTAAATCTAATCCAATTGAAGTACTTTTTAAAATAAGTGCGGTTAGTGATAGCACAATTAGATTAACGATGCCGTGTGTGATAGAATTTGTAGCAAATGAAACCTGAGCCTGAAGATGATTAATTCAACGATGACATTTCCAATAACGATGACATCAACGATTTCATCATCACAATATCGCTATGATACAGTCAAAGAATTTTCAATGAAACTCAAAACACTCGCTGAGGAGTATGCAATGAAAATAAAAAAATATCGCAGGAGAATTACAGTCATCGACGTTACAGTGTACTCAGTGTCTGGTGTAATGGCCGGAGCTGGTATTATACTGTCTTCAGTGACAATGATAGCTCCGATTACTGTTCCAATTTGTATATCCGCGGTGGCTTCAATCACTGGTATATTAACCGGGATCACAAAAAAAATATCATCATGCAGCCAACGAAAACTACAAGACTACATAATTCAATTTCATGTTGTATCCACTGCATACTCGCAATTATCCTCATTGATATCGTCATCTCTCGATGATACAATTATATCAGAGAGTGAGTTTTCAGCGATGGTAGATATATATGATTCTGCGATGTCAAAATTAGAGCGACAACAAAAGTATAATAACAATGACAACACAGATGGAATTACTTCAACAAATAGTGGAGAACACAAACCCAGTACAAACCAGCATGATCTCAATAACATCAACGAATCCAGAATTCAGTGTGAATTTCCCCTCTCCGGTCCCAGTGAAGGAAATCGCGCTAGCAAAATTACGAGTATACCATAGTTGGCCTAATATCAGATCAAAATCATTTGGTGGTCAACAACCGAATAATTCACTGGTATTTGCAAATAAGAATAAAGACGACGGTACCCCAGACTGGAACGTTGTTTCGATACCAACCGGATCATACCAAATTAAACAAATCAATAATGAATTCGCGCGTAGAATAAAATCGATTACTGGAAAAGAATCAAAAATAGCTATAACAGTTCATGAGCCGACACTATCATCTGCCATTGAAATAAGCACAGATGGTTATGTCGTAGATATCTATCAAAGCTCAATAAGGACCGTACTGGGATGGCCTGAATTACCACCCGGGGGGGGGGGGGCCGTTAATTTACCACCTGAACCACAAAAAAATGATTATATCACCGGATAAAATCTGATAATCCAATAAAAAGTTATAGCGATTATGACAAATTTAATTTTTTTCATGAATTGGTAGATCCTCCCACTAAGAGAAAAAGCTACATAACTCGACAGGATAAAATCACTGAAAACTTCACAGCAATGAATAATGATTTTTCATTGTTGTTGACATCTCTTAAATCCGGCACTCTCACCCGAGATGAATTTATCAGCGTTGTAGAAACATGTAACAAAATCATCAATGACATGGAAACATTTCATTCACAAATTATTCAAGAAGTATTAGTTGACAGTAGTCATGAAACAAGAGATTTATTTGCAAATGAATATAATATACCCGTCAAAGATATTCCTTCATTCAAAATACCAGGATATAATATCTCAAAACTACAAAAATCTCTCAATGATGCCATCGATATTGGTTTAAAAAAATCCATGACGAATGGAAAAAAACAACACCACCGGAAATAAAAATCCTCAAACATAATAATGACCCAGATGGTGGCGGCAGGCATATTGCTCCTCAAAATGTGAATATTTCATCGGTGATAGCGCTCAATTTAGTATGCGATGTTATCGAAGGAAGCTATCAAATAAATTTAGAACGATCAAATCAAGCTCAGCAAGGATATATTTTGTATTCATTTGCACCAACAGCTACTCCAGGATTTCTAATCATTGAGTCCCCGGTGAATCCAGTCTATATGCGATGTCATAATAATTCATTAACCAGAATTAATTTCAAACTCACTGACCAGTCTAATAATCTGATTGATTTACAAGATGAAGTTTTACAAATAAGTCTGTTTGTAAAGTCCTAAGGACTTTCATCCTGAAAGGATTTTCGTCCTAGGACACGATATCGTATCGGACTTGATAAAATATTCGGTTGAAGAGTTTTTACTCATTTTGAAAACCCTTCAGGATCATGTTTTTGATTTCATTGATTTTTTCATTGCCTGATTTCATTGATTTCTTTTTGCCTGATTTCATTGATTTTTTGCCTGTTTCATTGTTTTGATAGGGTTTTAAGCCCTAATCCATTGAAAACTTGTTTAAAAATGTTGTCCGGCTCGCCTCCTCTGCTGCTAGGACAATGGAGAGACATCTCAGCCATTCCCAATAACCAATGGCGTTAAGCAGGGTTGTGTTCCGGCACCGACACTGTTCAGTCTATTGTTCTCCGCCATGCTGACTAATGCTTTCAGAGACTGAGAGGTTGGAATTGGCATTGGATACAGTACATATGGAAAACTATTCAATCCCAGGAGGCTTCAAGCGAAAACCAAGGTCATGACAGACACCATCAAGGATTTCGTATTTACTGATGAATGCGCCCTCAATGCTGGCTCAGAAGCCGACTTGCAATGCAGCGTTGACAAGTTCTCCAGTTCCTGCACAAGCTTTGGCCATACCATCAGTACCAAGGAAATTGAAGTCCTGCATCAGCCAGCCCCTGGAAAGCCCTATGTTAAGCCCAACATCACCGTCAACCGCCAAAATCTCAACGTAGTGAATCGCTTTACCTACCTTGACAGCACACTGTCACAGAGCGTTACTATTGACAACGAGGTGAATCTTCGCATTGCCAGAGCCGGCGCAACTTTCGGCAGATTTTATGCCAACGTCTGGAATACAAGAGGTATCAGCATCCAGACCAAACTAAAGGTCCACAGGGAAGTTGTACTCCCCATACTACTTTACACATGTAAAACATGGACGGTGTACCAGCGCTTGCCAGAAGGCTGAACCACTTTCACACCACCACAAGTCTCAGGAAAATCCTCAACATCAAGTGTCAGGACAAAGTTCCAGACACTGAGGTACTTGCCCAAGCAGGTCTACCCAGCATCCACGCCATCCTGATGCATTGCCAGCTACGCTGGGCGGGACATGTCGTACGCATGACAGACCACCGGCTGCCTAACAGACTCTTCTATGGCGAGCTATAGCAAGAACATCGATCCCACAGAGGTCGGAAAAAAAACGCTTCAAAGACAATCTGAAAACTGTAATGAAAGCATTCAACATAAACCCTGATTCCTGGGAGCAACCAGCAAGCAATCGAGCCACTTAGCATTCCTCTGTACACAAAGGCTCCAAGTTGTGCGAATCAAGCAGGACAGCAGCTGCAGAGCTGAAGAGGCAAGCCAGAAAAGCACGTTCCATCAACCCTCCTGGAGATGTCCCACTCATCCCCTGTCCATTATGCAAACGAACATCCGTGCAAAGGTTGACCTCATCAGAGCCAGCCCCTCCAACCATCGGATGACTAGAGAAGTCCTCGTCAACTCTACGGATGAGCAACAATTGCTTCTGGCCGAAGCAGTGCATTATTTGACTATAAGCCATGGTTGATATAATTACTACAACAGTATAGAATCGTTTGTATGTTTAAAAAAATCACATACCCCACCCCGAAAATTAGATGGTATTTTTTAAAATATTTTACTTCATAATGTAATTGCAGCCAGTTCTGCATTAAAGGTTACTCTCTAATATTTCAAAATCTACGACAAATGGTGCCAAATCAGATATGATCTTGGACCGTACCGTTGATTTCACATTTTAGTAAAATGCTGCAATTCTATACTCGTTAAATCGACTGTGTGTAAAACCCCTAAGAGCAAACACATTGGATTTATAAGCCAGCAGACTCCTTTATATAGCATTACTATATTTGTTAAATCTCAACGAGAGAGAGAGAGAGAGAGAGAGAGAGAGAGAGAGAGAGAGAGAGGTATTATTGGGTCTTGTTAATTAAAAGAATTTGTACACTGCCTTGCGTGCTTTTAAAGAATTTTTTGTTTTGTATATATATATATATAAAAAATACATGCAAAAATGAACTGCTTGCTATTGAAAAGAATGAATGGTGACATAAAACAGGTTATAAACCAATTCGAGTATTTAATCTGAGACTGAGGAAAATGAACGGTGGGTAATTTGTACTCTCCTGCTATATACTACCAGCCTGAAAAGAAATCTATTGGCAGAGATGTGGTCATTTTACCCGAAAGATACAAGAGCAAATGTTACATATTTAAATTTACATGCAAACCTGTGAAATATAACTCGAAAAATGTTATAATTAATCAAATATAAAAATTGTTAAATATATCTTTAAATATTTCTACTTGAACAATATATAACAAAATAAAGATTTGTAATAATCGGAAAACTGAGACCGATCGAAATTAAAAACAATTTTCAGTCCCTTTAGTACAATACGAAGGAACTGGAATATACGAATAAGACAAAATTAAACAGAATTATCTATAATAATAATTTTAAAAAAACTCTGGAGTTCCATTTAAAACACATTTTGGTATGAATTTTGCACTATACAAGTGTAACAATGAATATTTTTAAAAATTTTCTCTATGATGTTCAATTACACTTAAAGACGATACTCTGCTGGAAATTTCGATAATATAGCTCTGTAGAAACGACTAAAGAGAAGAACTTGATTTAATGATTATACATAGGAAACGATCCACCCAAAATATACAATGAACAAAGTATATATATTCAAGTCCCGGATTACCCATCAGGCAGAGTAGGCAACTGCCTATGGGCCCCGCGACTTTTATGGGCCCCATCAGGGGCCCCCATGAGACCGTGACCGTGGGTCTGGGGCCCCAAAAGTTTGACTGCCTATGGGCCTCCACGGTGCTTAATCCGGCGCTGTATATATTTCATTACGATACAAGGTTTATACATATATTGAACAGAGAGGATACTGACAATGTCACTCGACATTTAATTTACCAGATTCAGACAGAAAATAAGCGAAATACAAAATGAATGTTTCTTCGCATGATTGAATTTTTAACATTGCACATAAATATCGACTGCTCAGGCGAAACTTGTCCATAGATTGGCCTGAATGGATTGAGAACCATAAACGTATATAAAGACCATGATGAAAGAATGTGCTTCTTTTATGACCGGAATCTGTGTTAAATAAATAAAGTGACAAGGTAAATAGACCATTTAAATCAAACTCAGATAGACGCAATCAATGATTTAAAAACGATGTCAGGTTAAAATAGAGAATATGAAAACTGAATATGAAATTTATATATCCCTAAATATGTAGGAAATATTGGAATGAGAAGATCCCATATGCCAAAGGCGTAGCTAGGGGGAGGGGGGCAGAGGGTACATGTGTACCCGGGCGCCATACTAGTGGGGGCGCCAAAATGGGCTTTGAAATAGGTTGTAACGGGTAATGGTGATTTTATTGATGAAAATAATGGGTTTCAGAGTTGATGTGGGGGAGGGGGGAGGAATGAATATTGTCCCCGGGCGCCAAACACTCTAGCTACGCCTCTGCCATATGCAACGTTCCCTCTAAGCGAATGGTAGGTGTGCGCGCAGTGCTCGCTACACCGCGCAAGCATTACGGAAACGAACAAAATTTAACGTTGGATTGAGCAAATATTGACAATTCAGCTGCGCGGGGATGCCTGAGCAGCTGCACGCGCGTGAGGGAACGTTGTCCATATGTACAACTAAAAAAAACTACATCAATCATCTTCAAATAATTGAAACATAGAAGGATATACATGTTGACACAGTAATTACATTTTAACATGACGTACCTAATGAATGGATAGCCAGTGTAGGCTCTGTGAGCAGTGGTGAGGTGTATTCTGATCTAGGTACTCTAAAGATGATCCGAGCAGCTGTGTTTTGAACTTTTTGAAGTTTCTGGAGTAGATATTGTGACGAAACAGACAGAATAGAGTTACAATAGACCAGTCTTGAAAGTACTAATGAACACACAAGTGTTTTAGTGGCATCAACTGAAAGATAATTGCGAACAGAACTGATGTGTCTCAGTTAAAGATATGCAGCCTTGCATATGTTCATGACATGTTGGTGCAGTGTGAGAGTAACAAATGTAAAAAATTGTATGACCTATTTTAAATTTGATATTTCATAATGTTAATTAAATTTTTCAGGTCCTATTTACTGTTTTCAATGATAAAACGAGCAATATATCAAAGCTTCCATTACCAATTTTCATCACGATTTTCTTCAAGTGCAAGAAATAGGGATAAATTTTTCTGGTTTAAAAAAATGGTATCCACGCCTGACCCTGCATTATAAGTGGGTTTGCGAGTAATCAGGGTGCGAGTTATCGAGGGAGTGGTGTATATGAATCCAAATCAAGTGAATACTTGCCACTTGAAGGTATATAGAATCAAACTTTTAAAAATGACACCCATGTGACTTGTACTATAGTTGTTTTTAGTCTTCTTGTATCTTTCAGCGAACTCCTCCCAAAGACAAAAGAATAAGCTATAACATAGTAACAAATTATCAATGGTTCACCTGTAATACAGATATCCATATAGCGCCTTTGGTTACTAATTCGCACAATGTATCTGATTAACATACAAATGTATCCTCTTAATAGCTGACAGTATACAGAAAGGTATGAAGCTGATGCCAAGGCAATGGTTGCTAAGTAACTTGCTTAGAGATATATGGTTGCTAAGTGACTTAGAGATGTACACCTGCTGCTACCATATGCTGATCAAACCGGTTACCCACCAATTGTGAATCTGAGAAATAAAAATAATTAGTAGGAAATCATGAATGTAAAATAAAATGGGCACAAGACATCAAAGATGTAATGTCATTTAAGAATGAAAACTGGGTCAACATCCTCTAATTTTTATGTGATTGAGATGCATTTACTTACCACTTTTCATGACAAGTCGAAAAAGATCCAAGATACAGAGAATGCAATGACATAATGAACACATTTAAGTTGGGGCACACAACCTCATTCAAATCAATATCCATTCATAATTAGTAGTTATGTCTGAGATCTTAATTTTAATTAGATTGTTGTTACAATGCTCTTTCACCTCTCATCAATCTATCCCGTTTATTACTTGTAAAAGCTTGAATATGAAATGTGACACCAATTGCAGTGCTGTCAGGAAAATGGCATTTATCTCTTGCTATATTTTTTACACCTGGTTGTAATAGAAGCCACACCATTATTAGGGAAGGTACGCTGAACTAACTTTGATAGAGCATGTTCAATCAAGATTTGTCTCCCTTTATTGCCTAAGTTTGTCTGATGCTGGGAAAACCCAGAGTACAACAAAATAATTAGTGTAAGAAAATTAAGTCACTGTGACCTATTTTCCTTGTGAATTAGGCATAATAGTGCAAGGGATATCTTGACAAAGTTTCATGTAGGCTTCACATACAAACTTTGACACTGAAGTTGACCTTTAATCAACAAGTCAATCCATATAAGGAAATTTGGTCACTGTAATAAATTTCACCTGTCATTATTTAGACTAATGTAAGAAATCAATTTCCTTGAATGCAGCATACCTAATTCTGGTGATCTGATAGTAAAACAAAATTTTAACCTGCAAGAAACAGTATTGTAAGTAGGTAAATGACCTACCTTTTTCTCGGGATTTTAAAACGATGACTGTGGCAATGTTTAGTACATACATCATTCCAAAAGGTGGAGATTGACTGGGAAGACAAAATTTGCACATTGGGTTTATTCTATAATAATAAATAAAATTCCATAATATGTAGGTCAGTATGACCTACTTTCCCCCATCAGTGGGCCATGCAAGGATCAACAGAAGTTCCATGAAGACAATGCGTAAAGCTGGCAATAAAATCACAATGTTGGCCTGACTGCATATATATATATATATATATATATATATATATATATATATATAAAAACTATGCAGATAATTCTGACATGGAGGAAGGAGCTCAAGCATAAGCTTTACAGGTGAACAAATAAAACATTCCAAGCAGTTTTTGATATAATGACAGATGGAAATGAAGAACAAACAGACAGCATATGCCAGGCCATACAATGAGCTCTTCTGGAAGAAGGGCCAAAAGTACAATTCAACAAAAAATATATAACAAATTATATTTCATTTATTTCTCACATTTTACAATTTTCTCTCATATACTGACAGTCAATTGTTGAAAAAATTATATTCACGCTAAAAATCAGTTTCATCTCGGAGTTTATTGCAACATCATATCACATAGCAATATTACTTTTCCAGTAAAAACTGACAGTACAATGTCTGATGGTCTGGGCTTGAAAAGTGAGGCACAAAGTTCACTTTCACAATCTCTGAGAATCCCTCCTTTATTTCTGGTGGCTTATACTGCTTCCTTCAAAGGGAAAAAAGGGCAAAAAATAAAATTAAGAAAAACAGTTACAAGAGCAACACATAACTTTAGGATGCATTTTCATGTATTCTGAATTAACAAATCTGAATTACATACAGTTTATCTTTTGTTCAGTTAACCAAATGAACAGCATTAATTAAATTAATAACTACTTTTCCACAGACTTTTTTCCTTTCTTGGTTTTGTGGATTTAATATTATTTTTCAGCACATGATATGCTATACATGGTATATTTAGTGAATGAAGAATCTTGGAGGGACCCCAGATGACCAAGTGGTCTGTGGTTCCTCCACCAATTATACTACCTGCATTGTATAGCCTATCATGTGTTGAAACATGGTGTTAAACCACACAACAGAACAAGGGAAACCCACAGGATGAACCACTGACAAACGTGGAGCTACCAACTTTCTCACATACCCAAGATGATCAACCTAAGGTTTAAACCCACATCAACATATGTATTATGTCAGTGAACCACTAAACCACAGGAAAATACTTGCAAGCTTTCTCACATACCCAAGCTGGCCTACCCAAGGTTTAAAAAAACATTAACAGAGGTGATACGTGATCTGTAAAGGTAAGCACCTCAGACCAAAGCCTCCCTGGGCCACTGCACAACATGTAGACTACTAATTATTTACACTGATAGCCAGGTGTGAAATGTGTGATTTAAATTTTTAATTTAGCTTTAAAACAAATTCCAGCCATATCACTACGATGTCTGTTGTGTGGCAGTTAGGGTGATATTGAGCATGTGGGCATCATGCCACAGACACGTTACATCATGTCCCACACAGTCAAATTATCTTGATACCATACCAACCAGTCCTAACAATAACCTTTTTATGCTGAGCAGCAAAAGGCAGCTGCTAGTTCCATTTTTAAATGTTTTTGGTTTTGGCCGGTTTTGAATCTGTGACCTCCCGCATCTAAGGCGGACTCTCTAGCCATTTAGGCCACCTGAGCAGGGAACTATTATGTAACTCCATTCATATATGAATGTAAGAACAAAAGAACCAGCATAAATGTTATATGCCGTGTAACATCTGCAGACTATATATCCTCACATCTTATGACATCTTTTCATGAGTAATGATGGAAAAAGCTAACTAACTTTTTAATTAATGAATTTCAGTTCAGCCACATTGACCTGAAGTTCAGCCACATTGACCCTAAAGGTAGTGATATATTCAAGGTTGCAAAGCAGATAAGGAGGGAAAATCAGGATGTTCTAGGTGAAAAATGCATAATAGATGATGAGGGTCAGCTCTCTTTAGACGATAAAGCCAAACATAGGGCCTGGCAACAACACTACGAATCATTGCTCAATATTGAATTTTCTTGGAACTCTGACCACCTAACTAAAGAACAACCGGTGCAAGGCCCACCAATAGAAATCAGCACAGACATGATAGAAAAGGCGTTAAAGAAAATGAAAAATGGTAAGGCAGCAGGACCTTCTGGTATTATGGCAGAAATGATGAAAGCAGCGGGAAATGAAGGCAGTCAGATCATGTCAGACCTAGCAAATGCCATCATAAGAGAAGAGCGTGTGCCAGAGAGCTGGGGAGAAAGCTATATCATCAACTGCTATAAGGGCAAAGGTGACGCCCCGCTTAGAGGCAACTACAGAGGCCTGAAACTTTTGGAGTAAGCAATGAAGGTTAATGAGCGAGTGGCAGATAGTATCATCAGACAGCAAGTTGACATCAATGAAATGCAATTTGGATTCATACCTGGAAGGGGCACAATTGATGCGATATTCATCTTGCATCAGATGCAGGAGAAGTATGTTGGTGCAGACAGAAGACTCTACATGGCATTTGTGGACTTGGAGAAAGCTTTCAACAGGGTTCCCAGGGATGTGCTATGGTGGGCAATGCGGAAACTTCGAGTAGAGGAATGGCTCATCCGACTGGTAAAATGCATGTACACTAATGCCAGGAGCAGAGTACAGGTGAATGACACATACAGTGATGAATTCAGTGTAAAAGTCGGAGTCCATCAGGGATCAGTCCTCAGCCCCCTGCTATTAATCATTGTCCTTGAAGCCCTCTCCAGAGAGTTCTGGACAGGATGCCCATGGGAGTTATTGTATGCAGATGATCTGGTCATCATAGCAGAGACTATGGAACTATTACTGGAGAAGCTAAAAATGTGGAAAAGTGGTATGGAAGCCAAAGGATTGAGAGTGAATCTGTCAAAGACAAAAGTGATGGTCAGTGGCTCAGAATTACAACCATTGAAAGATTCCGGTCAGTACCCATGTGCTGTGTGCAGGAATGGTGTAAGGTCCAATGCCAATACAGCCTATGTGCCCTATGGGTGCACAAAAAGTGTAGTGGCTTGTGTGGAAAACTGGTACCAGACCCCAACTACAAGTGTAAGAGGTGTCTGGGGCAGGCACGCCCACTTGAACGCCGACCTTACAATGATATGAAAGTATATGATTACACTCTGGAGGTAGTAGACCCCTTCTGCTACCTGGGTGATATGTTGAGTGCTGGAGGTGGATGTGAACTCAGTTCAACCATAAGGGTAAAGTCAGCATTGGGTAAGTTTCGTGAACTATTACTTGTACTAACATCAAGAGTTGTCCCCCTCACCACCAGGGGAAAGGTGTATAGCAGCTGTGTTAGAAGTGTGGTGCTATATGGCAGTGAGTGTTGGGCACTCACCCAGTCCTCACTCGCCCGTCTACAACGCAATGACAGAGCCATGATCAGATGGATTTGTAATGTCAAGCCAGACCAGACCCAGCATATCAGGTCAGATACCCTACTGGAAAAGCTGCACCTACCAAAGATTGAGGAACTCCTAAGGGCCAACTGGTTACACTGGTTCGGCCATGTAGAGAGAAGCAATGCTTGGATTAACAGGTGTAGAAATGTGGAGGTGGAAAGCCAAAGGAAAGCTGGCCGACCCAAGAAAACTTGGAAGCAAACAATCAATCATGACCGCAAGACATGGAAGATGACCAAAATCGATCCTCAAAACAGTGATGCCTGGATACTGGGCTTGCTGACTGCCAGAAAACGTCGGACCCCTGACCAAGGGAACTAAGACGATAAAATTGGATAGAGAGAGAGAGAGAGAGAGAGCGAATCAATTAACATGCTATATTCTATGGACATGCTGAAAGACCATGCTAGTTCATTTGAGACCTCACTCACCTTCATTATGACCTCTCATTCAAAAGTAATTCAGTTAAGTGTATATTATAATTTAGATTCATTTCTTACATGCTGGCAAGCCAATTAATGTTAAGTTTTTAAAACATATATTTACTAAAGTCTACAGTTGAGATATGTACAACAATGTTCACATGAAAATCATTGAATTTAATAAAGCTGATATCCTGCTGTGATCAATAGGTCCCTTTTCGTTGGACTGAACATCATTTTTTTTAAATAAAAAGTTAAAGTATTTCCATCCAATGCACTAAAAAACACGACTTTTAGTTTTAGTTTTTGATCAAACAGCTGTTGTAACAAGCTGGACATTTTTTTCATAAACTGGAGAAAAATTAAAAATGTCTATCACATTTAAGATTCTCAATTTATCTGTACATGTGAATCATGTCAAGACACCTTCCATTTCTTATAATCAGTACAATTTGACGTAATCCTTCAATATAATAAAATGAGGTTAGCCATAAAGAATGAAATCATGCATTGATTTTGTGAAATATTATGTCCGTAGGGATGCATATCATGTATATCAACATGGCAGCAATGGTCTCTCTGATTACCTAATAATAGATCTGGATTCATCATATTTAAAAATGTAAAGTATTTTCACAACTTTTGTTTGGTTTATTTGTTTATTGGAGGGCCATTTTACTCATTATTGCTTCCTTTGGTTTTTCAGATTTGCCACAGGTTGAGTTGCCAAATTTAAATGAACTTGTGAGACATTTGTTAGTCACTCATTTCAATTGGATTGCAACCATGTGTAAAGGTTGGTTTGGTTTTCAATGTTCTAGTTAGCAGTTAATTCAACCGGATGATTTGAGACACACAATATGCACGTAACTTTTCTTAAGGCATTTCAAGTCTCACTGAATAAGGTTGCAGAGGGAAGACTGGAAAGTTCTGTTTCCAATTCAACAAAGGGTTCTCTGAACAAGATCTGAATTTGGGACTTGCAGTTTTGCTATACTTGTTGACTGGTACTAAAACTCCATAGGTATGAATAGTGCCGACTCATACCAGTTTTGCTATACTTGTTGACTGGTACTAAAACTCCATAGGTATGAATAGTGCTGACTCATACCAGTTTTGCTATACTTGTTGACTGGTACTAAAACTCCATAGGTATGAATACTGCTGACTCATACCAGTTTTGCTATACTTGTTGACTGGTACTAAAACTCCATAGGTATGAATAGTGCCAACTCATACTTTTTATGTCTCAAACAGCAAAAAAGAAAGTACACTTCAAGTGACATTGATAGGAACAAACTTTTGAAGATGCAAGTAAACAGTTTATAAAAATTTTGAGACTGCAGCTGAATACCTTTAATTTCCATTTCTTGGAAAACTGGGAGTTCTGAATGGCTTCTGACACAATATACAAGGCCAGATGGTGAAAACGGCAGGTCCAAGACCTCAAATCACCGCTGAATGATTTATATCTGATATTTAAACAATGTTTTTATTTTTATTACATATAATTAACATTACAGGAGTCTGGATGAGATACTAGAAACCTGCATTGTGAAATGTAGTGAACAGCTTTTCACTATTATTACTTACTTGTATGAATTCATTATCATCTCATTAATGGGCTGGTGAGATTTGTCAACAATTTCTCGAAACTGAAATGGAAAGTGAGGATGATAACAGCATATCTCAATTCAACACTTACTCTTTTCTCCTTGCATATCTATACCTTTCTTTGGCTCTCCACCAACCTTACCCATTACCCAAATACTTTTGCCTAATGCACCATCATAATTACCTAGATTTGAGAGCAACATTTTAAACCATTAAAAAAAAAAATTAAGTCTGATCTGAGATTAATTCAGTGAAGACGAACATTATAGTCAGTTTGTAAAGTACACTTATTAAATTACCTCCATCACAGTTCAGAAACTGCAGTTCCTAACTCCATGGAATTCAGAAGGTTTCTACTGAGATCTCTCAATTCAACATATTTATTTCTGTTTTGTTTACTTCTTTTTTTGTTCCAGTTGAAAGTACCATTTGCCTCTGCGATAATATGTATGCAAATTAATACAAGACATCCAATAAACATTAATGTTGCCCTTTCAGCTTTGCCTCTCAAGAATCTAAATATTTCTTTTTATACTTATATGCCGACCGTTTCAATATTTTAAGAGACATGCTGTCCCTTTTGTCTTCAAAGTGTTTTTATTCATTGGATAAAATTTCTAGACAATATATAAGCAACAGCATGAACAGCATGTTCTCCATTCTCAGCAAGAGGCGCCTTCGCTGGCTAGGCCATGTTAGGAGAATGGACCCAGGCCGCATACCCAAGGACCTGCTGTACGGCGAGCTAGTAGAAGGTGCATGAACGACTGGAAGGCCATGTCTGCGCTACAAAGATGTCTGCAAAAAGGACATGAAGACAGCCAACATCAACATAATCAATTGGGAGAGCTGTGCTGATGACCGCTCCGTGTGGCATCTTGCTGTCAGACAGGGCACTCAGAAAGCCAAGGAGATGAGAAACACAAACCTCGCTGCAAAGAGAGCCAGGAGGAAGGTGAACCAAAAACATCCTCAGCAAGCATCAGCATACACCTGCAGCAAGTGCAACAGAGACTGTCACTCAAGGGTCGGACTCTTCAGCCACTCGCGAAGGTGCAGATAGGACACCCAAATCGGAAGCTACACCATCGTCTCTCAAAGACGGACGGATGCCGACGACGATATAAGCAACAGCTTGATTATGCTGGCATTCTGCTTAAAAAAGTATGAGAATTTACAGTACTATTGAGTAAGGATTGGAAAAAGTTTAGCATGGTGAGCAAGACTCTTCCAGAGATGACATATTCTCCCAATCCATCACGAATTATATACTATTTATGCTAGTAATCCATTATTCAGGACTTCAATCAATAATACTTACACTGATACCCAATGGTCGAATCAATCTATATACCATTTACACTAGTACCCAATGGTCCAATCAATCTATATACCATTTACACTAGTAACCAATGGTCCAATCAATCTATATACCATTTACACTAATACACAATGGTCCAATCAATCTATATACCATTTACACTAGTACCCAATGGTCCAATCAATTTATATACCATTTACACTAGTATCTAATTGTAGATAAGAATAAAATCGTCCATAAACACATGACCATACAAGTCAGTACCAAACTGTATCAGATGTGCAATCTTTATGTGATGACAATAATATTTATCAATGGGCCATTAATTAGGAAATATATGGCAAATATCAAGTTTCACAGCAATTCATCTTAGACTGTGAGACTAGTTGCTCTATAACGATAATATCAAACGCTTATCAGGCAAGTGAGTTATCTACATGCTCATCTTTAGGTCTTAGCAACAATATTAACCATGTTTCATGGCAATTTGTCAAAAACAGTGTGACTAGTTGCAATAGATTTTGTATCTGATGAATGTATGGAAAAATGGATGACTATATACTACCACCTCTATAAGAAATACAAACAAGCATGTTGTGATATGAACATACCTTTGTTAAGAAACAACCACAGCTATTATCAACCAGTGCATCAAAAGTTCTGTGCTCACAACAACGTACTCAATAAATGAACAAAGAGGACCAACTCTAGGAACAAAAAATGAGCATTCAGGGGCAATAAGTCTTCCAAATCAAAACATGGAATGCAAGAAATTCAATTCATTAAGGTATAATTAATATAAACTTGCGTGCCAGATTTGGTTGAAATCCAACAATCATTGGTAAATCAATGCTGCAAAACCAAAATTTGAAGAAGTACCAAGGGGGGGGGATGTGTCATAACCTTTCTAAATGATAATTTGGAATGCTGGATATTAATTTTTCAATTTATCAAATGGATAATAATTTATTTGGATCATAAATTTATGAATTTTTTAATTGGATAATAGTTATTAAGCTCAAAAATCAAGCTGCAAGTAAATCTGGTTGAGATTCAGCAATCTTTCCGGAAGTAATGAGATGTAAATCCAAATCAGCATGATAGCTAATCAGGGGCCATTACTCCTGTATATGTCATGAAATGCTACAAACCAATTTTAGGTCATATCAACACAAAGGTACATTTTAATTTTGGTTTTAAAAAGAAATTCAAAAATCCTTAGTAAAGTTACACTGCAGAAACTGAAGTTAGAAGAATGGAGAAAGATGAGCCTAAAACATCACTACCAGTAAATGATGATGTTGAACAATGGATATAAAAAATATTGAAGGTCTTTACAAAATGAAGCTGTATGCCTAATTTGGTCAGAAGTCAACAATCCTTGGTGACATGATGCAGTGGAATTCAAAGTTAGAAGAACATAAATCAGGGGCGTAACTACTGTCCATGATGTCATGGAATACTGGGAATTTAACTAATTCAAGGTTTGAACAAGATAAAGCCGCATACAAAATTTGGTTGAAATCCAAGAAACCTTGGTAAAATTATGGAGCAGAAACTGAATTTAGAAGGGCAGGCAATCAAGTGTCATAACTCTAGTAAATGTCATGGAAAGCTGGAAACTGAACTGGAGAGAGTAATCAATAAGCTACATACCAAGTTTTGGTTGAAATACATCATTACTTGGTACAAAATTAAGCTGCAGAAATGAAAGAAGGATGGGAAATCATAGACTTATTTTCTCAAAATTCTGACAAAGATAGCCGGAATCTGAACTCTTTCAAAGTCTAATCAACACAAATATACACTGCAAATTCATCCATAGTCCAGTAAATTCATAATGCAGAAACAAGACTGCTGATGGCCAGAGATGGTGGAACAGATAGCTGGATGGATGGACATGATTTGGGATCTGCTGACTTCACGGAGCAGGTTCCTGATAAAAATGCTATAAAACCCTGAGATGCTTTTTACATCGAAGCATATTATAGTCAAAGTAAAATTCAAATTCAGATTTCTGCATTTAGTACTTGTAACATTAAGATCTGCCAATCATTATTGTTTCCTCTGACACTGGCTTTTTTAAAACCAAATATTCTTGTTACTGAGTTACTGAATTTGTTTCATCCTACAGCTGGCTGTTTGTAAGTAGTCACAGTGATCTTTAAGAAGATCAGTCAAACCTAATAATATGTTACCTTTACAGAGGACATAAGTGTAAAGCTAAATAAATAACTATCCCTCTACAGTTCTCAATGACATCTACATTCAACCACATGGGCCTTCCAAAATAATTACTGTAAGCTATGAAAATTTGTGCAATGGATGTAAAAAAATTTAATTAAAAATACTATCTGCATTAAAAGTATTCTAACTACTTTTTTGCAGATAAAACCATGCAGTATGTAGGCCATAGGTTGCAAAGGCCTGATTTGGTGCTTAGAAAATGCACTTGACAGAAGACAATTGAAGATAACTGTCTCTGATAAAATTTAAAATTTAAAAACTAAGGTTTTATTGAACTAGCAATGTTCAAGGTCATCTTTATCAGGTCTATCCACAAAACTCGTTTTTTTATGACCGAACCCACCCACCCCCAAAAATTCCCACCTGTTTGTGTTTTCAAGCTTACAAGTAAAATCCCATATCAAAGATTTCTGACTTCAAAATCGATGACAGAGTGCTGACAATCAACTTGTTTATCACATACAACTAAATACAAAGTCTGGTCAAAATTCATGTGTATATAACATGCTTTATTATAAAACAAATTTGGATATAGCATAGTGTTGGCATGGCTCCCAACATTGTATAATTGGCATGGCTCCCAACATTGTATAATTGGCATGGCTCCCAACATTGTATAATAATTTCACCAATTTCTTCAAGTATTGCAAAGCTTTATTGCCAAAAACAAGAGTTTGATTTACGCAAAATGTATTGTATTCCTAAAGAAGGAAAAATTATTTTAAAAATTCAAATTAAAATCACTGCATATTAGTCAAATTATTATTTTAGAATCAACAAAAAAGCCATTAAGTTTTATTTGTGTTTGACTTCAATGCTTCCCAAAAATGTTACTTGATGCAGGGTAAACAAAAACCAACAGATGTCTATTTTGTCATCTGACATACATAACCAATGGCCAAAAAATTTAAACACGAGTGAATTTACCTAACTATTTAAGGGAAAACAAGAGACTACCAATGCCAACTAAATCAGATATCATACACAGCCACTAAAACAATTTTATTGTCTTTCCTGCTCGTATAATTTTTATTTTATGGTCAGAAGAAAAAAAACAGCAGCTTCAAATTACTAAAATTGACACATGCCACTATGTTACATGTACAGTTGTACTGTTGTCAACCACTCACCTGAACTGAACCATTAAAGTTAAACCTTATATACAAGTTTCTTTTTTAGAAACTACTAAACATTTTTCAGTCAAAATTTAAAATTAAAATGAAAATATGTTTGGTAAAATAATGTTTTTCTTAAGCTAGCAAGAGTGTATAACCAAGAAATTACTTAGAACAAAACTGTTAACTCAGAGCCATATTGTTAGAAGGGTTTAAGTGAAAATCCCATATCAATGTCACTATTCATGGAAAACAAATTTTAAAGTAAATCGTTTCTTTGCAAATACTTACCCAATCACATTACATTAGGAATATTAGCCTGCTACCTCGCAAATCCAGCCCTACTACAAGAATGAGTTTGTTTTCATAAAATGTTGCTTACCCTTTCATTATGTCTTGACTGCATGTGGCCCACTGTGGAGACAAAACAGCGACATTGCACCTTAGCCCTCTTGGCACACTCTATGTATCTACAATCATAAAAAGGGTTGCTATGAAATATGCTCTCTGTCTTTATCATAATATTTCTTAGTCATTGTCCCTACATTTTTCAAAGATCTGACCCTGTCCATCTTGAGTTGTGAACACAAATATGTAAATAATGTTTTTAAAAAAACAAAAAAAAAGCAACATTCCCAGACTAATTTGTATGAGAAATGGGATGTGATTAAAGACCCAAGAATTCAACCATATAATTATCTCTCCCCCCCTCTCTCTTTGAGTGTTCTATATAAAAAAAACTGCATGCAAAAAGGCAGTTGTTTAACCCATTAGAAAATCAAGCTCCCGTAATAAAAAAATATATTAATCATTCTTAACCAATACAATCTCTCTCTCTCTCTCTCTCTCTCTCTCTCTCTCTCTCTCTCTCTCTCTCTCTCTCTCTCTTTGAGCGTTAAAAATAAGAATTTCAAAGATCAGATTTCTTTTTGCTCCTTGATCAGGAACAAGATTTTAAGGGCAAAGGTTCTCAGGAAGGATGGAACCAAGCTGGAGACCTGAGATATGAATTTTAGGAACATTCGAGTTCACCAATGCACAGCAAAATCATAAACATGAAGCCAAAGTAGTAGGTAGCCTATCTGGCTGACATTTACCTAACAGCCAAATACAATAGCAGTCGGACAAGAAACATGGATCAAGTAGGATGCTTTCTTCCACTGCTATTGATTGAATATGTTATGAAAATTGTTAAAGGCTTCTCTAGTTTTTCGTAATAATTTCATGGCAGATCAGCATCATCTGTCTATGCCAGAATGTATCAAATATAGTCAAATTCTGTTTGATAGTCTTTTGTTAGACAAAGCTGTGTAAATGTTTTTCTACTTCAGTTCTGATTTGGCATCATTTGTACAGTTCCATTATGCCAGGACACACTTTTCTAGTTTGGTCCAGTTATGATGGTCAGTTCTTTTAGAAATTTTCATTTTAACCCTTTGAACCCGACAGGCCGGTTTACCGACCAATTCTAAAAGTGTATATACCCGAAAGGCCGGTATACCGGCCTCGCTATCTACCATCATACCCCGACAGGCCGGTATACCGGCCTGTGTTATGTTATTTGCTAGATTCGCTATAGTATTGTCAAAATTTGCCGGGGAGGATCGGGTTAGGGTGCCGAAATATGGGGGAGATTAGGGTTCAAAGGGTTAATACTTCTCTGATATTAACAACAGTAGCCACATTTGAGTATAAATAAGAATCATTTATGTAGATCTGAAGGATCTTCATGTAAGAATGCTTGATGTCAAGTTTGATCCAATTTTTTTTTTTGATCCTGGAGAAGTCAATTCAAGATCTGTCTAATTTTAGTATGAATATATCTGAGGATAGATCAGTATCCTCCATATAAAGGTCCTCATGCCAGGATGGTTTTCATCAAATATGATTTAATTCTGCTGAATAGTTTCGGAGAAGAAGTCATTTTAAGTTTTACTATTCTTACCATTGTAGGTCAACATCAGCTGCATAAATTTGAACGCTCTCAATGCTTTTGGTCAAATATGATCAAGGTCAATTAAGCAGTTTTTAAGAAACAATTTAAAAAGTTTTTCAAGTTTCTGTAACAGTGGCTATATCATAAGGCAAACTGGCATCATGTGTACAACTATAAATGGACTTCATGCTTTCCATATAGTTTGGTCGAATTCTATTCAATAGTTTTGGTGAGGGCTGTTCAATCAACAATTCAATCTGCTCATCTGTACCTCAGCATTTTATCTGTATTATATGTACACACACACACAAAAAAAAACCACTTGAAATGCTTAACGTTATCACACTTAATTGGTAAATGATGCAATTAATGTTCTTTTAGTTAAATAATACTGCTTCAAATTAAAACAATACTGTTTGAAAAGTGTCATTTCTGTTCAAATCTATCAGGTCTGTGATTAGAAACAAACTTTTCAAGTCGAAAACTGACTTCTATTCAACATGCAATTGTCAAAAGCCTTAGTTCCAACATAGGTCCACCAGTTTTATCTGTAAAAATCTGCTGGACTATTCTATAGAAGAAATTAATGAAATGATGAAAATGTAATGCAATCATTATTAATAGATTTTTTATCTTTAGTTTTTAGAAATTTCCCAGTTTCTGTCTTGAAAGTTTAATGAATCGGAGACCAAGTTTATATGAATGAAAACTCTGTCACAACTATTGGTAGATACTTTGGTGTCACTTGTACTATTATGTCAGCCACATGTACTTTTATGGGATCCAATGTTCTCACCTGCCTCTGGACTCTGGGTCAGGATTGGTGTTATCGACAACTACACTTTTCCCTGTCTGTAGAGCCTCCATGCACAGTTTAACACACTTTTGCCAGCTGCCCAATGTATCCTTTAGAAATAAAAATGTTCATTTTTGTAATTTCAGTTAATATATATTTCTGCACATTTCAAGGATTATATTCACTTGAAATAAAACTTAATCCACTTTTGATGTTAATATGATTGGCAATAATGTGATTACTTTAAATTCATGGGTTTAAAATTTCATGATCTGGCAAAAAATACATGTTCATGTGTACTTAATTTTATGGATATGGCATTTGCGGGTAAGAAAATAAAACACGCACTCTAAAGAGGGACAAAACTATATATTTTTATAAAAGGTACTGCCAACATTAACTTAACGAGTCCAAGACCAACAATGCATTTTCAACAGCAAAAACAAAAAAATCCAACATAAAAAAAGACTTAATGCCCACTACAGTTAGTAAGTTGATTGGGTAAATTATTTCTAACAAATGCATGGCATGAATTCTGAGATGATTTAAATCAAACAAGCTGTCAACAGCTTGTAGCATGCATGTATTACACTACTTGTGTTATATATTCAGTGTTTTTCAGTGTTCTTAAAAGTCATCATCATAACATAGTGCTCTCAACAATCAGGGATAAGGAACTAGAAGATAGCCAATGACAGCAAACCAGACCTTTCTAAAACAAAAACTTATTTCTTTTCGATCAACAAACAGTCTTCTGTTAAAATGAGTTTTGGTCCCTCAAACATCACAATGCTGTTGGAACTGCAGACAAGAAGCTACAGTCTTGTACATAAAGGTAAACAGCATCAAACCATTGTTGTTGCCAAATGCATGTAGACCCCAGATTTTTATGTCATGGCCCAGATTATTGCTCAATAAATTCAAAAGAAGAACCACTGAAGGAAATGTTCAAATCAAAGACATAAACCCTTAAGGTATTTCACATAAAGCAAAGTGGATTATTTTCACATATGATACAATGTCACCCTGGACGAATGTTAATAAAATGTGCACACTGGCACTAATGTGCACATTGTTCATTCCACAGTTGAAGGAAACATGCTTAGCAAACAAAAAATGTGCTTTCCTGTGTACTGTTTGCTCAGTGGAAACAAAACAAGACTTGAGATCAACAAACGTACAAAATCTAATATAAACATTTTAGTTAATTTATGAAATGGCTAATATTTGAATCTAAGACAGTACTTGATACATACACATATATGATACATATATGATACAATAAAAGTACAGTGCTTCACGATACTTTAATTATTCATGGGTTAAGGTACATTAATACGGACTAATTAAAGATATACATTAATACGGACTAATTAAAGATATACATTAATACGGACTAATTAAAGATATACATTAATACGGACTAATTAAAGATATACATTAATACGGACTAAGTAAAGATATACATTAATATGGACTAATTAAAGATAAACATTTGCTTAAACAATGTGCAAACTCTGATAATTAAATTTCTTGAATTTTAATACCACTGCCATGTTATGATGTTGCCTAATTCACTGAACTGCATTAAATTGTAGTGAGCATTCATTATTATCATCGGGTAAAATAAGTTCTTTTGGTGGTTAAAAAAAAGGATACAAACATTGAGTAATTTATTACGACAGTATCAGACCAGGTCAATGGTTTGTACGTAGCTTCTAAGTTATTTAAATTTTCTATGAAAATAAATCAGAATCAATAAATTTCCATATCAGCACTAGAAATATCATGAGCATCAAAACAAGCACATGGACAAGTGATTTATTTACATCTGTATTATTATTTTTTTTAATAGGTTTTTTTTACAGATATTTTTATTGTCCATCCACAGAATCCAGGTTTTACTAAATGAAAGTCACACATTTTAAAAAAGCAAATTTTTCTGTCAATTGTTTTTCTTTTAGATTATTTACCCAATCAAATTAATGTTAACAATATAAACCCTACTACATCCCAAATCTGGCCCTTCCAAATATCTTTCCTGTCCAAATTATATAGACAAAGGGCAATATCTCGCCCATTACCTCCCCTTGCCAAATTATTCAGCGGAGAAAATATCCTGTGATAGTAAATAGTTCATAAGTTCAAAAATTACTTTGATTAGTCTCTACAGCAAAGGCCTCAAACAAGTATAATGCGGATTACAGTCAATTCATCTAATTCCTACGCTCATTTATGTACAGAATACAGAATTAAACTGGTAACCCATCACAATATAAAATGAATAATCATTAATAGGGAAAGATTATCAATGAATAAACATTATTCCTACTTTCAAAAGCAATGGTCTTTGACCACAAAAAGTGGTCTCTAGCGATTTAGCAAAGATTTGCATATATAATTCTTTAATCTATACAAATTCCAATGCCAATGCTAGAGGTGGTTGATTAGCTCTCTTCTACTTGATACAGGGGAGATAAAAATTTAAAATTTCTTCAAGTCTGCACAACAGAAATAAAGTTTTCACAAGTAACCATTACCGTTTACAGTAAGGACTTTGTAGGTTTTCTAGATTCAATGTAAGGCCAGAGGAAAACCACTTACTGGCTAGATTCTGGCATCAACAATGTTCTCTGAGACTATATAATAGGGCAGGTTTACAGGTGTACCTTTCCATGATATACAGAAAGAATGGAAACAAACATTTATAGCATTCACTTGTTTAGCACTGCTATCACCATGGTACTGACATTTAAATAAGCTTTTTAAATTCATTAGCCCATACCGATCTGTAGGATTTTTCCTTGTTATATGGCATTCATGATTATTATCCTTTGTAAAATATTTTATAGTAATATTTGGAAACAATTTAGAACATGTCATGATACAGCATGGAAAAAATGTTGAACAAGTCACAATGTCATAGCAAAGTGGGCTAACTTAATTCAGCATATACAGAGCTGCACCCTGTTAGCCCAAGGGATATGCGCAGATATTACAAAAGTCTGTGTCTCTCAGTATCTGACTAGTTCTCATTCTGTAATTGCTACAGAGGAATAAAAGAATTGACAATATTCCCAGACAAACTCAATATGGGTAAAACCATATATGCTAGCCCACACACAGCATTCTGGTAGCGCCAGAGCTATGGGCAAAAGATCTGACAAAATCCAATTCAGCACCATAATTCAAAAGTCAGAAGTACATGCAACCTACCCTACTAACATGAACATATCCTTTTGGCACCAAATGTGTCGTTGCAAAGAATGATTTCCCCGCTGAAACAAATGAAGCATGAAAGAAAAATTAGTCAACTTCATTAATTAAGTAATTAATTTAAGTAAAGCAGAATTATGCCAGTTTATATGCCAATTTATTATGTAATCAGTTTAGTTGTAGCTGATTTGTGGTATGTAATTTTGTGATGAATTATGATTATATGATGTGCCTAGATTTTGCTATTTTGTTATATATAATTTTTATTATTATTACACAATTAGCCTAGTTCAGCTGGCATGTGATATGTAATTTTGTCATTTTAACCAAACCTGAACTTCAGAATTATATGTGCTACTGAAGTACAGTAGAACCTATCTTGAAAGACCACTGCTATGAGACCACCTGTCTTGAAAGACCATGTTCATGATGCATGGATATATTCATTATATAGCATACCTGTCAACTTGTAAGGGAATCCCGTAATTTGTATGGTTTTTCGGTGGATTTTGCAGTGTAAGGCCGTACAGGCATTTTGTAAGGTTTTTTTAATATTTAAAAATAAAAATAAAAAATGTCAGCGATTCTCGCCAAGATCAGGATTCGACGAGGATTTTTATTTTCTTCATGAGATACAACGAGAATAGAACGTGAATCGCTTGAACCACCTATTAGATTACCCGAAATATTGATGTGTCTTTCACTTGCCGATTTGAGAGTTTTATTTCTTTATTCAAGCATGGAATTCTGACCCCTTACTGGTCGACTGAAAATGCAATGCAAAATAAACACTGATTCATGTTGCATGGATTTTGAAACGCCAAATTCACTACTGGAAATGGCAAAAGGCGCAAGTGTAGCGTACAATTTAGCTCACTCCAGTGACTGAGATGTAACAAGGTATGCAAATATATGGCGTAGTCAGGTGTAAATAGTTATGTTTATATGTGATCTAGTAAATAATATAAGGTCTTTGGCGTAAGGTTTTTCTGGTCTTTGTAAGGTTTTTTTTTGTCTGGTGTACAGGTTTTTGTCTCAGGAGGTTGACAGGTATGATATAGTGTCATGACCCATCTTGCGAGACCACCTGCCTTGAGAGACCATTATTGTGTGGCAGAAGAGGTGGTCTTTCAAGACTGGTTCTACTGTACAGACTTTTATTGTTTAAAATCTTTTTTTTATTTCGTGGACGTGGTATCTAATTTACAGCATGTGCTTAGTAATGAACTGATCTTTTCCAAGCAATAATCATATGTTGTTGACTGTTCAAATGTTTGTCAAAGCAATCTGGAAATAAAGAAACCACTCAATATAATGCTTTTCAAGCAAGCCATAATAGGGGTACGTTATACATATTTGTAGTGCCACACAATGTAATAGTGATCCATGATCAAATTCATGTTATAAACACAACTATGTTGTACTGAGGCACCTTATTGTGAGGGAACATTGAAACCTGAACCATTGTTTTCTGGCAAAACTATGCACAAAGCACGCCTTACATGATCCCTACATTCTTCTCAAAATCCTCTGAAGTGCTGATTGTGCTCCAGGAATTCTAATCCAAAATCCACCGCTGTTTTCTTTGGGTTTTGACACCATTTGTTAGCACATGATAGGCTATACAGTGCAACAAATATATCAATGAATCAAACATATCTCTTATGTTTGCAGATTTGGTATTTATCCAAGTCAAATTTATCCAAAAGTGTGTGCGGAGAAGCGTGTATGTGTGAGGAGAGGCTGTTTTTTGTGTGTGTGGAGAAGCTGTGTATATATACACATGTCCTTGAAGGAATCTGAAAGGTTTTGTATTCATCTAACTCCCATTTATCCAAACGTGTATGGAGAGGTTGTGTGCATGTGTGATTGGAGAGGTTTTGTGCATGTGTGATTGGAGAGGATGTGCGCATGTGTGATTGGAGAGGTTGTATGTATGTGTGGTTGGAGAGATTGAGTGCATGTTTGATTAAAGAGGTTGTGTGCATGTGTGATTGGAGAGGATGTGTGCATGTGTGATTGGAGAGATTGTGTGACGTGTGCTTGGAGAGGTTGTGTGCATGTGTGATTGGAGAGGATGTGTGCATGTGTGATTGGAGAGATTGTGTGACGTGTGCATGGAGAGGTTGTGTGCATGTGTGATTGGAGAGGTTGTGTATGTGTGCTTGGAGAGGTTGAGTGCATGTGTGCTTGGAGAGGTTGTGTGTATGTGTACATGTCCCTCAAGGAATCTGATTGGTATGATTATTTTCAGCATATAAACACAAGTATGTTATTTTTGAGCTAAGGCAACTGGAATAAATTGCAATGCCTTAGGAAAGTGCAGTAGCTGAACTGGGTTCATCCAATGGCAGGATTTGAACCTGTACCCTTTCTGTTTACAGTCCGGCACACTAACCCAGGATATACTGTAGTTGATGCCTTTGTAAGTTGCCTCTAATAACATGATGGAGAATACACTGAGCTTATTTAAAATTCCCATGCCTGCAGCAGTATCCAGACTGAATTAATTTCTACTCTACATTCAGCCATTGATTCATTTATGTTAACGTATATGCAAACAAGCATGAATATAGTGAAATAATCTCAAATGTGATTATAGGCATACAAACAAACAAACATATAAATTAAAAATATTACAGAGCAAAAAAAATTCCTTTATAAGAAGAATAACAAAAAGTGCACAACTGTAAAAATGTAAACAAAAAATTTTCATAAACTGTTAATGAAAAGAAAATGGTAACAAGATCTGACCTTAATAAATCACTTTTATGTAAAGACAACCAAATCTGATCCCCAAAGAAGGCCATTTTATCCAGAAGATCCAATGTTAGTCAAGCTAATGTTTTATTTGGCATAAAAACTTGAATACTGAGGTTGATCTGTGTTGTGGACGAACATACAAACAAACATGTCATCACTATGTCAGGCCTCTTCCAAGGCACCTTTGACAAAACAATCGAAAAATGGTATGTGTGTACTTACATGCTGGACATCCCACCAAGACTATCACCTGAAGAAAAATAAATCAGGAGATATTATGAGATCGGGAGGTAGATTTGTAAATACTCCCAAAATCGGGAGGTATTTCTATCGGCCTGAGAGTTGACAGAAATGAATTGTCTGGTCTTGTGGAATTTCAGACAGGGCTTGTGAGTATATTTAAGTCACAAACCTGGGTCCTGTGCCTGAAACAAGTCAATCCAAGCCTTACAAAAGTGAAGGGCCAGATGCCTAAAGGCAGACTATCAGCAACAGGATGGCTATGTCAGGCCAAATTGAGCAAAGATATTGCTACTGTATGTAACACTAAATAATAATGATAATAATAGTATTCTGCATATATCTGATTTGAAAATATAAATTTTTAAAATTTAATATTGTTTGTCATATTTAAATTCTTTTTTAATTTTCATTACATGCTATTGTAATGTAAATGTATTCACTAGCAAACATTGGTTGGCCTGAATTATTTTTGTTAAACAAGTTATGTTGACCCAGATCCTGATTCAAGGTTAGTGGAAACCACATAAACAGGTTTTATTTTAATTTTAAAAAGATTGGTTGTTGTCAAGGTCGAGATGAAACTAGCGAAGAAGTAAACTTTTTATTCTTAGACTTAAAAAGATGGTTTTCATCAGGGTCATGTTAGGAGTATGTGATATAAACGATCATATGACTCTTTCCACCACCCTTTCGTGATTTTTTATTTGGTGCTTTATTTGACACTGTGTATTATAATATGATATAGTCTTTGTTTCAGTAAAATATAGTTAGTTTTGGGCTTTTATATCTGATGTTAAGTCATTTTCTTTTGTTGTAACCAGTTTTTAAATCCATGTGAACTTTTCTTCAATTCATTTAGATTTTAAATAATTCATATTTTTGGAAATATTTGATATGCTCATTTAGAATTCTTGGACAAAGGCACCAGAATGTTAAATTTTGTGATTCTACAAGGAACTGTAGATAAACACAGCACCAGCTACAGCATATGTCATCATCTTCCATCTTGAATTTTCCAACACGACTCAAATTTGAATCTGTTAGAACATTTCTTTACTAGGACTTTTGTAATTTAATTCGTGGATTATTCTTAGATTATTTTTGGAACTGATTCTTAAAACTAAATTCTTTTTCCATTTTTTGAGTCTTTTTCCAGGGAAATAAATTATTTGTTAAAGTTTACAAAGCTTGTTGTTTTCACATTTTCTGTGTTACTGTTTATTAGAGCCCAAACACAAAACAAATAATAATGAGGACTTTGTATAGCGCCTAATCTTTTGAAGCTCTAAGTGGTTTACTACATTAGACAACACCTATAAAAAAAAAATATAATGATATGACTATATAAAAAAACAAACAAATGAAATTAGAAAAAAATAAAAACATGCTGAAAATATTTAAGGTAGGAAACATTGTTAGGTCTTTAAGTTTGTTCTTGCAGTCAAAATGTCAAAATAGGTGAGTTTTAAGAGCACTCTTGAATGATATCACTGTCTTTGTGTCTATGTTTAGTGGGCAATTCATTCCAAGTTGCTAGGCCCTGGTATGCAAAAGAACATCATCCATATGACTTCGTTTTCAGTGGGAATGTGCATACAATTGACAGAAGAGGAGTGTAAGTATCTTACTAGTGTGTACACATGAGAGATGTCAGATTGTCTATCAAATGAAAAATAGCACAGAGAATAAATTCTGTGTTTGATTCTGGATCGAAAGGATGGCCAGTGTCAGGTACAGAGCAGCAGGGAGGTGTGCTCTGATTGTGGCCAGACAAAATATGAGATTTATTTTACTGCTGCTTTTTCTCCAAAGCAGGGTCAGAATGAATAAGCTGGTGGGTCTTCCCTGTACTAACCTGGGGGGGGGGGGGGGGAAGTCCTCCAGTGGGTTTTCCATATTTTCATGTAGTTTACCAAAGAGAAATGTAAGACATGGTTTCATCTATGGCAGTATACCTACTCAAGGTATACGCCCTTAACCTTGAACCTGTCAATCAGCAACATAGTTTGTGTAGCTGGGACTGCCTGCTGGACAGCCACAAGGACAGTCTGGTTGAACCGCTTCCAATAATACAGCATATAAGACAGGATGGTTGGCACAATTTGCAAAGCTAGGACATGCATCCTGAATATCATGCAGACAGATTTATTGATCCAGATCTGTTCTGTAGAATTAATATTAATGTGTTACCATGACTTAAAATCAATAGGCTTTCTTTACAAGAAATATGAATTAGAAATGGAATCTGCATGTAAAGATTAAATTTGGAAAACTAGTCTGCTCTCTCCTCACTAAGCATACAGATTCTATCAATAAAATTCGAGGTCAGCAGTAGAACCAGGTTAGCTATAAATAGAACATGATACTGTTTCGAAAGTCCACAGTCAAGCGTACTCTTATATTGTAGTTACGTAAAATCCGTCTTTTCTAAAATATGGTCTGTGGGATTAATGGAATGTATATAATAACGAGAAAACAAATAATTGATGTTTTTGGGAGGTGGATATACCGAAAAAGCGTAATCCATATACGTTTAAGCGTAACGCGTAATTTAGTGAAGAAAAGCATACTGATTATGCCAAAAGCGTAATGGTTGGCATGTATGAACAACCCAGGGAATCACCACTTTATGTACAAATAAGCAAGAATGCTGCTTAAACGATAAAAGTTGAAGATGCAAGTTTTAAATATGCATCAGAGGATGATATTGGGATACAGTCAGCTAGTGATACAGCAAGAGACACTGAGCTGTTACTCAGTGATAAACATTTTAAAAAAAAGGGAAAAAAAAACCTGGTTAACCTAATTTCGGAAAGTTAAAATGCAGTTTTTGAAGTTTGGTTTCTATGGAAGCCACACCTCAAACTTAAGCTTGGTAGAGCATGTCCTGACAAAGACTCAAAACATGTTTGATTACAACTGTCAAAGCAGTTTTTGAGAATTTGAAGAGAAAAAAACAATACTGATGGATGCCACACACTGGATGCATCAACAAACTATAAACTTTGCTTGGCCAGGTAAGCTATAAAAAAAAAATTGCATAACTGGTGTGAATTATTAAAAAAAAAACAATATGGCATATATATGAATTACATAAATGCCACTGTTCAATTGTTTTAAATATGTATTTTGAGACACATGAGACTCCTTTTCCTGACTCGTAGTTTAACAGTAAACATTCTGGAGGATAATGGTCATCAAAAAATAAGGCAGAATGAATGCATAAGCAAATAAAGCACTGCAACAATTTTTGTTTGTTTACTTGCTACTAAAGATGGCATCTTATAGATGTAATTGTAAAATTGTATGGCTAGTCCCCTAAGTATACCAGATCTGTTTTGTGCCAAAACAATAGTCAATGGTTGTTGGATTAAACTGACTTGTGCATTTACTTCCCTTTCTGGATTATTATTACCTCCTGACTGTTGGATGCAAGTTTGGCATTTGCCGGTGAGAGCAAAGGATCTGTGGGTTTACAGGTTCTCTGTAAGTAAAAAGATAACAATAAAAGTGTAAATAAAACCTTTTCAATGATTTTCTCCATCCCAAATTTAAACTATAAATTAAAAGCATGCTCAACAATTCTGGATAGCATGTATTTTCTTCTGCATAGAAATTGAATAAAATTTAAAACATTCCATTTCATTATTCTTATTATTATTTAATAACATGTTTAAATATTACTACTGCTAATGTAAACCTTGGCAACTCTAAAAAGTGTTTGCTAAACAACAACTTTCATTAAGAAACAATATGAAAATATGATAGCTGATCATTTTTCTGTAAGTTATATCCCTTTACTTGATATAAGAAGTAATGCATCATACAAATTGATTTATTGTTCAGGGATACATTTTTACTGTTAAAAGTTGTATACACAGTCTTGGGTTTGCAGTTGAGAAATTCAAAGGCATCTTGACAGGAAGCCACCATCATGGATATAAATTGCACTGGAATTAATTGTTACCTTAACAAATCATTTGTTCATATTGACAAACCATCTTAACCCCACATTGTTTTATCATAATCCTCTTATGGCAAAATAACTTAAGTTCACATTTTTGCTGTATATCTTTGAAGTTTAAAAACACAATATTTTGAACATTTGAATACCACATTCTGACAAATATACATGCTCTAAATTACAAGATGGATAGACTAACTGGATCAAATTCTGGAGCATCAAATGGTGCTTTCTTCTGACCAAAGAAATACTCCTCAGGTGTAAAGAACTGTAATCCAATATTGAGAGCAAACTGCAATAAAAAGGCAAACAAAAATCAAAATAAAAGTGTTGAATAAGGCCATTACAGCTGGGTCAACAGTATGATCCCAAAAGAGTTCATGTAAGCCTTAAGAATATAATATCTTACAATTGAGGTTAATTCATATTAAGGCATTATAGATGTAATATTACTTTCACATATGGAAGTGTGATCCATGACCACTCCTGCTATATAAAAGGGACTGCCTTATAGTAAGGTACATTACAGCAAGGTGTTATAATCTGTCTCCATCCTATTCATTACAGAAACAATGTCTGCCTAAGCTCTACATAATACTTTTAATACAGCAGCCAAATGATTAAACTTCTTTTTGCTTCATCATAAAACAAAAATTGGAAGTTATTGATAAATGTTATTCAATGGTTTAAAAAAAAGAAGTTCAAAAATAAGATTTGTTGATGCATAGGAGTAAGTTCAAAATAAAGATTCTAAGCTTTATAACTAAAGAGAAAATAAAAGAAAGTAGTATATGTGATACCAACCAGTCTATCACTGGAAGAGAAATCTTTATGAAAAAAAAAAAATAGTATATGTGATACCAACCAGTCTATCACTGGAAGAGAAATCTTTTGGAAAATAAAAAAAAAGTATATGTGATACCAACCAGTCTATCACTGGAAGAGAAATCTTTTTGAAAAATAAAAAAAAATAGTATATGTGATACCAACCAGTCTATCACTGGAAGAGAAATCTTTTTTCTTTTTAGGTGCCCATTTCTCTGGCCTCCCAGCTGCATCTATAAGAAAAAGACTAATTTAGCTGCATACAAGAAACTAATCAAGATTTTGTAATTCTTTCTTTTCTAAACATATCAGGAGATGTAAGTACTCTTGATATAATAATAAGGATTAAGTCTTTGTATAATAATAATAATAATAATAATAATAATAATAATAATAATAATAATAATAATAATAATAATAATAATAATGATTAAGTCTTTGTATAGTGATTAAACTTTAGAAGCTCTAAGCACTTTATAACATCTATAATGATATGACTACAAAAAACAAAAACAGACACCATGAAATTAGAAAACATAAAAAAAATGCTGAAAATATTTAAGGTACAAAACATTATTAGGTCTTTAATTTTGTTCTTGCAGTCGAAAAAGGTGAGTTTTAAGAAAGTGGTCATTGTGTTTGTGTCTAATTTCAATGGGCAATTTGTTCCACGTTGCTGGGCCCTGGTATGCAAAAGAACGTCCATATTACTTTGTTTTCATAGTGGCAATAATGAATATATGATTGTCAGAAGAGGAGTGTAAGTATCTTGCTGGTGTATACACATGGGTGAGGTCGGAAAAGTACATTGGACTGGAGTCTGTCAATGAAACGTAGCACAGAGAACAAATTTTGTGTTTGATTCTGGATTAAATGGATATCTAGTGTAGGGTACAGAGCAATGGAGAGGTGTGCTCTGAAGGTGGTACTCTAAAAATGATCCGAGCAGCTGTGTTTAGAACTTCTTGATGTTTCTGGAGTAGATATTGAAATGATCCAGACAGAACTGAGTGACAATAGTCCAGTTTTGAAAGTACTAATGAACACACAATTGCTTTAACCCATTTTATCCTGAATACGCCCACGGTCGTAATACCTCATTCTATCCTAATACACCTGCAGTCATAGTATCCCATTTTATCCTGAATACGACTACACTAGTACTCTACTACGTATGTGTGTATCGTCTCTAGAAACACGTGTTATTCATCACAACTATTTGTGCACTTCTTCACATACACAGGAAATGGTTAAAGCAAGCATGCGCAGTGAAATTTTTAAAAAAACGTGCTTGGAAGAGAAACTGTAGATTTGAAAACCGATCAATAAAAAGATGGACCACAACTCTGATACAAACATGGATGTTGATAGAGAGGGTAGCGACATTGAAGTTGAGGATTTCGATGATTCTGATAATGATATGGACTTAAATGATGGGCTACGACTGAATAAAGTGGATGAAAAAAATGACGCATGGCTTCATGCACTTTTCGATAGCGATTCCGAGAATGAAGAGGAGTTTGAAGGCTTTCAAGAGGAATGGGCAAGGGATGATTTTTCAATTCGGTTCCGGACAAAATTTAAACTGATTGAAGGAGCAACTGTTCAACACCCAGAAAAAGCAGATGCACAACATTATTTTGAGCTACTTTGGGACGAGTTATTATGGAGCAAACTTGTTGATGAAAGAAATCGTTATGCTGAACAGGAATGTAGAAAAAATCCCCCCAACCAAAGTCGCCAAGATGGACACCAGTTAATATTCCCACAATGAAGGCATTTATAGGCTTATGTTTTGCCATGGGAATAATTCATCTTCCATCAAGACATAATTATTGGCGACAACATAAGTATATGTTTGTCACGTCTTTCAATAAAATTATGTCTTGTGACAGATTTGATCTGATTTGGAGATATTTGCATCTCCATGACAACGAAGGGCAAGCTGCAGAGCCTCAGCCAGAGGGAAGACCAGATAAGTTGAAGAAAATTAGATGGTACCTGAATTACTTAGACCAGAGATTTTCCTCAAATTTCATTCCAAAAAGTACTGCAACAATAGATGAAAGCATGATTAAGTTCAAAGGAAGACTCTCCTTTAGACAGTATCTTCCAGCAAAGCCGACAAAATGGGGTGTGAAAGTCTGGAATATGGCTGACAGCTCAACTGGTTATATGCACCTTTTCCAGGTATACACCGGCAAAGAAGATGGACAAGAAAAGGGACATGCTTACAGAGTGGTCATGGATCTCTGCTCGCACATGTTTGGCAAAAATCTGACAGTGTATTTTGACAACTTTTATACCAGTACAGATTTATTGAGAGACCTGCATACTAGAGGGGTGATGGCTTGTGCAACAGTCCGTAATAACAGAAAGGGGTTACCAAAAGACTTGCTGCCAAAACATCTGAAACTGAATAAACACCAGTACAAAGTTGCACAGAAGGATGTACTTACCTACTGTGTTTGGCAAGATACATAAGCTGTTTGTGTCTTGTCAAATTTTCATGATCCATCATCACGTGGCATTGTAAACAGACGTTCTGGCATGGCTATTCAGCAACAGGTTGAAGTACCCAAAATGCTGTCAGATTACCAACTAAACATGAAGGGAGTAGATCTATGTGACCAGATGGTTGGATACTATCTTCTGCATCACCGGTCAAAAAAATGGTGGCATCGTATTTTCTTTTATTTGATGGAAGCTTCGGCGTACAAGGCATATGTGATAGCAAGGGACACAAATCCAGAGAGAGTCAAAACTATGTGGCCAACATTTCAGAGCTATCTGGAGGACTTAGTTGCCTCTCTGGTTGGTGACACTCGAGCTGAAAGGCTGCAGCACTTGTTCAAGAGGAACAGTGCAACATACGATTGAAAAAATGTTAGAGAAAAAAAAACCTGTCATGAATGTTCACTGGCCACTCAACCTGGAGCAAGAAGAGGGGTGACAAAATTTGGATGCAGGGAATGCAATGTCCCTGTACATACAGAATGCCAGGCAAAACACATCACTAGGTGTATAAATGTTTAAAAGCTGATGTTTAGACAACAATTGATGTATGGCTGTTTTAAAAATGTAATATGTTTTTTCAATGTGATGTGGACATTTTTATTCACCAGTAAAGTAATAATTGTTATTACTAACAAAGTGATGATGTGGACTTAAAAATTTGGACAAAATTTGTCCTGATTAATTTTCTTTATATTACTGAAATATTTCTAGGATTAATTTGGGACAAGTTTTCATGAGAAACTGCACATTGAATTACATGTTCCAGATTGTGATGTAAACAAATTGTTCCACGTGTCATGTTGTCTAATTTTAGTAAAATTATTATAACTTTTGAACTAACAGTGCTAGCAACTTCAAAGTTGGACCAAAATACTAGAAATTGAATTATCTTTATTTTATTCCATACTATGAGGAGCATTTTATTCATCTTCATTGACAAAAGATTCACTGAACATCATGGTAAGTTTTAAAAAAAAAAATTCTTGCAAGTCTAATTTCAAAATATAGTTGTGAGCATGTACATTGGTAAATAATAACAAAACATGTACCAATGTGTTGCAAATTGTATTATCTTTTCAGAGATATATAGTTTTATAGACTTTAAAAAAGAAATAACAATGTTACAACATTTTTAGTAAACATGGTGAAGGTAGTCACAATTTCTGCTGCTGCTGCTGTATGATGCTCATTTTACCACAATGTATTTAGAATTGCTTCTCAGGAATCAGGCACTGCAGTTGAAATTGGTAAACAGGATAAAATGGGTTAATGGCATCAACTGAAAGATATTTGCAAATGGAGCTGATGCGTCTCAGCTCAAGATATGCACCCTTGCATATGTTCATGACATGTTGGGAATTTTGGAAAACTGACCTATGGATAGATGCTCTCTGGTAGCAAGTGACAACACACCAATTACTGCCATTGGACATATAAATGTAGTGCAATGAATAATTATATTGCTCACTTCTCTTTTTACTAGTCTCCAGTGGTCACAGTAAACATGCAGAAACTAAAACGAAATTAATTATTTGTTGGAAATGTTAATATAAACGAGAAAACAAATAACTGATTTTTTAGTAACGTGGATATACCGAAAAAAGCGTAATCCACATACGTTTACGCATAACTTAGTGAAATGGGAAGAAAAGAATGCTTCCAGTGCACAGACAATATCTGTGCATAAATACCTCGTCATAGGTAAAACTCTTTACATTACGGAATGTCTTGTCTATGAGTAGGTCTACTATAGGGACTTGCACATAAATATGGTTCACAGTCGCCACAAAATTTGGCTATATTCTGTGATGTAGTAACAATGAAAAGAGAACCACTGGCCCCGCAAGCACCAAAGCATGAAATACTCGGACTCAATAGGGGCATATATAAAAAAGTCAACAGATGAACAAATAAATAGATACATAAAAGTCATTGCATGAAACATCTCTCAGAAGGTAGCCATTTCATAAAATATTATTATTGATGAAATAAATTTGGATAAGAATGCAAAATGCCAACACCATGAGGAACCTAATGTGAAAATCAACAAATTCAAGGATGCTGAATTTTACAACATCAATCAAAAACAATATACTAACCTCCAACATAAAGACTCTTTGATACGTCAATTGGCATGCCATCATTTCCCTGCAAAGGTAATAGCAAAATAGTTTTCTGAATAAAGATAATAAAACAGATAAGGTACTCTGATCCCCATTCCTCTTCATTTATGAGTCTATTATAATTCTCTGATTTGAAAACTATCTAAAATTACCATGGCGACAATATAAAATACACATACTTACATTTTAAGATGTTATATCATTTCTATAACAGATTTGGATCAAGAAATAATGCAAAAGAAAGGCACTCGAATGTGGACAGAAAGACAAAACAAACAGTGTATATCACTTGCATTGCACTTTAATTCAACGTATGACATATGAACATGATGTAATATTCAGTTAACTATACTACCTTTACATTTTAATTGCTTCCCGTGACATAAAAAATATTTAACATAAATTTATTACATGACTACTGTGCTATTTCGACCAACAAACTTGTATTTTCACTAAAGTGTACATGTATAATAAATTATACATGCCATCATAAATGAGGTCATGACATCATGGATGATGAAGGCATACTAAACTCCTAAAATAATCTGAAATTTTTGCATGCCAAGGTAAATAAATTGAAGATCCTCTTTTCATAACATAACTAGTAAACACTGAAAATAAAATATCATCTAATCACGGCTAATAATAAAAGATCAGTGTTTACCTTTTGAACCAGATAATCCCACATGCCTGTGGCAGGTTTTCTGTAAATTCCACCTGATGTGGAGACTAAAATCTGAAAAATACCCAGACTTGCAGTGAAAATTTTTAAGAGTTATTATAACCAATTTCAACAAAAATAATTTCCCTAACCATTGCATGAGAATTATACTAGTGTTTTAGTCACCAAGAAAAAAAAAACCTGTAGAATTTATAATAATTATACTAGTGTTTTAGTCACCAAGAAAACCAGTAGAATTTATAATAATTATACTAGTGTTTTAGTCACTAAGAAAACCAGTAGAATTTATAACAATTATACTAGTGTTTTAGTCACCAAGAAAACCAGTAGAATTTATAACAATTATACTAGTGTTTTAGTCACTTAGAAAACCAGTAGAATTTATAATAATTATACTAGTGTTTTAGTCAGCAAGAAAACCAGTAGAATTTATAACAATTATACTAGTGTTTTAGTCACCAAGAAAGCCAGTAGAATTTATAACAATTATACTAGTGTTTTAGTCACCAAGAAAGCCAGTAGAATTTATAACAATTATACTAGTGTTTTAGTCACCAAGAAAACCAGTAGAATTTATAATAATTATACTAGTGTTTTAGTCAGCAAGAAAACCAGTAGAATTTATAATAATTATACTAGTGTTTTAGTCACCAAGAAAGCCAGTAGAATTTATAACAATTATACTAGTGTTTTAGTCACCAAGAAAACCAGTAGAATTTATAATAATTATACTAGTACTTTATGATTACTGCCACCAATAATATTTCAATGAATACAGCGAAATACCATATCAAAGAGTAAGTATTAACAAAAGCAGAACTCGTTCTGGTAGACCACCCTTTCTCTCAACAAAACACTGAAGGAAATTTCTCTATATATAGTTTTGTTTATTGTTCAATTGATTACTCCTAACAAACTGCACAGATTCTGATCTGCAAGCACATCATGCAACAGCAGATCAGGGTCTGTGCAGTTTGCAGTTGAACTCTACATATCATCTAGTATATTAATGAAAAAGTTTCAAATCGGTGAGGCTATCAATACCAAATAGAAATTAAAAATATATCTAAAATATGTAAAAGCCATTATCCTGCTGTTAATGTACAACATATGATGTTGTAGTGATATGTGATCGCATGCATAACTTGTACTTCATTGTTGTCAATAAAGTTAACAATATAAGGGCATAATATATAAAAACCCGTACAAATTATACTTGATATGGTCAAAATGGCATTCAAATCAATTTTAAAGCCTCAAACTTTACTTTGGTGCCCATTAATGATAACTAATCAATAAACGAAACCAAGAACTTTATTAATGGATCTGCCAGGGGAATATTCATATTTAAGGTAACTCTAGTTGAAGACATTTTGGATGCAAGAGTCTCCATGATAGGATCAAACTAGTGAGACTATCAATATGGAAATTAATATTTTACTTTGCTTAATAAAATGAATGACTATGATTACCTGACTAATTGTCTACGGTTTTCACTGCAGCATGTACTGATATGTAATTGGATTGGATAAGATAATAATGCATGGCTTGACAATGCCTGACCTAATAATGGGTACTCGTTAATGACATGATTGGTGACTGTCCAGTTGTTGATGAATTGTAAATCTTATAATAAAAGTCGACTGCATCAATTGTTATTTGTTGTCACAGACCAACTTAACATTATTACATTTAATAATAAGCTTATGGACATTGAAAATCCATCTTATCTTGCTTATATAACTTGAATGAATAGATGGACATTTCAAAGTAATCAACCAAACACCCGATCATATCACTTAATTAAACTTTATCATCAAATAAAAAACATACAAATCCAAATAAAAAAAAACTTTACCAAGTCCAACATCCACCCTGGCACAGACAAAACGTTTAAAAGAGGTGAATTTGCACATGTTAGTTTTCATGTATTACCAGAAAGGGTATTACAAATCCCTCAACAATCATATCTAATTACTTGACAGGGTACTCTATTCCCTCAACAATTGTGTATCATTACTTGAATGGGTTATTCCCTCAACAATTGTGTATCATTACTTGAACGGGTACTCCTATTCCCTCAACAATTGTGCATCATTACTTGAATGGGTACTCCTATTCCCTCAACAATTGTGTATCATTACTTGAATGGGTACTCCTATTCCCTCAACAATTGTGTATCATTAAATGAATGGTACTCATATTCCCCCAACAATGAATGGTACTCTTATTCCCTCAACAATTGTGTATCAATGGTACTCCTATTCCCTCAACAATTGTGTATTATTACCTGAATGGGTACTCCTATTCTCTCAACAATCATGGTAAATTTGCTTTGAAGATCTTCTATCTTTGTTTTCCCTCTTGCAACGCCAAGCTGGTTGGAACAAAAAAGAAAATTCCTTTATTTAGACTTTCAACAGCTATGTAAAATTTCTAAACTTGTAAGCATTCCATTATGAATCTGAAATAGCTTTATAATATTACCATTCCCAAATTCTCATACCAAGGTACATAAAGTTTGCACCATCAACATTTCTTTTCTGTTTAATTTTCAATGGGACCAAAACGAGCACAAATTACATATGTGATTATGGTAATGGTACCACATACTTTATCCTTCACGAGTCCATTTTCAAACAGCATATACCTTGATCTGCCAGCAAAAATATGCCGAAAGATTCTGGTCTATGTAACTTGCCGCACTGATTACTCCTAGCAAACTGCATTGACCCAGATCTGCCACAAGATTACAAAAGATATTAAAGAAGTCTGAATGAAAAGGAAATATTTTCTTGAAAGTAGTGATTCAACGATTGTTTAACAAAAATTGCTGACTGCTTATTTAACAGATTAAAAAAGTTATAGAAGTTAATTCCAAACTTAACGTGTTTGGTAAGAAAAACAATGGTTTCAGTTTGACATTTCCTAGGTTTTAAATTGTAAAATGTTGACATGTCTCACTATATCAAGTCATTTTGTTCAGGTCTCACTACATCAAGTCATTTTGTTCAGGTCTCACTACATCAAGTCATTTTGTTCAGGTCTCACTACATCAAGTCATTTTGTTTAGGTTGAGTAAAAGGAAATACAAAGTAGACACACGATTCAAGATACAACCACCATAGTGTCAGAATTGTCTGGACAAGTTATTACTAGAGCTGTACCGATTAATCGACCGTACGCGTAATCGGGCCGATTATTAGCACAATCGGTATAATCGGGTATCGGCAAAAATAATCGGTGCCGATGCAAATAATTTTTTTAAATAACCAATTTTTCCTGATAAAAGTTGTATATACAGTCGCGTTTTGACTGACCGTAACTTAATCCTTTGTAACACTAGAGCTCGGGATAAATGCAGTATGCAAACAAGTTGTTCATTAACTAACACTACTGTATAGTCGAATAACCATATATCGAGATAAACACATCGAACCATCAATTAATCTTTTGTAACAAAGAGATTGCTCTAATAAAGTATTTAAAAAGAATTTATCTTGCTGCCAGTTGTGCGAAATTTTCAACTCCAGCGTCCGGTAACATTTGTAAACTGCAGTAAACCAGACTAAAGTACATGTCGCTAACCGCCATTGTAGTGCCAAAGTCATGTGAATAGCCAGTAAGATTAACATCAAAGGGAGTAATGATGGATATACATGTATACACAGTCAATTTTGAGGTTTGTGTTTTTTCTTTATCTTTATGAAAACTCACAAAACACCGATAGTCCTTATGACCCAGTGAGAAATTGTTTGAAAGGGCTTCAGTGTAGGTTTGAGTACGTCGTCTGTCTTTCAGTTAATCCGTAATGCCTGGAGGGTGAACGAACTCATTGTCTTTAATACTAGTAAGTGAGAATCATTTCCGGATTTTTTAAAATTATTTTTTATTACTTTTGTTAGTGTTTCACCAAGCCACTATCTGGCAGAAGGGGCGGTCTCTCATAAGTCATAACTGGTTTTACTGTACCTTTGAAGCACCGACATATACTAAACAAATAAAACAATTTTATATCAATGTTTTACAATTATCTGATGTTGCCGCAGCAATAACGAGTATTTGTTGTCGTCAAAGCAAGCCGACGACCTTTGCTCATAGAAAGTCGACAATAAACTCAAAAGCATTGCCTCAATTTACATAGTGATTAGAACATATTTATTGTGCCGCAAAACTTTCCTGTTTGCAAAGAAAAATCAAATAATCGGTCTCATAATCGGTATCGGCAATTTTGATAATCGGCTATACGCGGTATCGGCATAATCGGCAAAAAGTGACATCGGTACAGCTCTAGTTATTACAATCAAAATATTGCTCTTAAAACCACTTATTTATTCTGATTCATGAGCTTAAATAATTTGACATATTTTGATCACTTAAATTTTATTCCATGAAGATTTATTAATATAACTTACTGATGTTATAACAGCAAATAATTTAAATAGAAAAAAGCGTACATGTGTTATGTGTATTCATTTGTATTTTGTGTTGGCTTTTCTCCATGAGCATGTGTATATCTCTATACTGTGTGACTGACCATCGTACATAACTGAGTTTAGGGCCTACCTAACCGAAACCATGTTATTTACTAAACAACATATTACACAGCTAAGGAATGTTCCATTTAAACATTTATGGTATCCAGGAAAGGCTGTTTTTAACAAATAAATCCCAGGGTTTTTAAATTGCATCTATGGGCGAGTACCCAACTTTAAATGTGCCTTCCCTGGGTTCCATGTTTTAGTGGAATAGCCCTTATACATTGTTGCCATCTTTTCTAAAGATAAATGTACAGGTCATTTCCAGGATGGAATTATTTTTTTCAAGGTACACATATGACCATTACTGAATGGAATTAAAAAACATTTTAGTTTATAAAACATGCATTTTCCAAATCTAAAGATGGTTCTCTTTCAAGACTCTCCAAAACATCTCATTCAGAAAAGACAATCATGTATAAAACCACAAAATGTCTCACAAGTTTGATTATGTTCCTATAAATTGGCTTGTATTTTGCTTTATTATGTTGTAAGTGGGAACAACATAATGAACATAAATTTTGTTTCCTTTCAAATTCAAAAGAACTATATAGCGATATATGTATGTATCTTAAAGAAAGTAAACATTTCCTATTACAGGATAAAAAAAAACAATAAATGCAAATAATTAGAATCTTGTATTTTAACGAAAATAGTTTAACTCTTAATTTATATGTGCCAAATAAGATTCTTCAAACAACCTAATCTCTTTAAGATGATCTGGTTAAAAATCCATCATTTAAAATACATTTAAAAAAGAGTGGATTTAAATTTGACACAAGACCTTCCAAATTCCATACTGCTGTATAAACAAGGACTGATTTTTCTTTAAAATCAATTTGTCTTGTAATTTGTTAAACCAGTCCCCAAACCTGTATTTTTACTGGGGCTTGTATCGTTTATTTATATATATATATATATATATATATATATATATATATATATATATATATATAATACAAGGAACAACAATTTCTCAATTCAGCTCTGAGATTCAACAATTCTGACAACAAATTTCGCTTAAAACAAAAATAGCAGTTAGTTTTCTAATCCAGATTTCCTTTGAATATTTCCACCCCATTTTTCATATTTGGATATTTAAGCTAGCATGTGGGGTCATAGCAATTTGCAACCAGAAAATTCAAAATTTGCTGCCACCATGCAGTAGCAACATATGGTAGTTGCTTACCTGTGAGCCTAGAAAATTTTACTGTTTGTTATATAGACATATACCTGCATGAAATCAATAAGAAAATTAATTGGTTTTCTCAGAAATGGCAAGTATAAAAATTGTTATGTCTTTAAAAAGCTGACAGACTAGACAAAAGTTTGGCATAGATGAATCCTGACCTGGTTCTCGCCATTTGCACATCTAGTCACATGACTTCACAAATCTCAAATGTCGACATCAGAACTCCAATAGTCAGGTGATATCAACAACAAACTCCTTTTTAATGTGATTGCACAGAAATTAAATAATATTAAATAAAAGTCGGACACGTTTTGTAAAAGCCAGCAATCTGACTAGTCTGATTCATCAGGTCGAGAGCATACGTCTACAGCGTAGACAAGTGATATAACAAAACTCCCAAAAATGTTCTCAGAATATATAAAAATGGAAAAAAAATGTGTGTTCTTTCGTGTTTTTTTTTAAATTTATAACCAGTATACGAGATTCATTAAAAAAAAATTCTCTACAACATTTGAAAATGTGGGTTGTTAGATTTGTGAACTCATGCAACTAGCAATGCAAACCAGGTGACATTTCACTGTAGTTTTATCTTGTCCTATTTCATCAATGCCGTATTTTTATCTTATCCTTCAGCACATTAAAGACATAACAATTATAATAGTTCCAATCTTAAAGTAAGTAATTTTCATATCGATTTCATGCATGTATCACTCGATCTAACAAACGTTTAATATTTGCATGGCCATCTGTTAAGCAGTAACGCTTTGCCACCACCATATTGGCCTCTTGAAAGCTAGACTGGTTTTCATACTGTCCATGTAAGAAAAAAATATGGACATTGAGTTGAATTTTAAAATAAAAGTCTACTAGACGAATCTAATCCACTGAGTGTTTGGATTCACTCAGCAAATATGTTTATTGCAAGAACCAAAATGATCCAGAAATCGATAAATTTAACTCGCTATCAGTTTAGTTATGACTCAATTACATGATTGTTTTGGGCGTCAAGTGGTGGCAAAAACTTTCATGGTTGGGGGAAAAAAATTATCATTTCTCCTAACTTATTCCTGATAGCCTGGGAACCCTGCTAATATCTTGATATTAATATCATTAATTCTGGCGGTAAACCAGGGACGTAATAGGGGGAGGGGCATCTGCCCCCTCCTCCATGAATTTGCATGTGCTGTAAAACTGCTGTAGCCTATATACATTGACCCCCCCCAAAAAAAAAAAAAAAAAAGAAAGAAGTTGAAATGACCCTGAGGTAGATATGTTTACTTGAGTTCGAATTTAGGACACTGGTGTTCACTTTGGGAATTTCTGGTGTAACTGCTGTTTTACATGTTCTTTACTACATTTGTAAAAAGAGACCTGACCTTGATTACAACTTAGATTATACTGGAAATAAATTTAATGGGAAAATTACCCTCATCCAGAGTCTGTTATTCTGTCTTAAGTTTTAAACAAAATTTCTTCATCCCATATTAGTCTTAGAGGAAACAATTTCAGCTGTATTTCAGTTAGCATTTGAGATACATCAAAACTGTTGTCACATCATCACATTTGAGACTGCTAGCACATCAACACATTTTCAATACTGGAATTTATTGGGAACGCTAAACATTTTGACTTATGATAGAACTTTTGGGACTATTTGGGATTTAATTCACAATACAGTAAGATCTTTTTAAATTTTCAGTTTCTATTCAGTCAAATAAATATTTTTGGTTGAATTTACAAAATATGTTGGTTTTTGCTCTTTTCTGTAATTAGTTGAAGGCCACAGAGTAGCAACATTGTCATTTACTTTTTAAAATATAAACTATACAAGCAGCTTATCTTGAAACATTTCCAGTGACCAATAGTTTTATTCCATAAATTTCAACATTTACCTGCCAATTTCCTTATTATAATGTCACTTTGTAAAACAAGGAGGCAAATTGTTTGAAATATTTCAGAGATCACAAAAACCTTAACTCGAAAAAGGATCAAACAAAATCTAGCGCATAATTATATGAACCAGTTTAACATCTACATCAGAATTTATATTCCGTAAAAAATATATTTTTTATAATATGGATGTTTAACTGATACTTTACCTGATTAGTAAAAAATACCACTTTGTAACCATCTTCATTCAATTTCTTTAATTTCTTTGGAATTTCCCCTGTCCATAACCTGAGAAATTATATAATAATAATATTTATCCATAAGAGCAAATTAATGAGAAATACATTTTTATGAAATAAAAAAAATGATCTACTATATTCATATTCAGACAATTCCATTTTCACTTAGAATCAACTAGACATAACAAGTTTTTTGTTGAAAAACCCGATGTCAATATTTTTTTATACTTAGAATCAACTAAAGATCACAAGTCTTTTGTTGAAAAACCCCATGTCAATATTTTCATTTAGAATCAACTAGACATCACAATTCTTTTGTTGAAAAACCGCATGTCAATACGAGCATTTATTCAGCGCTATTGATAAGACTTTTCAAGATGGCTGACACAGTGGTCATCTTGGATGTCATGGTGGCTACTTTCATTTAAGACCATCAAAACATTACATGTCAAGTCTTTTGGCATCAACCCTATGTCAATAAGATCCTTCCAGAAGCAGCAATAATAAGATTTTCAACATGGCTGCTGTGGTGGCCATATTGGATGTCTGAACAGCACTATTTTCACTTAGGACCAACTAGACATTGGGATGAATGAAGATGTGAAGTTTCATTACCATCTTCCAAATAGTTTATGAGTACATAGTAACAAATTTGTGCTAATGAACATACAAATGACAGAAAGCAGGCCATCCCAAAAGTCCTTCTGGTCTGTGACTGGTCGAGTTAAAAGTTGACTCTATGCAAGGAAGCTTTCTGTCCAACTTAGTAAAATTATGATGAGTTTGTTCAAAGGTTCTTCATATTTAGTCCCAGCAGCCATAATTAACGGTGGACCGGCAACATTACAACAAACCTGAATCACTTTTCTTCTGCCTGGATGCTTTCAGTTAAAGGTGGTCAAATTCTGCCCGCAGTATTTGAGAAATTTTGTCATCATGTTTTTTCGTTACATGCATAATGACATTTAAATGAATTATTAGCAATCTTTTTTAAAGATATCATGATCTTTTGTGCTTTGAAAGCTGACTTTTCTAGTTAACTCAAAAATTTCAATTAATTATAAGCTATTTTTTTCTGCTAAATCAAAATCATTAAAAAAAAAAACGCCTTCGCCTACCATACAACCAGAATGTCATTTGAACTTACCTCCAATCATCATTATCAACTGGAAAAACCTTTCCTGACTTTGTTGCAATAATGGTACCATCAATATCAAAACCAGCTATCTGAAAAATGGAATGGGATAGGTAAAATGTCGATCGGACAAAGCACAAAGAACACCATGAGTAAACTAAATGGTACATTAATCATCCACCATGCGTTTAAGTCTCTTATGCAACACGTCAATCACTAACTTAGAAATCATATTTTTATCAGACTTACCTTGACTATAACCTCTAATCTTTCCACCACAGAATATGGGTCATTTTCTTACCTCAAACACAAACCATCCACAAATTTCAAATGAAAAACTTATTATAGAATCTAGATTATTTTGCAAATTCCTGTTTTTTTTAACCATAAAAGCAATAGGTCACATCTATACATGACCTGTAAGTGTAAGCCTCACACAAACTTTGGTCAAAGTATGTGGTCTGTCACTATGACCTTGACATTTTCCTTACACTAAATGGAATCTATCCACAACATTTGGTTATGTCTGTAGCATAGAACTAATGTTATTGTACAGAAATCATTTTCCTTTCTTCAATAACTGACTCTGACCTTTGACTTATAGACCATAGCAAAAATAAAAATAGTTCTTCCATACCCCATCTGCAAGTTATTCACAAAGTTTAGTGACAATAGACAACTGAGATCTGGAGTCATTTGCAGGAAGCAGCATTTCTTGCTTCAGCCACACTGACCATGGCCTTTTGACCCCAAAATGGATAGACTTCTTCCTTATCCCAAGTGCAAGCAGAGTATGGTCCAGATGTGTGATATAGAACTAATATTATTATTATGTTGCAGAAACCGTTTTTCTTCATTCAGTCGCAATGACCTTGACTTTTGACCCCAAAATCAATAGGGTTCTTTAATATAACAAAAGTAATATGAATAGCGTTTTACGTCTGCTTTGTAAAATAATCCACTGAATAGAAACCATTATTCTTCCTTCATTCAGTGACATTGGCCTTTGACCTTTTGATACAAAAAAAATCTTTCTTATCCAAACTGCAAGCTGACCAATCTTTGGTCCATCTTTAAGATGTAGAACTAATGCTTTTATGCAAAAAGCAATTTTATACTTTCCGTAAATTACTTCAATATTTGATTCCAAAGTCATAGGGGTTCTTCCTTAACACATTTTGAAGCCATGCACAAAGTTTCAAAGCAACAGATGGAAAATTCCAGTTCATTTTCTTTCTTTTAGTTAGAGTAGGGAGATCAACAGAATTCTTCCTTATCCCATGTACAATCCAACCCCACCTCTGGTAACTGTAGATGGGTGAGACTCAATCAATTGTGCTGAAAAATTAGTCTTTATTCAGATAGATAAAGTGACCTTGAACTTTAACCATTTTAAACCAAAACAAAAGTTAAAGTGCAGAAACAAACTGATCAATCGATATATGAACATCATAACACACTATTCCATGCTGGTTTTTGCATGAAATACGAGTAAGAAACACATTTTGGAGGCTATTTCTGAATACATCCTAATACAGACTTCCAAGCAATTTTCCATTAGTCTAATGCCTTGATGTACTAAAAACATCGTTTTTCATTGGTTATTTTGTTCGCACATTAGCAGAATGGGAAAAGTTGAGAGGTTTTTTTTCCTTTTTCTTTTTGCTTAACAGACCCATCATTTTTGTATGGAGACCATTCTTTATTAAAATTAGAGCTGTACCGATTAATTACCCATACTAATAATCGGGCCGATTATTATAACAATCAGTATTGGCAGAAATAATTGGTGCCAATGTAAAAAAAAAATAAAAAAAAAATAACAAATTTCCAAAATATAAATTCAATCATAACATTCATCTTGACATAGCTTTTAATTTTAAATCAGAATTAAATACAGTCCTACCCGTTTCTATCGACATCGTTTATATCGACAAGCCACATGTCGACAAAAACACAAAGTCCCAGTCCCTTGGTCTACTATTACTACCAAATTGTCATGCTTATGTCGACGTCAAGATAAAAGATAAATATACATATCGACAGAAGCTTTGGTTCCAGCTTGAACAAATCCTTTGTTTTCTAATCATTTATGCCGACATGCTGCCAGTTCCAACCCATACTTTGTTCAACAATTAGTTGATCTTGCCATCAGGCTTTAATGTTGCGGGCGGATAAAAAAAAAAAAACAACAAAAAAAAAAACCCCTTGACTTTTGTTTGGGCTTATAAAGCTAGCCTCTCGCGGTAACTTAAACAAAATGAAATCTTATCAATTCTAGCATTTTCCAAAGAATGCACAGAGGTATAGCTAGGATTTTAAAACTAGGAGTTTAAGAGCACCACCAGTAAACATTGCAGTCCCCTACCTGAAGCAAATTGTGCATACCGGAAATGGCTATATTTCCAGACGAGTAGAAACAGCGGTTGCCATAGAGTTTAATTTTAAAACTTCTGTACAGCACTGACATGTAGCCCTTGTTTGTCCATTAGAGTGAGAGTCAATTGTCATGTCAAGATAAGGTCTTATTCCAAGCACTAAATTAGGCATCATACATAGTGTTCCACATGAAATGTCAGTTCTAGCAACTTCTAACACTCTGTTGAATTTCATTACAATCTCATAATTGGTCTCATAATCGGTATCGGCAATTTTAATAATCGGCTATACGAGGTATCGGCATAATCGGCAAAAGGTGACATCGGTACAGCTCTATTAAAAATGCCCACCTTATCCAACTTTTTACATAGGTTCACCTGTCTGTGTGCAGTTCAGACCAGTCTGCCTTAGATCTGAGACCAAAAAGTCTAAAATCTATTTTTTTAAAAATTGGATTCCGACCACAAACGAAATTTGGGTGAAAAAAAAATGGGTCCAAATAATTAGGTTTTTCCCTCCGTATTTTTTAGTGCAACTAAAACGTCCAGATTATTTGGTATCATTGTAGAGCTAAATCTGTCTACCTTACAAAAATACCACCCACATTAGTGTATCATACATGACCTTGACGCTACAGAGCTTGGCAATAGGCTACTACCTCCTGCCCCGTAAACGTGACGACAGAGGTTAATGTGTTAACATAATATGCTCTGCCTCAACAGAACCATATAAAAACTATGTTACAATGTTATGTTGATTGAGAAATAGACCTTTTATGTTTGCATATTTCTACTCAACTAATTGAGTTATCATATCTTACATGATGGCCAATGATTGCTCAATGTAATATCAGTAATATCAATTTCAGGGGCCAGTAAGGTATTACAAAAATCATAAACTATATCTTGTCCATCTAAATCCACTTCTGATTTTAATCCAGTTCATTGCTTTGGATTAATCTTGATGAAAAATGGGTATATTACCACCTGAGAAATTTCCACAAGGGTCCCATATAACCTCAACAATATAAATTAATCCTGCATACTTTCAAAACAACACATGATCTTTACAATAAAAGCCTTTATTTATTGTTTTTTAAAAATCAAAATCAGACCAGAATTATGACTTCAGGAATGGCAACGAGCTCAATTACATCCAAGATCACCCAAAATATGCATGGACTACACTCATTACTGAAGCAGTCCTATTCACAAACACAGAAAAATATCTTCCAAGTCTAATCAAAAGCACACAAGAAATATGATTTCCTGAGTGGTAACAAACACGGTCAATTTGATCCAAGATTACACATTAATCCAATCTTAGTCTTCATCAAACACATTCAAGATCACGCAAGCCAATGTTTCAAGTTTGATCAAAATCAGACAAGAAACATGGCTTCCAGGGTGTTAACAATCTCAGCCAATCAGATGCAAGATCAACTCATTAATATGCATGCATATCACTCGTTATCAAGCTTGTACAAGATCTTGATGATGCAATCAGAAATATGGCTTCCACATTGATAAAAAAAAAATTCAGCCAATCAGATACAAGACTATTTTTATAATCAAACCATAGGGAGATTGTGATGATCTGAGCATATATTCCAAGACTTGTCAAAAATGAAAATCATATCTGAAATCTGACCTCCAGAGTGGTAAAAAGGTTAGCCCGTTGATTTAACATCAACTCATACATGAATATGACTCACTACCAATCTTGTATGAGATCCTGATGCTATGAAATAGAACTTTGAGCTTGATTGAAACAGATAGAAAATACAGACAAGCAGAGACACACCCAAAACTTATCTGTCCTTGCTGCCAGGTCAGCTAAGAACACATTTCTCCCTGAAACCAAAATCAAAAAGCTTGCCAAAGTCAAGAGTGTCATGAATAGTGAGTTAAAATTACAATTTCAGAGCTTAAACTTAAGATTTATTTTTTTAACTGATCCACCATACATTTTTTTTAATCCTTTTAAATCACTTTTGTCCCTTGATCCTTCGTAGAGTCCATTTTTTCATCACACACATAATTATGTTCAAACTTATTGAAAATGTTCAATGTGCCATAAATTGCTCTGCTTTTTCGGAATCCAACATTGTTTCAGTTAAGTAACCAACTGCCTTTCTGTGTATTGAACTGGAGTTAATAGTTATGCAAGTTCTGGGGTCAGCCATAAAGGATTTGATACCCATCAACTAATGAAGTACCACACCCACTTTTGTATTGCTCCAAATACTCAGTGCCAAAAGTGCACAACATCACATCCTTTTATGAGTCATATTTCATGTGCATTCGAGTATATTCTCTTAATTGCATTTTTTTTATCTCTATTGTCATCATCTGACTGCACACTTTGCAAGAACTTTTATTTGTCACCTTAAAGTGCAATGATTGTTTATCAACAAATATCAAAACCTAAAACCTCATATTTTTTTGTATAATTCTGAATTATTCACTTAATCAGTCAACAAGACCTTTGTTACTGGCCAAATACCCTTTGATAAATTTACGTTACTAATAGTAGTACTGAAAGCATAGTGCCAAGTAACCCGGCTAGTTTGTTAACGTTTTGAAAATGAGCATCTTAAAATGGCTTATTGACTTGATGAATATTACACAAGGTCATTTCCACTGCAGGCTTTCAATGTACGTTGACAAATGGACTTAAAACAATAAACATATCAATTAACAATGAAAAATAACGCCATGTCCTGTTCTATTTTATACATTCAACACAAAACTACTTGCTAAAATGACAGCAAGTTTTATTCACTCATCCAAAAGATTGGTAAGGGCTGAGTCAATTTCAAGCCCAGCAGTTGGTGTTGTGTCGAAACACAAAAATAAAATGGACTGACAATTCTGTCAAATCTTTATTCAGCATTTCAACCTATATGAAGATATCTGTTTAATGTACATATGATGGCCATGTGAATAGATGAGTTATGTGTTTTAATATGTTTTAAAATATTCAGTGTGCATTATAGTTTTTATATATGGATTACATCTTTGTCGTATTCCTTATCTCAATGAATGAAAAAGGCACCTCTTGAGCATATGAAACCAAGTAAATAAAATAGACATGGCATCATTCTCACTTAGATAACTAGATATCATAAGAAGTCTTTTGCTAAAAACTCTTTGTTGATCTATAACCACTAATTTTGCATAAGTTGAATCAGGAAACATTTTCAAGGTGGTTACCACTTTTGAGCTTAGACTGGCATCACTTTCATTCTAGACCAACTAGATATCACAATTTGTCTTCTAATGGAAACCATATGTTGATATTTCTAATGGAAACCATATGTTGATATTTCTAATGGAAACCATATGTTGATATTATCTTCCATTTAGCAGGAGTAGTATTAAAAAGATTTTCAAGATGTCTGCCATGTTGGTCATACTGAATTGTCAGAGCAGTAAAATTTTCTTATAGATGACTAAACAAACATTATAACTGGTGAAATTTGGCAATTTCGATGCAAACATTAGGAAATTAATATACTCATCAAATTTGTTATTTCTTTAAAAAAATATCATTGTGCGAAATTCTGAAATTCAAGTTATAAGTTGAGATCAATTCCACAAATTATTTCCAAAATGTTCAGTAACTGAACAGTCTTGGAATACATACTCCAAAGAATCCTTGCATATATCATTATCACTTAAACGAATCTTTTATAAAACTGGTTAGTGGCAATATTTCCATGACAAGAAATCTAAAATTAAGCTAATCTCTTTGGTATCTTTTGTAAACGTTTTGCCAGAACAAAAGAATTGATATATCCTTCTACACAAACTGCCATTCGAAGCTGCCTGGACCAAATTCCATGTTTACCATTTGGCTTTTATATCTTAAGTTCTTATTAGGAATTTATAAATAAATTTATTCTTTTCTCGTACCCTAATATTTGCCATAAGCCATCTTTGTTTACTAAAAGACACCTAATAGAGGAAAATTTCATGTAATACATAACTGTGTCTAAGTGAATTATGTTGAATCCCACTTCTCAAATAAAGGCATAAGAGTTTTCTTTTAACCCTCTTGGTTTTGCCATCTCACGTAAGTTGGAAAAATAATGTATGACTCGGCCGGGGATCAAACCCACGAACTCCTGCTTCCACGGTGTTGGTGTTGTAAATCTAATGTAAAACCCTGTTGTGTTTTTATAAAAACAATTTGCCTACATTCCCCATAAAATACACATAAAAATGCCAATTAATTTCAACTACATCATTTGGTCACTTTATTTCAATAATTTGGAAACAACTCTCACATTATACTGAAAAGAAAAGGGCTGGTTTTTTTTGTGCTCTTTGTCATGTGTCAAGTACGTGCTCAACCATTAAGGTTTAAAACTGGTCTAGTAACAGTATGTGTACATTTTTAGTGACAATTCTAATTCTCACAAATGTTTTGGTTTATAACATAATTTACCTTCTCTCTGGCCTGTAATCCTTCTCTTTTGTACACATACAATTTATCATATTTTTCCCATACAGATTTCTTCACTGGAGCACCAGCATTAGTACTAGTTTTTGTCCAAGATGAACTTGGAACCAAGTCACTTGATGTATTAGCATGTGGAGGAAAGCACTTGTTTTTCTTTGAAGTCTCCTTCATCTTTTGGAGTTTTTCGGCTATATTTTTCACATTTTCACCATCATCTGAATCATTGGCTTCTGCAGTTTGTTTCTTCTCCATAGATGATTTAGCTTTTTTAGAAGGTATTTCAACATCCTCACTTTTACCAGACGATGATCTCTTTCTTGCATTGCTGAGAGGGTCTGTTTTATTACTATTACCACTATTTTTGGGTATCTTAAATTTTTCTTCCAACTTCTCCTTTCTATTTGAATTAACTAGAGGTACCTTAAACTTCTCTTCTAACCCAACTTTTTCACTGTGATCTTCTTGGATATGAAATTTGTGTGGGTAGTAACCTGTCAACACATACAGGGTTGAATTCTGTCTCATTTGATATTGTCTCCCCTGCATAAGTTCAATACCATCAAGGGCAGAACTGTTGCTTCCCAGCTGCTTGATGGTTACCTCTCCTAGTGTACAATCTGCAGTCAATTCCACTAAAAAAAAATTATTTAAAAATTAGCCTTTATTTACTTCTAACTACATGTACTGTATTATGAAATGTGCTTCAGAATGACCTGACCTAGATACAATTCACTTTTGGCTTTGGTAATTAAACAAAAGGCCCACGCGTACCTGGGATTGCTCACCTGTTCGACACTGCTTATCAGCTAAATATGTTTTTTTACCTTTCAAAGCATACAGTAACATTTTTCCACTATAACTGCTTATATTATACTGTTGGACATTTTGAAAATATCGAATATGATTTTCTTTTCATATCTCAGTACTATTTTGCAATCTACCTTCATTATTCATGACAGCCATTATTAAAGCAAATATTAATGACAGCTTGAAATAAACTTCAACCTGTTACTCAAGTCTATACATCTTTTATTAGATGAGGACTTCTGTCCATACATCTGTTGTTAGATAAGGACTTCTGTCCATACATCTTTTGTTAGATGAGGACTTCTGTCCATACATCTTCTGTTAGATGAGGACTTCTGTCCATACATCTTTTGTTTGATGAGGACTTCTGTCCATACATCTTTTGTTAGATTATGTAATTTCCATGAAGACTTCTGCACATAAATACTTTTCAAATCAAAAGCAAGGGTAAATCTGATATCACAGTTGAACAGTTTGGAGAAATAATAATAATTTGGAGAAATATACTGTTGGACATTTTGACAATATCGAATATGATTTTCTTTTCATATCTCAGTACTATTTTGCAATCTACCTTCATTATTCATGCCAGCCATTATTAAAGCAAATATTAATGACAGCTTGAAATAAGCTTCAACCTGTTACTCAAGTCTATACATCTTTTATTAGATTAGGACTTCTGTCCATACATCTGTTGTTAGATAAGGACTTCTGTCCATACATCTTTTATTAGATGAGGACTTCTGTCCATACATCTTTTGTTAGATGAGGACTTCTGTCCATACATCTTCTGTTAGATGAGGACTTCTGTCCATACATCTGTTGTTAGATAAGGACTTCTGTCCATACATCTTCTGTTAGATGAGGACTTCTGTCCATACATCTTTTGTTTGATGAGGACTTCTGTCCATACATCTTTTGTTAGATTATGTAATTTCCATGAAGACTTCTGCACATAAATACTTTTCAAATCAAAAGCAAGGGTAAATCTGATATCACAGTTGAACAGTTTGGAGAAATAATTCAAAATTTTTGTATTTTCAGTCATAATATCCATATATGATGGCAAATCAAAATTATTTGTATACATTTGAAAGCCCTCGTTACCTAAAGTCTTACTGTCAAAAATATTTAGAAAAATGTAGTCAAATGTGTTCAAATTCTTTCAAATGTGGCCAACTTCTGTCAAATATGCTATACAAGAACAGTGGTGTAATGGCAAAAAACACAATTGTGGTTGTATGCTGAAACAACATCATTGAACAAAAATGATTGCCTCTTACAATTCTGCATGAGGGAACACTGAGCCATATATTTCTAGGAACAGTGACAATATTTGACCATGGATTGGCAACATTTATATAAGTTTGAAATCCTATCACACCTGGATGCTTTCTGTGACATTTTATCAATTCTATTCACCTGTTTACAATGTCATTTAAACTTTTTTCTGCCTTCAATAATGGTAGCAATATTATATCATGGATTAGCATCATTTCATCAAATATGCCTGGATACTTTCGGTGAAATCTGATTCTTCTCAAATTCTGTTCACCTGTTGTCAAGATTATATAATTTATAGTTTATTTTGTCTATTTTTAATAATGGTGGAAATATCTGAAGGTAGAGTGGCATGATTGGTTCAAACTTGAAAGCTTTATATGCCAGGATGCTCTACTTGAAATAGGTCAGGAAATTTCCGTGAAGTTTAAAATAGCAAATACTGACAGTGCGTGTCGTATACCGGTATGTGTGTGATTAGGATTTTTAACGTAGCTTTAACAACGTTTCAGTCATATCGCTATGATGTCTGCAGTGAGGCAGTTTATAGTGCTGTCCAGCACTGGAACATCATGCCGCAGACATGTAGCATTATGTCCCACACAGTCACATTATCCTTATACCCAGGCAGACAAGTCCTAACACTAACCGCTTAATGCTGAGTGCCAAGCAAAGCAGCTGTTAGTACCATTTTTTAAGTCGTTAGTATGACTCGACCGGGGATCGAACCCATGACCTCCTGCTTCTGCGGCGGACACTCTAACCACCGGAGTGGTAAAATACTGACAGGGAACAAAAGAAAAACAACATATACAAAGTCATACTGTACGGTCAGCCGGCCTTCTATCCAGGTGAGTTACAATGACTAGAATACAATATTCTCAATTTATTTTACCACATTTAACCCAGTGATTGAAACAGACACCTGACAGGATTTATTTTACCACATTTAACCCAGTGATTGAAACAGACACCTGACAGGATTTATTTTACCACATTTAACCCAGTGATTGAAACAGACACCTGACAGGATTTATTTTACCACATTTAACCCAGTGATTGAAACAGACACCTGTTGGTCCAGATCATATTAGTAACTTTTTAGACATGGTGTTAGATTTTTGACATTTTTGTCCTAATATTTCAACAAGTTCTGCCAGTTCATTTCAAACATTGGTTAAACCATCTTTCTTGGCTGTGCTATTTCATGAAACAATTCAAATCAGACACAAGTTTTCACATACACTGACCCATTCGTTGCCATCAATGTGATGTTGATCTTCTGACACATTTTATTGTACCATGTGATCACAACCATTAAAAGATGATCCCGCTCGTCAACACAGTGACGGTTAAATTTAGGGAGTCCTACACAAAAAAAGGAAGGTTGGCATGCCTCTATACATAGGATATCATAACACTTATTTATGTACAGAGCTCTTTGTTTTCCAAAGAACTAATCTAGTCACAAGATCTACTAATAAATGTTTAACATGGCCAAACCAATTGTACATTACGGCTGCTTTCATTTGTTATATTTCTAGTGGCTGGTTTTAACAGCACTTTTCCATTACTGGTTATACATGTATCATGCAAAAAAAATAATGTGAACCTTCTGCAAGAACACACGATGGCAGCTAGTTTGGACTAGACTGGGCAGGTATCGAACATTCAACCCTTGCAATAAGACTATGTGATTTTGTTAAACTGGGTAAAACACATTTGACATTGTATGATGTTTGCAGCAAACTGATAATTTTTACTTCCCATGAAATCACACATCAAAATGCTAAAAGCCAGCTCTTATATCATGATGCAATTCAGCAGAAACTTTAAAGTGGATTATATCTGATTTAGACATGATCATTTGTAGTTTTGTTCCGATTATCGATTATAATCGATCATCAGTTGGTTGAGCAGATAATCGATTGTGAACTCCATAATCGATTGTGTGTAAAGGGAGACTACTCTTTAGGTGAATGCAAAGCACAAAGGTTAGTAAAACTCCCAGCCACAAAAGTTGACCTGAAATTTATTAATTACCTTCACAACAACAAATATGAAACCTTATGATTCATAATTAGGAACATATAGTCATTATTACATGGTCAAGTTGTTAAATTGATGAGTTAATACATTTAAACACATTTTGTTGATTTGTTTCAGTCAAACTGCAACATCTTTTGTAGTATTTATAAACAATGACAAACAAGAAAAACATGTCCTTCTATACTTTAAATTATAGACACATCAAATGTGAACGAAAGAATTCGGGGGATTGTAGCAGTATTTCAGTCACATAGGACTGATCAGCCATAAAAAGTTGTGTTCATTTATCAAAGTTGTAGAACAAAAGTAACACATAATGTAATATTATTGTCAGGTTAAAGTATACATGTCATTAAAAGAGATTACTTCTGTACATTTATAATCATATTTTTGAACTCTTGATCAAAGATATAACTGTTTAACAAAAATTAAAATTTGCTCTTAGTAACGGATCATAATCGATGATTATGAATTTCTGACCGATTCCCATCACTAATCATTTGACTACATGGTCAATTTTGCTTGTGTTTACAAAGTTGTCAGTTCAGGTTACTTTTCATAAAAGTGATGTTTCAGTCTGAGTGTTCGATGCTATAAATGTAATACAAAATTAAAGATATAACAAATTTGTCATAAAAATGTCTACTCTAACAATAACTTTAGGTTTTGTACAAACATTGAAATTAGTTAAAATATCAACCAGGTCAAACACAATTTTCCCTAATCCTTTCTTATCACATGCAATAGGGTTCTGAAAAGGTGGACAATACAAATCTAATAACAAAGAAAACCCTGTCAAAATCTCTTAAAAGTTTGGCAGGGGAGGCGCACAGATCAAATATGCTACATTTCAGTTACACAAGATACTTTAAATTAGGACCTAACCGAGGAGATAATTTTTGCCGAGTACTGAATCCGTGTATTTGGATGTACTATTTGCTGGATCCGGGCACGAACCGAGTAGTAGGTGCAACCACAGAGAGTAACATTTGTTTCATTATCGTATGCGAGGCTTAAACTTTTCGTGTACCGTATATATCGGCTATAAGATGAAATTTTTTATTATTAACTAAAATTATTAGTGGAACCCCGCCATAACGCGAATTCGGATATAACGCGGTCGTAGAATGGCTACTGAAATTTCGTATATTCATTCACACATGGAGAAAAAAAATTTGGAGAAAAGTAAAAAAAACAAAAGAAATTAACTTCATTTTGGGCATGAGATTAGTTGTGACTTTTAAAATAATATGATCGTGGCATGGTTCCTGAAATTTGAAATTCATTTACGTGTATTTTTATCGGACCGTGACAATATTTGTTTAACGTACGAGAAATAGTGTGTAAAGCGTTTATTATAATTTGGTGGAAGAATTCGCGTATGACTTTTAATAATAAACGATTGGAACTTAACAATTTATTCAGGTTCTTTAAGTGATTTTGGAGAAGTGATCGTGTGTGAATTCTAAAATAATATGATATATATATATAACATACGAGAAATAGTGTGTACAACGCTTGGCTTCTGAAATTTATCAATTTGAACAGGTTGTGGTGAAGCTCCGTATTCTACTCTAGAAGAGGAAACTGGTTTCATTAGGTTTTTGAATTGTTAAGCCGAAGTAAACATTATCAGAAGTGTTACTTATTACGGACCCATGAGTAAAGCCAGTAAATCGTCTTTGTGATTGTCTTCCATGAATTCTGTATACAGTCGTTGCTCAAACAATAGCCAACATGGGCTTCTTATTTAACTTGCAATCACAGCCAAGCAGCAGACAAAGCTGTGGTTGATACAAGAGTCGCACAATTTAATAAACATCAAAGGACGAAAGCCGCCAACATGTATGCTGTGCTTGGCGGTGTGATCAAACAACAAACAGTTGAAAGTAAATAATATCCACTTTATTATCTGTAAATTAAAAGGGTATGAAATTGTACATCCGTTCAGCTTAATTTTGTTTTATATAAAAAGTGATTCGTAACCATTGCAGGCCTTCATTACTTAGTTATCGAGCTTTATCTGTGTACGTTGTTTGCTTATATAAAAAAATATTTTACTATTATGGAAAAGCAAGTTCAAAAACGCAAGAGAAACTGTATGCCCTAGAACAAAGAAGCAAACGTCATTGGATATATTTTTCAAGAAATGATGAAATTTAAATTTGGAACCACACTGACTTTGCACTTTGCGCAACGATTAATTTAGCAGTTTTCACATGTTTCTTTCGATGTTCACAAAATCTGAAATAAAAGTTATTTGCACGCTGAAATCATGCGTTGATTGTTAATTATTCTTGCAGTTGTCGCATATGATAAAATTTCAGTGGTATGAAATTTGTACAGACACCGTATGTAGACCCGGGAATAGCTGCATGCAATGACCGTACGATATCAGACGGCAAGTAAATGGTTTCAATATTTTGTTCATCCTAGATTTTACACGACGAATTCAAACTATTACAAAATTATTGAATATTTTAAATCTGTACGATTTTCAATGAAATTACATCCATTATGGGTGAACTGCATGCCACGACGGCACGGTAGCATACGGTGTTGATACACTTTTCATGATATAGCGATAGTCTGGTATTATCGGTCAATCTGTATTATCGTTCAAACAAATAAAAATTAGTAAAGGTTTTTAATGCACAGTAATAACCTATAAATATATTAGCCATCAATTATTTTGAATATATCTTAATTAATGCATTCCAGTTAATATTCATCTGACGATAAGCTGACTTTTGATCATTGTACATGTATACACGTATATGTTCTCAGAAAAAAAGTTAAATATTGTAAAACCCCGCTTTTAACGCGATCCGATTTTATGGACCCCGATCATCGCGTTATAGCGGGGTTCCACTGAATGTATAAAAAAAACTTTTTTTAAAACTTCGATATTTATTGAATTATTTTACTTGTAACCGTTTATGCGCGTGCTATTTGCCGAGGCGAATACTTCCGAAAAACCAGATATTCAGCCGAAGCGAATGTCTGAGGCAATTTCCGGTTAGGCCTTACTTTAAATTCTTTACATCTTACACTGCTGTCTGGAGCATCTTTTGTCAATTATCCTTGTCAATGGACTCCTTCCAATTATCACTGGTACACCATGTGGTAGTGGGATGGGATCATGAGTGTTCTCGGGGCATATCAGTGAGAGTATCTTCATTTCAAACAATTTTGTTCTGAAAATTAACAGAATAAACACATATACAAAAACCTGATATTAGATACAATGCCAGCTTTGTTATCCTAAGACTTAGGGTGACAACGCATCCCGGAATGAAAAAGATCTCCCGTGTCTTGGGTGGACCTATTCCGGGACAATTAAACATTCCGGAATGCGAGTTTTACTCAATTTATTTATTAACAATGGCAGGTCAATCATGATTTATCGCCTAAAACATGGCACCTTAATGCTGTACTAAACTATTCTCTTATTATTATTGTTATTATTATTTAATTATTATTATTGCTCTTATTAATATTATTAATAACCCTTTATATGGGTAAGCACTCATAGGAGCACAGGGAGTTACCCTGCAGTCGCCTGCAAATGCGCTATTAAGAGCACAGTGAAACTAGTCGCGGTATACAAGCTATTGCGATTAGAAAGTTCTGTGCTAGAGCATCAAGTTTCTTATTTTTTGGATTCAGCAGAAATTTCTCTTCTCAGAGCTATCTTTCAGACCAATATTGTTTAAGCTAGGGAAATTCAAAGTTGATCAAAGTTTTCTACTTGAATTAAAATAATCCAATCCAATAATTCAAGGCCAATCGCTGCTTTGAGAGATTGCAATGTGCATGCAGCGCTGACACAGCTGAGAGAGTAGGCGAGTAGATAACATGGATAATCAGCCAGTAGATTGGATAGCAGCTGCACTCGTACTCATGACTCGCATGTCTGCGGTTGACTTAAATTATATTCTTCGGAGTTCATCTGGGCTGTCCTCAAAAATTAAATTAAATATAAAAGTAATCATTTAGTAAATAACAGAAATGAGTGATACGAGTTCAGATTCAAAATCAATGTTTGTGAATGATTTTGACCGTAGTGCCCATCGTACAGCTGCTGGAAAAACACAATTTGAAAGCAGCAGTGGTAGACCATGAGTATGATACCTCCAAAAGCTGCAAAGAAAATTAAGCGCATGTGTCATTTTCAAAAATCTTGGAGAACTACATATGCTTATATAATACCAGTTACTGGTAACATCTATAGAGCAAACTGCACTCTTTGTAAGAGAGAATTCGAAATTCGACATAGTGGCGAAGGCGACATTAAAACTCACATGTCTAGTAAAAGCCATAAACAAGCTGAACGAGTTGCAGAGCAAAATAATATGACAATGTTTATGATTTCGCCAAATAACACTGGATTGCAGGATGATGTGATAGCTGCAGAAACATTGATGGTTTATCATTCCGTTAATCAGTCACTCTTACCGATCTTTAGACTGTACACTTAAGCTTCTTCCCATAGTTTTTAACGATTCTAGCAATACTTCAAAAATGTTGTGCGGTCGAACAGAATCAGAAGCTATTGTAATCAATGTATTAGCACCGTACTTTCAAGAAATGATAGTCAATGACTTGGGCAAAAATTATGTATACTTTAGTATTTCATCAGATGCCTCAAATAAAGAAAACACAAAACTCTTTCCAGTTGTTCTACATTACTTTCAACCGAATGTTGGTGTGATGACACATTTGTTAGATTTTTAAGAAGATAGTGATGAAACGGCTACTGCAATATCAGAAAATATATTGGATGTGGTGCAGAAAAACAACTTGAATGGTTTCTGCTTATTCTGCTGATAATGTGAGCATAAATTTTGGAAAACACAATGGTGTGTACATGAAGCTATGTGCATGTAATGAACACATTTTACCTGCTGGCTGCCCAGATCATATACTACATAACACTGCTAAAAAAGCTTGTGATGCCATGGATTATGATGTAGAAAGTCTGATTTTAAAGGTTTACAATCATTTCTCAATATCTGCAAAAAGAGATGTACAGATAAAAGAAATGTTTGATTTCGTAGATATTGAATGGACACAACTTCTTCGCTATGTTCCAACAAGATGGCTGTCGCTGTTCCCAGCAATCAATAGACTTTTGAAGAACTAGCCTGCTGTTAAGGCTTATTTCCAGGCTATTGGAAAAAAAAGAAACACATATAATTTGGCATTTTATTGGAGAGGAAAGCGGCGAAGAAGAAGATGAATCTACACCATCACTTCCTGTTCTGTATCTGTATTTCTTTCAAAACTGTTTACCAGTCTTTCAAACAGCTACTCTGTCATTAGAACACAGTAATATAGTTGCAGTAGAAGTATTTGAAATTGTATCCACAGTCCGAGAGAAGCTGTTGAAAAGACAGGCTGACAAGTTTTTTGGTTTCGCTGTTGGAAAAGCTATGAAGAAACTTCCAGATGAGCAAATTAAAAAGCTTGAATTACAATTTCTTGGTTTTTACAAGAAGGCAGTAATCTACTTGGAACAGTGGTTTGATTTTTTTGGAGAACAATTACCTTTGCAAAATTGAGTTCTTGAATTTAAAACAGTGTATGGTTTTTGAAGATCTTGTTTCTGTTGTAGAAAGTGTCAAATTGCAGGCTTCTGTGTCAATTGATGAACTGTATGAAGAGTATTCTGCTATAAGCCAAAACCTTCTACAATCTAGTGAAGCCACAGATGATGATGTTGGCTGTGACACCAAGTGGACAGCTTTATTCCAAAAAGTAGGAACTGACAACTTACCAAATCTTTTGAAAATAGTTGCATTCATCATGAACATACCTGCTACAAGTGCAGCCATTGAGAGTTTTTAGTTTGATGGAATCATGTTGGTCCAGTACAAGAAACAGATGCTCAATTGACCTTATCAAAGCAGAACTTCAGGTAAAGATGAACTTCGATACAGATTGCCAAGCTTTTCATAAGTTTGTTATTCACAAGCTGTGAAGAAAAATAATAAGTATTAAAAATCATTGTTATGTATATAATTTGTAGTAAATCGTGACTACATAGCAAAAAACAGTAATAATTGTATGGACTTGTATACATGGTATACCAATTGAGACCATAACAAGTCAAGTTATCAAGTCTTTACTATCTAGCTTTGAATATTGACAAAAAATGTAGGCAATTTTAATCTTGAGTTTGATTGATTTGTGATATTTTTGGCTCTTCTTCTTTCTAATTAAAAGAAATACACATAAGATGCTTTACTCTGGTCTAAAATCTTACTATAATCATAATGTATTTTAGTTGAGGCATTGCGTTGTGTATTTTACACAGTGTATGAATAGCGTGCATCCCGATGAACTAAGCGCCTATCTGCTGTTTACTAAGTTAAACTTAAGAGTTATACGGTGTCCCGGAATGGCTGAGAAGAAATGTGGTCATCCTACTAAGACTACATTTGAAAGTTAGCAACATCTGCTGCTTTTCTCACTAAATAACACACATGCTGTATGTTCATAAATGCATACAAATTTCAACAATTCACTATGTACGTTGTAACCAAACCAGTAGAAAATTCTGCCAAATCCTGCAAGTACAAAATTATGTCTGGCTTATGACATTTCTGAGTTAACATACTGCAAATTTATCTCTTATACTCTTCAATTATGTACAATGAAATAGTGAAACTTGTCACTTTGAGTTTGTCACAGAGAAAGAACATACAATACACAAACTAGCAACGATCTTGTACTTGTGTAGTCTCAACATGAAACGTTTGTATGGCCTTATTTAAATTTCTATCTTATGTTGATTCCATAGTCCATGATCATTGAGAACGTCCATAACAAATATTAGCCACCTCGAATGAAAAACAAAAACTTTAAAATGCAACTGGTGGGACCTACAAGATATCAAGCCCGTACTACAAAACGTTTTGCTAAATGCCAACAAACTTTAGCGCCAGTTTATGTGGTTATCTCCTTTGTTGAGAATTTACGCAAGGGTAACAACTCTTACATAGTTAATAGAGACTATCGGTATCATGGTAACAATTGTTTTTCCATAGACCTCAATGCTAATGTTTTGTGAATTAAGTATACTTTATATCCTACCTCAGCATGCATGTCACACATTGTCAATCAATCAATGTACGCTTCTTTTTTTTCAAGTCACATGTACGTCGAAATAATTCCAATTCTGTAACAAGTAAAACCAGTCAATTCTAATTGGTTTAAAGTGTTACGTGCTTAGGCTCAAATAAACAGTAGCATAGAAAGACTGAAAATTACAAGCTTGTAAAAATTTAATAAACAATTTATTGAGCACAAATATTTTCCAGAAAAGAAAAATAAACTTACGGTTTTAAGAATCAATTCCAAAATTAATCAAAAAATAATTCAAAACATGATACACTGGAGAAATTGCAAAAGTCCTGGTAATAAAATGTCCAAATAATTCCAAGTTCGAATCTTAGTGAAGTATCCAAGATGGAAGACGATGTCACGTGATGAAGTCAGTTCTTGGTAATGAAATTCAATGAGCACAATTATTTTCCAGATAAATAACAAAATAAATCCTCTTGATCCGAACGAATTGAAATAATTTTCAGTAATTTAAAATAACTCAAAACAATACAACTTAATATTCTAACAGCCCAACTCTACTAAATAGTTCGCTCCAAAACATAATTTTTACGTAAACAAGAAAGGGGTCACATGATCTTCTAGAATCTTTTAGAACAAATTTACGTTCAAAAAATTTTGTACACACCGTATGACCCAACTAAAAATAGAAAGATGTTTATAACAAAGCTCCATAATGTCCTTGGAATCAACCAATCATTTTAAAAGCTTGTTTACAACTCTGAAGCCAGGTCAGAAATGAGGTCAACACCTGGTGTTTATTCTTAGAGTACATGTCATCCCACTTTCTAAAAAAAAATATCTCCCAATGAATGAATCTTAAACTTAAAATGTCAAATTTGAATCAGGCAATTAAAACAATTAAAATAGAAAATAAATGACCCAAATCAAATACACGTAACAAAAGTTTATTCAAAATAAAATAGTAAAATATAAGTAATGGATAATGCGAGATACTAAAAATGCAAACTGGATAAAGTTATAACTGGATTTAATAACGGTGATGGTTATTGCAAACAATATATGAAGGAATATTTTTAAAAATGGATATAACAGAATAAGGACTCATTTTATAATGGAGAGAAGAGAACGGAAGAAACTATAAGGCAGAGATACCTCAACGAAGAAAACTACAGAAAAATTCACAAGAGTTACAAATTTAAATTCGTTGTAATAAATACAAAGTCAAGTATATCTGGACACGAACAGCAAATGAAATGTTTTCACAAGTCATACAAACAATAAACGAGCAGTAGTGCAAACAAGTAGAGAATGGCAACATGTCAATTGACAAAAAAAAAATTGGGGGGAGGGGAGAAGGTGCTCTTCTCGCTGATTTTCACAGACTACTTTGTAGAGGCCCTCCTGTCTTATTGTTTTGTGTTCATGTATTCTTTATTTTCTTTTCTTCTATTTTTTCTTTCTTGGACGCATATTTGTTCTTCTGTTATATGTTCTGTTGTACCATTTTTCTCGGATTCTTCTTTCTCATTTTTCCCTTTTAGCTTTCGTTGTTGTTTCTCCGGGATTTTGTTATTATCGTTTAAAGTCTGTGATTTCTTCCATAGCTCTTGTGTTGTGGTGGTATTTTCTGTATCTCCTTGATATTTGCGTTTGGTTGTGTCTTTTCCCCTTTTTTAGTCTTTTGTTGTTCTGTTTCTATTCTCTGCAGCTGGTTCTGTTTCTGCGTGGATAATTGCATATCAGTTTTTTTTTTTGCTGGCTTTAGCAATATGTCTCTGAATTTTTGGTGTTTGTGGGTTCTAATCCTTCATACCATGCCTTGGTTACAAAACCATGTAGTTTAAATTCTCCTTTTCTTGTTCTGAGCCTTGTTTTTTTGATTTCCAATATCCTAGTTCCATCTTAAATTGAGAAACGATGGGATAGTTCCGCATCTTGATTTTACCAATTTAATCTAAAAATTTTCCTCAAACCATTTTACTACGTCTTCTAGAGGTCTCTTAATAGGTATATTCGATAAATGTAACTCCACTATCTCCTGTTGTTGTGGTGGTGTTTTATTTATCTCCTTGAGATTTGCATTTTTCTTCTCGCCATGTTGTTTTTGTGGTATCTTTCTCTTTATCCCCTGTTCTTCATGGCCATTGGATATCATCGGAGTATTTGCGTTTGGTTGTCTTTTTACCTTTTTGCAACTTTTGCTGCTCCGTTTCTCTGCTCTGCAGCTGGTTCTGTGTCTGAGTGGGTATTTGCATTTCAGTTGTTATTTGCATGTGTTGGAGTTGTTTATCTGAGTTTACGATGTTTGTGGGTTCTACCATTATTTCTGCAGTGTTTGGGCATTTGTGTGGTGTATGCCCCGTCTCTCCGCATCTGTTGCACTTCCTGTGGTAAATACAGCCTTTGTATCATGCCTTTCTTAAGAATCCATGTATGTAGAATGCTCCTTTTAGGTCTCACTGGATAGTTTCGCATTTTGACACCTTCCTAATATTTAAGGTAAAAGGCATGAGCCTAATTATCAAAATACAAGCATTTTTCAGTTCACACATAAGCTAAATCTGTAATGTGGTTTAGATTTACTTTGAGTTAGGCTTGGAAACTGGTTGACTTGTTGGTGACTGCCTGTCACAGTTAGACTAGGATTGGAGATCAAATGCGTAACTTGGGCATCAAATGAGCCGCCAACTTGGCTTGCGTATTTACACGTGTCTGCTACAGAGGTAAATATCTAAAAAAAACTAGATGGTTGAGGGGTGATGAAAAGTATGCTAATTTGTTACAGTACTAGTAAACTTTATTCATGTATAAGGCATAACGGTACCAATTGCGCCAGTCCAGGTGGGTGGAGCTTAAGGTGTAGGGAACCTTGCATTCAGAAATAAACAACAACTCTAGGTATGATTGGCGGACTATGTAAGAGTTGTACTTTCTGTTAGGCTTTAAAAAAAAAAGTTTCGCCTCTTGGCAACATGTGAATTTATGATAATTCCTATATAGATCGTATTTTTTTTTTTTTTCGATTTTTTGAAAATGTGATACACATGACTGAAAATAATTATGTTGTGACTAGATAACTCATACCCTTGTCTACTTCCTGCAGAGTTATCTATCTTATATGCAATGGAGTACCTGGTTTTGTCCTCGTCAAATTGACAATCTAACATTGTTCTCTATAACAGTGTGTGACATGCAGGCTAAATTAGGATAGAAAAAATGTATCTCTCCAAATATTAGCATTGATGTCTATGGAAAAACAATTGGTACCGTGATACCATAAGGCATATACTGGTTCTTTTAGCTGTCTTGTCACAGGAAAACATTAAAATAGCTCTTTCCCGTAAAAAATGAATGTAAAAAAGAGGGGTTGGGGCAGTGTTGATTCAGTATATAAGTCACTATTTGAATAAGGAATTAACTTTAATACCTCAAGTCAGAATCTTACAAGCATCCTTTCAACAAAAATCATTAGTTATATTTTATTTATGTCTTTATTGTAATATTATTATAATTTTTCTGCCATATTATAGGTCATTGTCGGACAAAAATTTGCCAAAAAAAAAAACTGTCCAGTGATACCTTAATTGTTCTGAGACTTTTTTTTTCTTTCGATTTCTAGTATCCTGGGTCTTTTATATATTGAGAAACAGGGGCCGTTCCGAGTCTTGATTTTACCATTTTTATCCCAAATTTTTCCTCAAACCTTTCTACGGTGTCTTTTAAAGGCATCTCCATTGGTATCTCCGTCAGGGTTAACTCTCCTGTTTCTTGACCTTTATAAGTAGTGGTTCTGCCTTCCTAACTATCACTTTTTCTCCATGTATAGTTATTTCTCCCTAAGGTAATGCTGGCTGGTTGCCTCATGGTCTTTTTATATACCCTTTATACCCATTTCTATTAATAGAGTAGAACTTGTGCTGTATTTCCGTGTCATTGATTTATAAAGCTAGATCAACACTGTTGACACTCCGGGTATGTTTCCTCTTTGTATCCCCTGCATATCCAAAACTTGTGTTCCTTCTTTGTAATTACATTCAATAAAGGATCCTTCCTCCGTTTCTATTCTTGGTATCTGGAAATATTTCTGCAAGTCCTTGGCCACCTAGCGTGCCTCGGACATTTTGTCTCACCTTTTCTCTTGTTTTTTTTTTCTTCTTTTGAGTAATTCTCACTTATGATGTATAAAATAATATCTTTTCAGCCTTCACTGCAATGTATATATTGATTTTTGTCACTTAGTGATTCTTACTACATTGTTGAGTCTGAAACGGTTGTCAATTGACAAACACTCTATCGATAATAGCAGTTGTTGCAATTCTTATAAAAGGGATTACTTAACAGCCTGAACACATTTATTTATTTAATTGTTATTCTTGTTTGGTTTAACGCCATTTTTCAGCAAAGATAGACTATACATGGCCTCCAGTATAATTGGTGGAGGAAGAACCCGGAAAAAACGGAAGAAACACCGACACACGAGAGCCTGCTGGCAAGCTTTCTCACAAACTCACATTGGCTAAACCCGAGACTCGAACCCACTCAGACAGAAGTGACATGGCAGTGATCAGTAACGGCGAGCGCTTTAGACCACTCAGCCATGTATGTATGTATGTATGTATGTATGTATGTATGTATGTATGTATGTATGTATGTATGTATGTATGTATGCATGTATGTATGTATGTATGTATGTATGTATTCACGTACGTAAGTATGCATGTATGCGGTAGTAATTGCCGTAAGCCTAAAGTCTGCAAATACAAAAATAAGAAAAGATAGAGATAATACTCATTGCTAAAATTCTAGGCAGATCTTGACAACATCCGCTTGAACCGACTGCAAACACCCAAAAAAAAGTAACTGCTCACTAAAGGCAAAGAGGAATGTAAATCGACAGCAAATAATTTTACCACAAAGTAAGAGAGTATAAACATACGATAAAATGAATTCAAAGTGGAGAACTTACAGCAGCAAAAGTTTACATTTATTCCGCAAAGAAGAAATAGCACAAGGAGTTTATGTAAATGATGTTTTAAAAAGTTGTCAATTTGGAATAGGGACATACAAAGTCCAATGCTGAAATAAAGGACCAAAAAGTTAAATTGCTGTGCTACGTCCTTAGGCAAGACGAATCCCATTAGTCTCAGTGCCTGTTACGAGTTTAGGCTCTAATAAGCGGCAACAAAGAAAGAGGAAAAACAACAAACTTTGTAAAATTTAACAAATAAGTTTTTTTCCCTGGAAAAAAAAGATTGTAATAATGGAAAAAGAACTTAGTTTTAATAATCAAATCCAAAAATAATCCAAGAATAATCCACGAATTAAATTACAAAAGTCATAGTAGTGAAATGTTCTAATAGATTCAAGTTCGAGTCTTGTTGGAAAATCCAAAATTGAAGACGATGACGTATGCTGAAGTCTGTTATGTGTTTATCTATAGTTCCTTGTAGAATCACAAGATTGAACACTCTGATGTTGGAAATCCGAGTAAGATTTTGATAAACTGTCTTTGTCAGCATATCAAATATTTCCAGAGATACGAATTAATCCTTTAAAATAGAACTGAACTGAAGGAAAGACAACATGAATTAAAAAAACTTAACTACAACGAAATAAAATGACTAAACGTCATTAGTAAAAGCTCTGACAGAAAGGTTATATCGTATTCTTATACGCAGTTATGAAAAAAAAATCCCCAAAGTGCGAAATCACTAAAAAGGGGTAAAGGAGTCACGCGATCGTTTATATCAGGTATTTCCAGCATGACCCTGACAAGTACCAATCAGTTATACTTTAAGAATAAAAAGTTGTTTACTTCTAATTCACTATCCCAAGCTGACCTTGACAACAACCAATAATTTAAAAATAATAATAAAACGTCAGGATCTAGGTCAACATGGTTACCAATGAAAATTCGATCAACTGATTTTCTATAGAAAAAAGTAAACATCATCTCTAGTGAATAAATTTACGTTACAATAGCATTAAATGAAAAATCAAAAAACGAATGTTTAACTGACAAACAATATGAAATGAAAACATATATCAAATCAGATGTACGTAACAGTGACCCCCCCCCACACACACACACACACACATACAAAAGAAAGAAAGAAAACACCAACAGAAACACTTTCAAATTGGCTTAGCTGAACCCCTAGGTACTAACTTTTAAGGGAGCTTATCTCAACCACTGGGTAAAACGTTCAAGTTGGTTTAGCCCAGTCTCAAAGTAAATCACCTTTAAAGGCGATTATCCCAACCACTAGGTAAAACTTTCAAGTTGGTTTGACCCAGACAGACACTAGGCAAAATACCTTAAAGCAGAACGAAACCATCCAAACTAAAAATGTTGAAGGTTTGTCTTGCACGCCAATAATTTTAAAGCTAAATAAATGTTTCTATCGGCTGTAAAACATCGTATGATGTGGACGTCAACTTTAATGTCAATATCCAAGGTCAAACTTAACCATAAAAATATATTTCTGAAATAACCCGATCTTTTTTTATTACCCTCTTTCCTTAAGTATTTGTGTTGATCTGAATCATGCGTTGCGCCATTCATTCAGCCGGCTCAATTTTCGAGTCTGATCAGCAGCTTTAAATGCTTAATCATGCATACACCGTTACAAACATAATTATTTTTAAAAAAAACTTTTTAATCCCGTGTTTTTTTATCTGCTTAAAGATACCGGCGTTTCTTTAATTTAAAAAAAGTATTTGTTATCAAGCCATGAGTTTAATATTCTTTAAGGTCAAACGGGTGCAGAAATTACATTCACCACCATCATTCATCCCCCCCCCCTCTCTCTCTCTCTCTCTCTCTCTCTCTCTCTCTCTCTCTCTCTCTCTCTCTCTCTCTCTCTCTCTCACTGATGGATGTTAACTGTTTGTCGGATCATTGTTTAGAATGATTTTCTTCAGAATCCAACTCATTCAAAATGTTGTTTGTTTTTCTATCCTGGTAAAGTGTGCACGGTGTCCAAGTCATCAGTTAATTTCTAAATATAAGACTGACAAAATCATTTCAATCGTCTGAAAAATCGTGCCATTTTTGTATAGATAACTTCACCAAATATGTTGTATTTGTGTAGACGATGTTACTTCGTTATTATTTAATTTTAAATTGTCGGGGGTGGGGTTGGGGCATCAAGATAGTATAAGCTACACAACATGTATTGGAAACTCTATACTCCAAGAAAAAGAGTTTTAAGCAATTCTTCGTTAAAAAAAATTAATAATAAATCCAGAGCAAGGGCACCCGCAGAAATTATTGTGAGAGGGGGTGTGGGGGGGGGTGAGTTGGTAAATATATAGTGGTCAGTTATTAAATTTTACTGATGCAGGCATAATATGTTTAGAGGTGAAATTCAGGGGTTATGTCAAGTGCCACCCTACCCCCCGCTTATATGTACGGGCGTTCATGATCCAGAGACGACTCTGTGACTTATACAAGTGAACAATATTATCACTAATTTACTGTAAACAAAAAGTCACATGACTCTTTATCCATCTCATTCACAGAAACGGACTATATATTTCTCTGCTTTAAAGATGATAATATCAACCTAGGTAATATCACTATTTATTTAAAGTTATTAATTTTGTACTGATTATGTTGTTTTTGTTCGTATTAAATGGGTAACTATTAATATATTCAGTACACTTCCTATTTTGAAAGATGTGTACGCTTTAAAAATCAAACCGATCGGATATTGAAAAGTTTGAGACGAACACCATATTGGTATGTGGACTTGAAATGATTTGCAGACGCATTAATGATTCTTTTCGGTTATTTCGTCTTTTAAACGATAACTCTAATCGTTCTCCATTTTTAAAGAGGACCCACATTAATTTACGTTTCTAATGTTAAATCAAATTGAATAGGCAAGGTTTTGCTCTTATCTGCAGGATATGCTATACGTGTCATTGCTTGTTCGCAGTAAATCGCCGTATGCTGTAGTGCGATGTCGATACCTAACAGGATCTCTCTTCCATTTTAAGTATATACATCACTTAACACCAGAAGTAAATATATATTTTTAACAGGAATTAAGTACAACTATCAACAAATTAGACTCCGTAAAGATTCTTCATTTATGAAGCCCACTCTTTACACGAAGAATGGAAAGTCTACACAAACCAGAATTAATAATTTCCTGTGAGATATTTACTCAATATTGAACAATAATTGCGCACGCAGATGCATTAAACAACTTTCCCAACATAATTGTAACAGGTGAAAAATGTTTAATTTCATATTGCAACTTGTGTAATCTGCACGTAACTGTGGAACAATATGTTTTCTAACTCTCTTTGTCTTTCTCTCGCCGAAAATTTAAAAAAATTCCTCCTTAGTTATAAAGTGGTGGTTTTATTATAGGTTATCGTATAAATAAAACATATTTTAAAAAATGTAGGCGACTTACACTCTTATCGTTCGACATCGCGTCTGAATGAGTGTCTGGGGCTCTTCTATATGATAAATCCACTCCCTTCTTATCCTCCATTTTCAACACTTTATTTACAATGAAAATAAAAATAAAAAGCGTTGTGTGAAAGTTTTCGTGGCTAAATAATTATATTTCATGACAGATACGCGCAAATTCATACGAAATAAACATCGGTTAACAAAGGTAATGCGCAATTCAAAACTGTTACCAGCTTCATACCTGTATACCAGGAAGCTTTTTGTTAAAATCCGGGTATGAGTATTTAAGTGCAATTTGCGGTCTTCAAGATCACGTGACATGAACTTCAATCATTTTAGCAGGAACCAATAGTAAGTTTCACCCGCACCCTTCGAAGAACAGTATAACTGAACTGCGACGTCACACCTGTTATGAGAAAGACGGGCTATATAAGTAGAGCTAAATATAAACTTATACCATTTCTTCCGTCAAACAGTTAAAATACAAGTATTTCGATGACAGACAACATTGTCTACTACACAATGTATGTTTTGTATATGCTATTTTAAAAAAGCTAGCATATTTTGTTGTAATAAATACAAACATAGAAGCATTGTGTTCAAAAACTAAGTGTTAATATTAAAACCGAAAATCTGTTGCTGAGGTTTCTGTTCTGGATCACTTTAGCGATAATAGTCAAAAATGACGCGGAAATCTGGAAGTATCACCTTCACCAACCCCGACATGGCTGGTTCAAAGGATACTGTCTTCACCGTAGAATCTTACGTGAACAAGGCTTACCTCCCAGATCTCGAAGAAACTAAATCCAACTCTAGTACAAGCAGCGGGGTGTCCAGTATCGAAGAAAACAGCCGTGATACCGGCATTGTGAAACGAACTACCGTGAATAAAGACTCCCAAGATGGGCCTGACTCTCCCGAAAAGAAGGTACAAAGTTCCGGAACTCATTTGAAGAAATCCATGAATTTGCTACACTGCACGGCTATTATGATTGCAGTGACTGGACATTCTTCAATATTCATATCACCTAATGCAATTTTGAAAACAACAGGTTCTGTTGGAACATCACTTATTGTTTGGCTTGTCGGCGGTCTAATTAACTGGATGCTGGCATTATGCTTCGCGGAGCTAGGTACCATGCTACCGAAAGCTGGTGGACCCTATGCTTATGTTATGCGAACATTTGGGCCACTTCCAGGATTTCTAATAATGTGGGGATACGTTGTTCTTATTGCTGGTCCCTTCTGGGCCTTTTTGGCCTATACAGCCGGGTTATATATCTTGAAACCTATTGAGGCTGTCACCGGATGCACTATTCCAGATTCGGCAGTAAAAATTCTATCAGGCTGGATAATGAGTGAGTTGATATTACTGATACTAATTATTGCCATCAAATAATAATAATAATAATAATAATAATAATAATAATAATAATAATAATAATAATAATAATAATAATAATATTAACACTAATAATAATAATAATAATAATAATAATAATAATAATAACCATCATCATCTTACTCTGATGAAGTATTTTTAAGTTTTTGTAAGGTCGTAGATGTTAGATGATATGATATGTTACATTCTTTAATCTATAATAATATTTTTTTTCTTCAAAACACTCAATTGTATAAAACATTCATCATAATTTTAAATTAACCTCTACAAACATGCACATGTGTTTATGTGTTTCATGCGCCTTATTAACAAAAATGTTTTACATTTCTAATGATGAAAGAGAAACCATTACGTATTTTATGCATTTTCAGCAGGAGTTTTATTTTTTCATTGTAGTTACTATGGTTGTGTTAAACTGTGTCTACATGAAGTACGTTACAAAGGTCCAGACGTTTTTGTCAAGCACAAAATTACTGGCGCTATTAATTCTTATTGCCGGAGGAATTGCAATGCTTGTTAAAGGTGAGTTGAAAGACATTAAATAATTTCTGGTTATGTGCCACCGATTTTCTGTTTTCTCCGAAGAGAGGTAAATTGAAAAGTCCTCCATTGTACATTTAAAATAAGTTTACAATATACAGATGCGCCGGTCAATAATCTATATAGCACATCTCATCTCGAATTCAAGCCTCTGCCCTTTTCCAACGTGGGCGAATGATCTAAGACATTACCTTAGCGTGAGTGAATGGTTCATCTCGGTGTCTTTTTTAGATTCTTCTTCCGCCAAATATGTATAGCCTATAAAGTGACTGAAAATGGCGTTAACTTCTCCTCACGCCCACCTCAAAACATTATACAGAATTAAATTTTGGTCTTTATATATCTTTTATCAAAATTAGAGATTCAGATAAATAAATGTTATCCTTTTCTTAGTTGCTAACATAGTTTTATTCGAAGTTTTTCCTTGGGTGAGAAAACATTAGAAATGGTACATTTTCAAGTGCTTATATAGATGGGCGAACTCTTTGAATTGATTGGTTGATTTTTTAACGGTGAAAGGGCTTCATCTATTAAACACGAACATAAATAAGTCGTTAATTAGTAGCAGTAGTTTTAAATTTGTTTGTTTTATTACTTGAAATTTGATTAAATTTCTTAAACACAGCACAACTTTCAGTTTCTGCCAAACATCGATTGAGCTAGTGCAAAAAACACTCACGCTGGAACAAAGTTAAGTCCATATGCCAGCCTCTACCCCCACCCTCATAGTAGAAAAAATATACTGACTGAATCTGTTTTTTTTTTTGGGAGCAGATTCCGAATCTCCTGAAGGATGGAAAGTCGATAGGTGGCAACCTGATTATTCTTGGAGATTTCAACTTTCACTTTGACTGTCCTGGAAACACATGCACATCAAAACTCTTAGATTCCATTCATATTTTCAGCCATAAACTGCCAGTTAACCAACCTACCCATAAACATGGTCACATTTTAGATTTTGGATTTTTCATAGACCTGATGATAATATTGTACGGTCCATCCTTGTATCCCATGAACTTGCATCAGATCACCTCTGCATTATATGCCATTGGACGTATCAGTTCCTGACCCTCCACCTTTATCTGCTACAAAAAGAAACCTTCGTATCATAAATAGAACCAAACTAATGCATGACATCCAAGCGAACCTAACAACTTGCTTACTTCCGACAGCAGAACAACTCGATAACTGCCTGCGTTCATTGCTTGAAAAATAATGCCCAAGCCACCAAATGCAGAGTATCAATTTAAAAATGTTCTCCGTGTCATATTAGTGTTAGAGATCAGCATTGAACTGCTAAAAGAGACCATCTTAAAGCGGAGAGGATTTGGCTTTCCACCAGACTCACTATTCATAAACAAAAGTATAAAGTCGTTAAGAAGATAAACATAGTCCATTTAGCCAACTTATCCCACTACAGTACTAAGATCACGGAGAGTTCCAGCTGCAATGAGCTCTTTGAGATTGCTATTCTAAAGCCTCTGCTGAAGAAACCAACACTCTACCATAACAATGTAAAGAACTACCGCCCAGTTTCTAATCTCCCGTTCATATAAAACATCTGAGAAAAAGTTGTTCTAATGCAACTTGTATCTCATTCTCTCTCTCTCTCTCTCTCTCTCTCTCTCTCTCTCTCTCTCTCTCTCTCTCTCTATCTCTCTGCTTGGGATATAGTGGAAAGATTACAGTCCTCACCCTCCTTGATTTGTCTGCAGCATTTGACACAACATACCACAATATATTAATTCACCATCTCCAGCATGTATTTGGCATTCACAATAGAAACGTACTGTAATTCAAGTCGTACTTAGTCAACAGGACACAAATTTTATCTGCAAATGGAATACACTCCAGTTGATCTATGTTGTGGTGTTCCACAGGGGTCTGTTCTTGGACTTATTCTCTTTATTGTGTACACTCAGCCGCTCTCAAGTGTCATAGATCATGACCTAGTGTTTCGCCAATTGTATGCTTATGACACCCAACTATACAAATCTAGCCACCCAACGTAACTTTATATTACCATCCAAGTAGTAGAGAGGTACATTTCTGATGTAAAATCATGGATGACATGAAAACAAACTGCAAATGAATAATGATAAAACGTAGGCCATTCTGATCACAATACAGATACTTTCTCATTCACATCCTTTACCTCAAACAATAAATATCAGCAACACCAAAATTAAATTCACACAATCAGTACGAAACTTATGTGTTACTCTTGACAGTAGTCTCATATTGCACCAACATTCCATGAACATATGCAAGGCTGCATATCTTGAGCTGAGACACATCAGCTCCATTCGCAAATATCTTTCAGATGATGCAATTAAACACTTGTGTCTTCATTAGTGCTTTCAAGACTGGACTATTATAATGCAATTCAGTCTGGATCGTGTCAATATATACTCTATAAGCTTAAAAAAGTTCAAAACACAGCTACTCGATCACCCTTAGAGTACCACGATCGGAGCACACCTCCCCTCTGCTCTGTACCCTACACTGGCTATCCATTGATCCAGAATGAAGCATAACATTTGTTTTCTGTGCTACTTTTCACTGACGGACTTTAGTCCAACATACATATCTGACCTCACCCATGTGTACACATCAGCAATATAATTAGACTCCTCTTCTGACAATCGTATACTCATTATTCCCACTATAAAAACAAAGTTATATGGACAACGTTCTTTTGAATACCAGGGCCCATCAACATGGAATGAATTAATTGCCTATTGCAATTAGACATAAAGACATAGTGATCCCTTACACGAGTGCTCTTAAAACTCAAATTTATCGACTGCAAGAACAAATTTAAAGACCAAATAATGTTTCCTACCTTAAATATTTTCATTTTTTTTTTATTTTTTCTAAGTTCATGGTGTTTGTTTTGTCTTTCTTTTTTTTGTGTAGTCATCATCATATATGTTGTACAGCGCTTACAGCTTCTAAAGAGTAGACGCTATACAAAGTCATTATTATTATTATTATTATTATTATTATTATTATTATTATTATTATTATTATTATTATTATTATTATTATTATTACTTGGATCTAATCTAATTTATCTACATCTTGTTTCTCAGGGCAAACAGAAAGTTTCGTGAATCCTTTTGAAGGCACAACACAAGAACCAGGTCAAATTGCGGTGTCCATCTTTTATGCTATATTTTCTTATGGCGGATGGTAAGTTAAATATTTTGTAAATATTCTATGTATGTATGTATGTATGTATGTATGTATGTATGTATGTATGTATGTATGTATGTATGTATGTATGTATGTATGTATGTATGTATGTATGTATGTATGTATGTATGTACGTATGAGTGTATGTATGTATTAACGCGCAGATATTTAATGTTTCATAAAAAAAAAAATGGAAATTTAGACGCCTATAAATGCACATTGAGCCAGGTTTTACTTCTGAATCAGATGGACTGAATACTGGCGACAGTCCAAAATCTTGCTGACTCATCCTGAATAGATAGTTCGAAAACCTTTCTAAAAACGTAAATGTTCAAATTCCGGAACACAAATTACTACGAAGATATTGGACCCGGACTTGAGAATTTCAGGTTTTCAGTGCACTAATACTTCATTCTAAGAATCACAGGCCGTGAAGTACATAGTGACGTCTACAGTATCCTTGTTCTGACAAATACACCTCTTGAACAAATCTGGATAACTAGGAAGTAAAAACAGTCAAATATATTAGTTGTCCAGGTAAGGTGTGCTATAAAAAAAATCGAATATAATGGATAAACTAAAAAATGTATTACTGATAAATAAATAGTTTCCTTCACGAACAGACCGTCGGTTGGATTAGTTCGTCATTCCTTGCAATAATAATAATAATAATAATAATAATTATTATTATTATTATTATTATTATTATTATTATTATTATTATTATTTTTATTAGCGACAATGAACAAGATATAAGATCAACATTAAAGACAACATAAACAGAATCAATAACAAATAAATGACTAGCACCACCACCACCACAACGACCACCAACCAAAACAAAAACATTTACAGCAACCAAATGAATTATTGATAGTCGAATCTGCAGTTACCAGATTTTATTTTTAAAACTGTGAAGAGTTAGATTCCATTTTCTTCTATTGTATCATTCACATTTTTGGTATTGTTTCGCTATTTATTGGTGAAATATTATGATTTGAAATCGCAGGGAAATAGCCAAGTCACATCAAGCGAATTTTCAGCCAATGTATGGACCATAAATAGTGTGTGTGTGTGTGTGTCTTTGTTTGCGTCTGTGTACCTCACATAACAGTATTTCTTTACTAACGAATATTGTAAACTGTGAGTATATTTTGATGTTTATGTACGCGTTGTGTGTAATTCTGTGATATATATATATATATATATATATATATATATATATATAGAGAGAGAGAGAGAGAGAGAGAGAGAGAGAGAGAGAGAGAGAGAGAGAGAGAGAGGTAAATAACCAAAGAAAGAAACTTTATTATAGAATTTAGAAACAGGAGAATCCGAATGATGATTTTCTTTTCCAGGCAGGTCATGACAAGCTTGATGGAAGAGGTTAAAAATCCTGGAAGGTATGCTGATGATAACAACAACACCATCAACACCACCACCAATAATAATAATAATAATAATAATAATAATAATAATAATAATAATAATAATAATAATAATAGCAATAAAATAAACATTATTATTATTAATAATTTTATTATTATTATTATTATTATTATTATTATTATTATTATTATTATTATTATTATTATTTTTAAGCCTAATTATTTCTCCACTCTGTAATGACAAAGTACAATTAACATATACTTGAAAGAATCCAAGATCCAATGTATACTCAGAATTGATTTTAGTTCAATTAAATGATAAATACATGCATGTAAAGGTCATTCCGTTATATACATATATATATATATATATATATATATATATATATATATATATATATATATATATATATATATATATATATATATCGGTGTCATATAATTTATATGGAATAATCAACTTTGCAAGGACGAACGTGTATATTTATCGTTTTGCGTTTTTTAAGATCAACATTAATTTACAAGAAACAAATAAAAAGTATTAATGCATTTTGTATTCAAATTAGATTTTTTTCCTTCCAATTTTTCTCTTGTTTATGTATACATTAATTTATCTGTTTTCAGAGATCTTCCACTTTCCTGCAACATCGCATTTATCACAGTGATTCTTAAGTATATAATGACAAATGTTGCATATTTAGCAATTTTGTCGCCACAAGAAATCATGAACTCAAACGCAGTGGCGTTGGTAAGTGAGACCTTTTTGTATTCAACAAAGTCAGCATTTTACGAAACTTGAGTAACTCTGTGTGTGTGCGTGTGTGTGTGTGTGTGTGTGTGTGTGTGTGTGTGTGTGTGTGTGATGCGAGTAAACATTTCCAGATGCAGTATATCTCTCTATATCACGTTTGTACGAGAGTGATTACGTATGAAACCATATATCAACACAGTAAAAAAAAAAATAGTTAACGCAAGTTATGGCTTTTTTTAAAAAAAAAATTCTTATATTTATAGAAGGACTCATGTGTGTGTATGTGTTTCTTTTCTGTGTTTATCTCTTTGTAGCTATGAGTGGATGAATTTTTCAACACTTTTTCATCAACTGACGAACTTTAAGGATTGACCCCCCCCCCCTCCCCCTAAATGAAAGCAATGAAATCATAGCGTTACAATGCTACATTATCTAGATGGCATGGATAAGTCCATTTGTACATTTTCTTTAGTGTTACTGTGATAGTAATCTTGTTTGCAAACCTTTATGTCAGATTGTTTCGTGTGTGTGTCTGTGCGTAATGGGTGTGCTGTATAATAAACATTACAAGACAAACGGCATATATATATATATGCAAGAAAATTAAGAATTTTTTTAGTTTAGTAAATCTGTAAAAAAAATTATCTCACCGAGAAAAATACTTTTCTTCAATAAGTTGTTTTTATGTAGCTTTTGTTAAAGTGAATTTTGATAATCAATAGAAAGATTAACAAATGACTAAATTCATTATCATATTACTGTAACATTTGTTCCTCTGTATTATTTTTTAGTTGTCCATCCAGACTCTTTACAAGCCAATAACGCCGCTGATCTGTTGTTTTGTGGCTTTGACGTCTATTGGGGCTTTGAATGCATCCATTATGGGACATTCCAGGTATTGTGTATGCGAGAGAGAGAGAGAGAGAGAGAGAGAGAGAGAGAGAGAGAGAGAGAGAGAGAGAGAGAGAGAGAGATTGTATTGGTTAAGAATGATTAATATATTTTTTCAATTACGGGAGCTTGATTTTCTAATGGGTTAAACAACTGCCTTTTTGCATGCAGTCAGTTAAGATGTCTCATCATCAGATTACATCACCAAAACATTCTTACTTAACACACTTATTTATTTTAAGACACTTGCATAGAGTTTGTTTAACTGATGATGGCGAGGGGCTCCGAGTGGCCGAGTGGTCTAAAGCGCTCTCCGTTACGGATCACTGCCATCTCACCTCTGTCTGCGTGGGTTCGAGTCTCAGGTTCGGCCAATGTGGGTATGTGAGAAAGCTTGCCTGTAGCTAGCTTCTCGTGGGTCAGTGGTTCTTTCCAGGGATTTTCCCTAGTTCTTCCTCCACCGTTAATACCGGCCGCCATCTATAGCCATCGTGTGCTGAACAATGGCGTTAAACACTACAACAACAACAACTGATGCTGGCGAATCACCAATCACCGTCGTCAACTGTCACTCAAATGTTGTTTTGTTTGAAATTCCATTTGTAAAATTGTTTACCTATCTCAAGCGCGAAACCTGTCAACCGTTACATGATTGCGTTGTTTAGTGGCCTAATCTTGGATCGCTCTAGGGGAGCATGGTTCAGTTGAGGTTTTAAAAGTTTAAGATATAAATTCACCCAGCTTTAATCACGGTACAAATTTTTAGAACAAAATAAAGTGAAGTCAACTTAATTTTTTCAGTTGTAAACGTTTATCTGTTGACATTACCCGCTGTTTCAAAATGTGAAATTTCTAAGGTTAAGAAATATATACTTTTCTTCAGATAAGTAACCGTTTTGCTCATACAAGATTTGTGCATGCAACAAAAAACAACCTCTCCACGAACTATTTTACCGACTTGACATATATATATATAATTCAACAGACAAGTACATATATAGTACATATTTACATAAACAATTCACATGTAAACATGAATGTAATTTGTAGCATCAGATGAATATATAACACAAAAAGTGATGATATATGTAACACATCACAGAAAATAATGACATATGTAACACATCACAGAAAATAATGACATGTAACACATCACTGAAAATAATTACATATGTAACACATCACAGAAAATAATGACATATGTAACACATCACAGAAAATAATGACATATGTAACACAAATCAGAAAATAATGACATATGTAACACAAATCAGAAAATAATGACATGCCTATACATCACAGAAAATGATGGCATATAAAACATCAGAGAAAATGACATGTAATACGTCGCAGAAAATAAATAATATAAAAAGACGTATATAGGATAAGTAATATTATATCAGGAAAATTAGTGCTAAAATTTAAAATTACGCAAATAGTAAAATAAAACAAGTAAAATATAAGTGTAAACGATATAAAATAAAAAAGACGCATAGACGCTATGCGTGCAGGATTTAGGTTTGATTACGTAAAAAAAATCGTAACCATGGTGCTGAATTACATTGAACCGCTAAATAGCAAGACAAAACACGTTTACATTGAGGCCCAGGCCATGTCCGAGTTGGCCTGCTGAATTATTTCAAAGGCTTAGAGATTGTTATCAGTTCATTAAACATGTTCGAGAATCCAGGTGTGTCAAATTTGAAAGCGGGTTTATACGTCCTGTTGCCTTTACGTTTTGTGCTATTTCACGAGGTGTAGACGGAGTTATTTTTCGGCTCTGGCGATTGTTAGTCAGCTCGCCTAGGTTACAACACCAAGCAGGAAACTGAGTCAAGGACCAATGAAATACGGTAGATAGTAGGATTCGTATGGAGAAGCCCCGCCCCTTATGTTCTACTGTTGTTTTATTTTGTGTGTTTGGAACCAGGATACAGCCCAATATAAACGTACATCATACGTCCGAGAAAATCCGGAAACTCGATTATCAATTAGTCCGTTTGAAATTAAGTTCACACTATAGTATACATTTGTAATAATCCGACCTTTATGATATAACCAAATAAAATGTCTACAAGAAAGTGGGGACGCCCCACCAAAAAAAAAAAAAAAAAAAAACCCACAAACAACAACAATAAAACAACTAACTACAATAGTTGGAAAACTGAGTGTGTCAAATACTTTTACATGTCAACACGCTGTATCCCTGCAAACATGAACTCAGCTATATTTGAAGATAACGCTGACCTTTCGTGTATCAGTTTCTCATGTACAGCTAAAGACGAATATGATGACGTCAAGTTAAAGGTTTGCACTGGCTCAGTTTATTATCGAAAACAGAACATTCTAGTTTATCATATACGAATTAGTTCAATGGGGAAAACGGCCAACTGCCCCTGCTACTAATCAAAATTACACAGATTTTTGTACTTGTTCTGATGTTTCCTCCAATCGTATGAATGATCTGGCAAAACCTGGCTTTTATTTAATTGCAAAAGATATGCAGATATACAAAAAATCAGTCGCCTTTTCGCTCCATATCTTTTACCTTAATTTTTCAATGTGATAGAAACATAAATAGTAGTATCCAATAGTAATATTTTGGCAATAAAATCACACACACACACACACACACACACACACACACACACATATATATATATATATATATATATATATATATATATATATATATATATATATATATATATATATACACACACATATATATATATATATATATATATATATATATATATATATATATATATATATATATATATATATATATATATATACACACATACATACATACATATATATATATATATATATATATATATATATATATATATATATATATATATATATATATATATATATATATATATACATACATATATATTTATTCATGCATCGATATAAATTAGTTTTGCTCTGCGTCTTTACGCCCTTTTACACCATGGAAAGAACTTGTAAATTTCCATCCTATTCTGTTTATCGACACCAGCTACTTAGACAGGGAAGTGAGTGGTATGTATGTATGTATGTATGTATGTATGTATGTATGTATGTATGTATGTATGTATGTATGTATGTATGTATGTATGTATGCATGCATGCATGCATGCCTTTTTAAGTCCTTTTACACCATCGAAAGAACTTTTGAATTTTCCTCATACTCTATTTTTCGACACTTGGATATTTAAAGTCGTAAGTCAGCTACTTAGACAAGGAAGTGAGTGGTATATAGTTATGTACAGAAAGACAGATAAGTTACAACTAAGTAAAATAGTAACAAAGCTTACGTTTCAGATATTGACTATTTTGAACCAAAAGTGGAGATTTACTTAAAATACACTAAAGACCGCCAATTCTTTTAAAAAGATTTTATCATTTCTTAACTTTGCCATAAGATTTTTTTAAAAAAAACTACACTAGTAACATAATTGATTTTAATATTCTTATTGTGTACAGGTTACTATTTGCTGGATCCCGTGTGGGCCATATGCCACTAATTCTGGGAATGATCCATACCAAGTACCTGACCCCCTGGCCGGCCATCTTTGTTCTGGTACGTATAATTAATGTAAAGATTCAACTCTCTAACCGGCACTCGCTGCTCTTTTGCGTAAGTATGATTTAAATATCTAACCCTAGAGCAGGCAATCGTTGCTCTGGCCTATGGCAAATTTTGGGGATGTAAATTAACTCCCTGACCGTCGCCATTGGTTCTAGTACGTACGTATGACGTAAATACCAAAATTTGCGTAATGTTTGTTCTAGTACGTATGAATTGCGTAAATATCTAACGTTCTTGCAAGCGATTTTCTTCCTATTCCGTACGTATCGTGTAAATACTGAACTCCATGACCTGGTATATTTTATCTAGTAGTATATTCCTATGATATAAATATTTAACTCCCTGGCCGGCAATATTTGTTCTGGTTCAAACGTGTGACATATATGTCTAATTCAATAGCTGGCACACTGTTTCCAGTTCCTGTCCTCTGACTTTAATCTTGGCTGAGATTTGTTTGCCACTATTTGTCATCAGCTTTGTCTTCTCGGCGCTTAACTACATGTCAAATCCGGAAGATGTTTCATCCAGGTTCTTAACTAAGGTGGCAATCTCGTCTTCACTGCCTGCCAGCCAATCAAAATAGTCTGCACTGCAGAGGTTGGTGATGTTACGCCCTCCAATGCTTACTGTCCCACAGTGGTTTTCCAGGGCTTCGCTCATCATGCACTCTAAGTAGATGTTGAAAAGCGCGGGTGACAGGAGACAGCATTGACGTACTCCAACTGTTGTATGGAACCAGGTCCCCACAGAACCTTGAGCAAATACTGCACTGGTAGCCTTGGCGTACAGTTGCTTGATGGTATTAGTCAATTTTTGACCCATGTTGTACTTTTTCATTGTGACCCACAATGCCTCATGGCACATTCTGTCAAAGGCCTTTTTCCCCCATGTACTCTCACAAAGACTTTCGTTTATCGGTTTGCTGTTTTGCTTACACACTTTCCTCCCTCAATTATGCTGATAGATAAATAAATATATGTACCTTTTTTATAGCTTGGATGGGGTCTGGCGATGCTGTATTCTGGCGGTGTGACCGACATGATGGAGTTCATCAGTCTATTCTCCACCATCATGGGGATTGCGTGTGTGCTCTCCGTGCTTTACCTTAGGTGGAAGAGACCGAATGAACATAGACCTTACAAGGTATGGGAACGTCAGTATATAGTCCTTTATTGCTCTGCGTACTTCCTTCTTTCTCTCATGTGATAATTTCAAACTAACGTCATACCTGGTGTTCGACAGATCGAACGCCGCTATCTGACTCATTCGAGTAGATGATTGACTTTGTTTTTATCCTTTTAGACCAAAGCTAATTATCATGCGTGCGATTTGTTAACTTTAAACGTTTGCATGAACACGAAGGATCTGTTTGAACACGCACGCAAAGCTAAACGAACGACCTCATGCAGAGCAAACTTTTCTAGATGAAATATATTTTGATTGTTTACTTTACTTTTTGCATCAAACAGATAAAATATACTTTTAAATTGTACTTTTTATTACCATAGCATTCGTATATGGAAATATTTCTTGTCTAATATCAATTCTTCACATTCGTATTTACATCAATCTTGAAGTCATTAAATCTAATTATTAGCCATATTTGAAACAGATTATATAGATATAAAAGAAGTCAGTGTTTTTATTATTGATTTTCGTTATCATGTATGGATTCTATTTTTGCACTTCAGCGAGTAATTGTGTGCATGAGGAATTAACTTATGCACATGATCATGACAGCAATTTTCCATGTCCTCTCACAAAGACATTCGTTTATATTGTAGTTGTTTTGCATACACACTTTCATCCCATCCATCACCTATATTGAAATTCTTGGGGATGTTGATTGACTAAGAGAAGTAACATTTAAAGTTATTGCAAACCGCCACGCCCCAACCCTGTCATTTTAAACCCACCTTCCGATTTTAGAGAATCAAAGTTGAAAATTACTTATTTAAAGAAAAAAAAATGCAGAAAACTTTAGTCAGTAATTTGTCATCTAACTCAAGTGTCTTTTGGGTGTCTTGAACTCTTTATTGCGTTTCAAAGTTTTAAATGTAAAAGATGAGCACACACACACACACACACACACACACACACACACACACACATATTTTTTTTTCAATAAGTTAAAAAAATTGAAAACGAAAACTACATTTGTGAATTTGAATCACGCACATAAATATTAAATGTAATATTCAAATTCATTAAAACAGAGATATCCACGCAATATTGCACGCAGTGTGTGTTTAGAAATTCCACATTGAATCACGAGGAAGACAACAATGTGAGGAACTCCATGGCAAAAATCGGTCGGGTTATAAATTAAAAATTAATGAATAACATATCTTCGTTATGTTCATGTTTAAAAATTTCATTCATGCCTTTAATTTCTAAGATTGGAAAGGAGGGGGAGGGGTGTTAACATGGCTTTAGGGATTCGGTGAATACTTTAGTTATTTTGCTGCAAGTACGAGAAGGAATTCTGTAATCAAATGATGTTGACGTTTTGTTGAAATAAGAAATATCGTATTCGATATAAAAATATAATAATATTTGCAATGATCGTGAGCAAACACATTTCTTGCATATAAAATAATGACTATTTTCATAGATAAGGTTGTAATTTTGGTCATTTTTGTTTATACATATTTATTCTTTGATATCAGAAATTATTTGATATCAAAACCCATCTTCGCTAGCCAAGATTCGGATATGATCTAAGCCTTGGCGGATCGAACACATCTATTGGTGCTTTGTCATAGCGACATCTATTTGATTTTCATGAGTTGCCTTCCTTAGTATGAATAGCTAACTAACCAATAGCCCAATGCATTGTACATCGGCGGAAAATGTTGGGGCAATTGAAATAAAAAGGATACTTTGGAAGATGAACCTCAAAAGCGTGACTATATACCAGAGGGAAGCCGTTACAGGTGTATTTCAGAAAAAGGTATTTGTGCATACACTGACCGGCTTTGGAAAATTGCATATTTATTAGTATATGAACGTTGTGTGCTTCTCTTGTCTCGACCTTGTAGAAACAGTGTTAGAAGGTGCACAACTCAATTTTGTTTGATGCGGCCGCATCCAGTGAAATCTACATCCCCGAAACACAGAAATATCTGCTCGATACGCCATTGTGTAGATAGAGTTACCACATCGGAACCTCGGATAGCTGAGATGATCAAAACCTTGTTTGTTGTTATTTGATGTTGTATCCGCATCCTATCGTGATCTCATGGTTTTCTTTCAGACTTTTATACTGATCCCTGTAATACAACTGGTGGTGAACATAGCTGTACTGGTCTTGGCAATATATCAGAAGCCCAATAAAATGGGAATTGGTCTGGCAATCCTCTTTGCAGGGATCCCAATCTATTGGCTTGGAGTCCTCTGGAAAAACAAACCAGAACCCTTCACATCCTTAGTCAGTAAGTATATATGATAAGTTATATAAATTGACTTTTGGGACTGAGTTAGTTTTAAGTTTTGAAAGGTGTAAAATATAAACATGAAGCTAACTCGTCTGGTTCCCTGCATCGTATGTTACTTGAGTGGCTCTCAACTACAACACAATTGAAATTGCACTGAATTGGCTTAGGTTTGAAAATTGTAAATCTTGATGACAATAAATTACGAACAAAATTACAAATATCCGTGACATAGAGTTTAACATTTGTGGTATTCCATTGGCTGTTGTGCGTGGATATTTGGAAACTGACATTATGTATAATAACATGTTGTTAGTGTACTTATTAGCTTTCGTTGTTGCCAATTTAGTTGTATGTATAATTTACCAGATTTTTATATTTATCAAATTTGTTTTCATTGCAGACTGTATAATATATCAACTTGACACTATATTATTTTCTATTTTTTTGTATTTGTTTTTGCAGAGGATCTGACAATTCTTGCACAGAAAATACTGAATATCCAAAAAACAGCATCATGATCGGTCAATATTCCAGCCCAAGCTTTATGATTGGTCAATATTCCAATCCAACTGAATGTTAAAACCAATCAGACTTTTATTTATAGTAAAAGGGATAGCTTTAGGTTGTCGCAGTTGATATCTTCGGCAGTTCTTCGTGCATTTCACCAAAGAAGGATACCTCTATTACAATGATTGCAAAAACAATGCACGGTATTGTCCTAGAACTCTGTGTTATCCATACAAACTGAAATCATATGTGTGTGTGTGTGTGTGTGTGTGTGTGTGTGTGTGTGTGTGTGTGTGTGCTGAGGACATTGTGATATTTTCCCTTAGGCAGAGAAAGTTGAAATGATCGATGTTAACGTACTATTTTTTTTTAAAAAACGTACCCTTCAGAATATAGTTATTATTAAAGAATGGAGAGTTAAAAAGTTCATGAAAGGTGGGGAAAAAAATCATACAAATTTCACGAAGGATAAGATACCAAGTGAATTTGAGATCTGGTTGCCTTTATATCGTTGATGATTGCGAAATGAATGTAAATCCAGCAATAAAAGAAAGATATTAACATTCTTCAAATTGAGGAAGAAAATATAAGGTATTTAGCATGATGTCCTACCCAGTCACATTATTATGATCCCAGGCTGACCCGTCCTAACATAAACCTTTCAATGCTGAACTTCTAGCGTGGCAGCTGTTAGCACCATTTTTAAAAGTCTTTGGTATGACCCGGCCTAGTTTCAAACCCGCAACTTCCCGCATTCGAGGCGAACGCTCTAACCACTGAGCCATCGGAGCGGTGAAGCTATTTAGTTCAACTCGAGTCAGGTTATTATATCATCTGGACTACTGGATTCATCGTTTAAAGTTTGGATGAACATTAATAAATTGTTCAGATCAACGCGTAGGTCAATTACTGGTTCATTAAAGTAATTCACTTATAGTCAGTTACTATCATGTTTACTGAAACATAAAACTCGCATTAACTTTCGTCAGTATGAGGGTTACTGGTTCATAAAACTGATATTCATTTCGCGTCAGTCAATGTGAGGTTTACTGGTTTATAAAACTGATATTCATTTCACCTCAGTCAATGTGAGGTTTACTGATTCAAAAAACTGATATTCATTTCGCGTTAGTCAATGTGAGGTTTACTGATTCAAAAAACTGATATTCATTCCGAGTCAGTCAGTATGAGGTTTACTGGTTCATAAAACTGATATTCATTTCGCGTCAGTCAATGTGAGGTTTGCTGGTTTATAAAACTGATATTCGATTCGCGTCAGTCAATGTGAGGTTTACTGATTCAAAAAACTGATATTCATTTCGCGTCAGTCAATGTGAGGTTTACTGATTAAAAAAACTGATATTCATTTCGCGTTAGTCAATGTGAGGTTTACTGATTCAAAAAACTGATATTCATTCCGAGTCAGTCAGTATGAGGTTTACTGATTCAAAAAAACTGATATTCATTCCGAGTCAGTCAGTATGAGGTTTACTGATTAAAAAAAACTGATATTCATTCCGAGTCAGTATGAGGTTTACTGGTTCATAAAACTGATATTCATTTCGCGTCAGTCAATGTGAGGTTTACTGATTAAAAAAACTGATATTCATTCCGAGTCAGTCAGTATGAGGTTTACTGGTTCATAAAACTGATATTCATTTCGCGTCAGTCAATGTGAGGTTTACTGATTAAAAAAACTGATATTCATTCCGAGTCAGTCAGTATGAGGTTTACTGGTTCATAAAACTGATATTCATTTCGCGTCAGTCAATGTGAGGTTTACTGATTAAAAAAAATTGATATTCATTCCGAGTCAGTCAGTATGAGGTTTACTGGTTCATAAAACCAATATTCATTTCGCGTCAGTCAGTATGAAATTTACTGGGTCATAAAAGATTTACTGGTTCATAAAACCTGATATTCATTTCGCGTCAGTTAATGTGAGGTTTACTGGATCATAAAATTATAGATTCACTGGAGCAAAGGTCGCGGAGGTCGATGTGACAAGTTCATTGGTTCATTCAGCTTAATATTCATTGAAACAAAAGCTGTATTTATATAATATCCACTAGTGAAAATGTCATAATTAATTAAATGAAGTTAGTTGAGTGTTATGTTGTCTTTCATATTAAATAATTAGTTTACTGTATTAAAATTTCATATGTATTGGTATTTTCATGGAATAATGGCATACATATACATAATGATGTTACCTGATGTTATTATTCCATGCTTCTAGTCGTATTATCGAAAGCCACCTGTCTTTATTAAATTACATTACTATGTTTCAGATATATTATTTGGAAAACGGGCTACCAAATGTTTGCGTTATCGTTTAATATTATGTAATATTGCATTCCAAGTTAGCATGTCTTTCAGTTGTATGATTATAAATATATATGTTACTTAATGACTATACACAACCAGAAAGTCTTTCAGCTTAAGTCAGCTATCATTGCAGTGACCATGTTCATTTGTCGTCATTTATTATTAATTAATTTGTTGTTGTAAGATGACGTCTTTCACTGACCTGAGTTTTAGTCCTTGTCTTATCACTGTGAAAATTATCAGTACGAAATCAGTAAAGAATTATATTACAAAAATGGGTATATACTTCTAATATACTGCAATAATTTTCTTTATCGCATACATACTTTCCTACATTTAAATCACATTTTTAATTAAAAGAAATATTCACATACTATCCTGTGACACGTTTCAGCTACAAGTGAAATCCTAAGGAATGTCGTTTTTGTTGTGAAGATCACTATAGAAGGGGGAAATGCTCATTTTGTTATAATTATATATTGTTTTCCATCCGTTGTTTTGTTGAAGTTTGAATATTCCGATAGACTGAATGTCGTTGAAATGGGAGTTGTCTATATACGGATAACAAGTAATTTCTTGATTTATAAGTTATTTAAAGAATTTTGTTTGAATTACTTTCTAAGATACTATATTGTTTATATTTTTTAAATAAAAGTTTACATGCCTTTTAAAGTCTCTATACTTTTTCTATTGCAACTTTTAAAATACAAATGACGATTCAAATGGGTCAAGTCTGTTATATGTTTGGTGGTGACTTGGACGAGATGCTTGAATATTTCTCCCTTTCTGTAAATATTCATATTCGTTTGAGTGAACTCGTCCAATTTGAAATCCAATCAGGAAACCTCGGTTTTGACAAAGAACAGTTTTTATCCATGTTAAATGACAACCAACAAAACGAAGTATATTTTGTTATCACCTATTGATGTGATATGGACCGCAGGTCCCCTTCGCCACCATATTGACTCGACCCTGATGGAGGGCACCGTTTGCCTTGCGAGCGTTATGCTGTGTTATCACCGCCAATGCATCAATTGGCATCATCTCACGGTATAGCAGCAACAAAGCTTCTCTTTTGTTACGTATATTTGATTTAAATAATTTATTTTTAATTGTCAAATTCAAAGTTGTCATTTTGGGTTTAAAATTCATTAATTGGGAGATATCTATTCTGGAAAATTCAGGCTGACCTAGACTCTATTTGCAAACAACAGGGTTGACCTAATTTCTGACCCTGCTTCAGACTGTGTCAGCAAACTTCTAAAACGATTGGCTAAATCCAAGGACATCTTTATATTTTTAGTTCTTGGGGGTGAGAGGTGGATAATTGTTTCATCTGGATCTTTCTTTGCGTACGTGTTTAAATTATCGTGTGTTTGTTCTATGACCTTCTACGACCCTCCAGAAAATCACGTGATCCCTTGTTTACGTAAAAAACAGGTACTTAAATTATTGTTTGGGAGAGAACAATTCAATAGATGTTGGGCTTTTATAATATAATAATGTATAGAGCCCAATCTTTAAAAGCTCTAAGCGCTTTACACCATCAATAATGATATGACTACACTACAGAACAACAAATGACAAAAACAATGAAATTGGAAAACATAAAAAAACATGCTGAAAATATATAAGATACAAAACATGATTAGGTCGCTAAGTTTGTCCCTGAAGTCGAAACAGGTTAGTCTTGAGAGCACTCTTAAAAGGGACCACTGTGTCTCTGTGTCTAATTTCAATGGGCAATTCGTTCCATGTCGCTGGGCCCTGGTATGCAAACGAACGTTGTCCATATGACTTTGTTTTCACCTTGGGAACAATGAGAATACGATTATCAGAAGAAGAGTGTAAGAATCTAGCTGGTGTATACACATGGGTGAGGCTGGATAGGTATGTTGGACTGGAGTCTGTCATTGAAATATAGTACAGAGAACAAATTTTGTGTTTTATTCTGTATCGAATTGATAGCCAGTGTAGGGTACAGAGCAGTGGTGAGGTGTGCTCTGATCGAGGTACTATAAAGATGATCCGTGCAGCTGTGTTTTGAACTTTTTGAAGTTTCTGGAGTAAATTTTGTGATGAACCAGACAGAATTGAGTTACAATAGTCCAGTCTTGAAAGTACTAATGAACAAACAAGTGTTTTCGTGGCATCAACAGAAAGATATTTACGAATGGAACTGATGCGTCTCAATTCAAGATATGAAGTCCTGCAGATGTTCATGACATGTTGGTGCAATGTGAGAGTAATGTCTAGAGTAACACCTAGATTGCATACTGGCTGTGAGAATTTAATGTTGGTGTTGCTGATATTTATTGCCTGAGGTAAAGGATGTGAATGAGAAAGTCTTTGTGTTGTGATCAGAATAGCCTCAGTTTTATCACCATTCATCTGCAGTTTGTTACATGTCATCCATGATTTCACATCCAAAATGCTCTTCTCTACTCCATGGATGGTAGCATCAACTTCAGTTGGGTGGCTAGACTTGTATATTTGGGTGTCATCAGCGTACAATTGGTGCGACACTGGGTGATGATCTATGACACTTGAGAGCGGCTGAGTGTACAGAATGAAGAGAACAGGTCCAAGAACAGATCCCTGTGGAACACCATAACATACGTCAACTGGGGTGGAGTGTATTCCATTTGCAGATATAATTTGTGTCCTGTTCACTAAGTAGGACTTGAACCACTGTAAGGCTATATTCTGAATCCCAAATACATGCTGGAGACTGTGAAGTAATATATCATAGTCTACTGTGTCAAATGCTGCAGATAAATCCAGGAGAGTGAGGACTGTAATCTTTCCACTATCCAAAGCAGAGAGAATGACACTAAATACTTTCAGAAGAGTAGTTTCCGTACTGTGGCAAGGGCAATATGCAGACTGTACATTGCTAAAAAGACTGTTTGAATTCAAATGAGATACAAGTTGAGTTAGAACAACCTTTTCTAAGATTTTTTATATGAATGGGAGATTAGAAACTGGGCGGTAGTTCTTTAAATCGTTATGGTTCAGTGTTGGTTTCTTCAGCAGTGACTTTACGATGGCAGTTTTGAAAAATGATGGGAATTCCCCTGATGAGAGATATATATTAATAACATCAATTAGTGAAGGCAATATTGGTTCTAAGCACTCAAGCAGCGGTGATGTCGGAATTGGATCAAGTTCACAAGACTTTGGTGCACTTTTCATCACAATTGTCCGCACTAAATCTATAGAAGCAGGTTAAAACGCTCCTAACGGTTGTCGCTGAAATTCTGCATCATAACTGTATGGTGACGAATCAGTTGCAATTGTGCTGTCAAGCGAATCTCTAATGGTTTGAACTTTGTCATTGAAGAAATTTGCAAATTGGTCTGGTAGGTCTAGTGGAGAGAAGGTCGTTGGAAGTGGTATACATTTGTTCCTTGACATTAGTTTGTTAGTTATCTCGAAGAGTTCTTTGCAGCTGGAACTCTCTTTGATCTTAGTACTTTAGTGGGATGATTTAGCTAAATGGACTATGTTTGTGACGTTCTTCTTAGCGGCTTCGTAGATTTGTTTATGAATAGTGAGTCTGGTGGAAAGCCAAAACCTCTCTGCTTTTCGGCGATGTCTTTTAGCAGTGCGAAGCTGGTCCCTAACATTGCTATACCAAGGAGAACACTTTTTTTTTAATTGATAATCTGCATTTGGTGGCTGGGGCATGTTTTTCAAGCAATGAACGCAGGCAGTTATGAAGTTGTTCCGCTGTTGGATGTAAGAAAGTTGTTAGGTTTTCTTGGATGTCATGCATGAATTTGGTTCTATTTATCATACGGAGGTTTCTCTTAGTAGCAAATAGAAGTGTAGATGAGTTGATTCAACTTGCCAGAAAATTTGATCTTTCTGAAGTCAAGGCTTCTTTAACGAAACAAGATATCAAAAAGATTTTGGTCCAGTATTTGGTGGAAAAGGATATGTTGGAACAAAGTGCTTTGATTTCGATCAGTAAATTTACATCAAACTCTGACATTAAACTAAAGGAATTAGAATTAAAATTCCAGATGGAATTAGAGTTGAAGAAGCTGGAATTTCAGAAAAAGGAGAGAGAGAGAGAGAGAGAGGAAAGGGAGAAAGAAAGGCAAATTGAATTACAAAAAGAGCAGATGCGGATTGAGAGAGAGAGAGAGAGAGAGAGAGAGAGAGAGAGAGAGAGAGAGAGAGAGAGAGGAGTAAGAAAGACAATTACAATATGAAAAAGAGGAGAGAGAGAGAGAGGGAATAAGAGTTGAAGAAACTGGAATTTCAGGAAAGGGAGAAAGAAAAATCAATTACAGTATGACAGAGAGAAGGAAGAAAGGGATTCTCAAATAAAAATGATTGAATTTGAGGTGGCAAGTGAAAAACTCCATCATACTTCAAATGAAAATTTTGATTTAATAAGGTGTATTAGATTAGTGCCCCCTTTCAGAGAAGAAGAAGTAGACAAATACTTCATTCGTTTTGAGAAAGTTGCAGAAAATTTAAAGTGGCCAAGAGAATATTGGACCCAGTTATTACAATGTGTACTTACTGGTAGGGCTAGTGATTACTGTTCACTGTCCGTTCAGCAAAGTGGTGATTATGATGTGGTTAAAGAATGCATTTTAAAGGGTTATGAGTTAGTCCCTGAAGCTTACCGACAAAAATTCAGAAATTACAGAAAGGAAGCTGGATTTTGGATTACATCGTCAAGATTCAAACCTGGAACTATTAGAACATTTATTTATCAGGACTTTTGCAATTCCATTAGTGGATTATTTTTGTGAATTTTATATTAGATTCATGTTGGATTTGATTCTCTAAAACCGTAAGTTTAAATATTTTCTTTTATGAAAATAATTGTACTTAATAAATCGTTTGTTAAATTTTACAAGCTCGTTATTTTCACTTCTTTCTGTGTTGCTGCTTATTTGAGCCTAAGCACGTAACACTTCACTCACTGTGCGTTCTCAGCCTCTATTCAGGCTGGTGGGGGTTGTTTTTTCCGTTTGGGTTGGGTGGCCGTGTCATCGAGTGGCCGAGTGGTCTAAAGCGCTCTCCGTTTCGGATCACTGCCATCTCACCTCTGTCTGCGTGGGTTTGAGTCTCGGATTCGGCTAATGTGGGTATGTGAGAAAGCTTGCCAGTATCTTCTCGTGGGTCGGTGGTTCATTTCGGGGTTTTCCGGGATCTTCCTCTACTATTAATACTGGCCGCCATGTATAGCCTATCTTGTGCTGAACAAAGGCATTAACCCACAACATGTAAATGAGCATGTGCTCATCATTGTATATCTGTGGCATATCTATTACAAGTCCGCATCCACAATATCTGTGTAGTCGTAGATTAGTCACTGAAACTAACCGAATTCAGGTATGCCACTCATTGGACTCGGTTTAACTTCTGGTCCTACACTATAAACATTCAGTCAAAGCAAACAATACATTGCCATGGAATTAGCAATTTTTAAAATCAACAAATAGTTTAAATAGCGATTGCATTGCTATTATTATTATTATTATTATTATTATTACTATTATTATTATTATTATTATTATTATTGGCATCAGTTAGTGTCAAAGAAATTAAAGAACCCTAAGTCTCTCGTTACAATTGCTACAGTTGAGAATTCTCATTATTCCTGGTTCGAAAAATCAGATATTTCTATCAGTGGTAAACAGATTATACGGCTATATATCAACTACGCATATCCTCAAATGACCGTAGTTAGTCGAACTAGCAATTCGTTACGCCTTGACCTTATACATTAACGCACCATACATCAGGGCTTTGAAATCTGGCCCCGCCTTAATTTACAAAGCAAATAAATTGAATACACTATCGCTGAATCATATATGAAATCTAAATTCGGTAAATTCACATGTATTCTCGTAAATCACATTAACTAATGTAAGGCATTAAATTCTTAGAACCTAATCATTATGCAAACAAGATGATAAATTAAAACAATACGTCAACCATATCCAAGAATTAACGTAACACTTCCTATTCATATTTAACATAGTGTTTTACGCTAACATGGCACAAATTAACACTACGTCACCCTTAACTAAGAATTAAGGTAAGACTTCCTGTTCATAATTCAAAAGCACATTATTATACAATTGTATCAAATGAAATCATGCAAGACCTGTAAACTAAAGCAAACATTATATAAATTGCATCAACATATTACATGGAATTGTGACACTATACCTTTGTGGTTCTTTGATCACTGGGTAATTTTCTCTTGCAGAAAAAATTTCAGACTAATTTCTGGTTTCGATAGGGCGATATTAAATCCTATGAAATTTCGTATGAAAACACCCCCCTTATTTAACCGTGACCAATCAGAATCAAATATAATTTGCCACGCTTTCTCCCAGAGTTGCTTACGTCGGGTCAGCCTGACTTGCTCGTTTTCAATTAACAGAATTTCTGTGTTTTATCAAGTTTGACACTATTCGCCTGAAAATAGAACTTTACAATGTCTCTAGCAGTCAGTGTGGCTGTTAAATAAACAAAGGTTCTAATTAGTAACAACAGTCCCACTATAAATGAATAACACTGTACTTTCGGCAGACACGGTATGACACGTGCTTGTCTCCATTAATCAAACTATAGGTTCTCTGGCCTCAACTAATTTATTCTCGATAAATCGTCAGAAATTTGCCCCTTCACAGTTAGTCTCGATAGACGGTGGAAGTGCGGTCATGAGAGATGTTCCGGTTGTTCGTTCTGCAAAGTCTGCTATGTGGCCTGACACTTGGGTGTCAATCCTTGCTCCACTTTTGCACGTTGAGTCTGGTGTGTGTTTGAGCTGCTTCTTCTTCCTCCGAGATCGCTTTTCATCACCTAGCAAGCGTAGCTTGTCATCAAATGCTTTCAGTCAATAATCAGAGCGTATCGCTAGTTGGGTCAGTCTAGAGCAAGCTCTTCCCAGGTGTTGACCACGATGTCAACGGCTTTCATGTAGCGCTTGCAGAGATAGTTGAAGCGGATTGTGGCGGTCTGTTCGATTTATTGCCAGATACAAGTTCTGAATTTAAAAAGAAAAAGAAATTTTGGGGATATGTCCTTCATCCATCCGACGTACATAGCCCAACCATCTGAAGTGACGTTGGCAAAAGAGTGTGACCATGCACTTCGTTGTTTGTTACTCGATCACTCGAAGTGATCCCTAGTATGCCTCGGAAACACCGCATGTGAAAGACGCTCAGTCTTTTCTCTTGTGAGGTGTTCAGAGTCCAGGTTTCACTGGCATAGAGGAGAATGCTATGCATGCAGGCAGAGTATACGGAGATCTTAGTGTTCAGGGTCAGCAAGCTGTTGTTCCACAATCTCTGCAACAACCTGGATAGTTTTGTTGATGCCTTCAAATCCGCTTGTTGAGCTCAGCACCGAGCGATAGGTTGTTGGTGATGATAGAGCCGAAGTACGGGAATTGACTGACTTCCTCACGTTCGTTGTTGTTGATAACGTTCTGAGTAATCACGTTTGATTTCTTTAGGCTGATAGTCAGCCCAAACGCACCACATGATTCAGCAAAGCGGTCCATCAGGTGTTGTAACTCAGCTTCTGTGAGAGTGGCTAGGGCAGCATCGTCTGCGAAGAGCATGCCCCTGATGGTTGCTTCATGATCTCTGCCTTTAGTCCTGCCAGGATGAACATTTTGCCGTCTGATTACGTGTGCAGGTTGATCTCGTCTGTTGACGTCCCAACGGTATGCTTAAGCAGTACAGCGAAGAAGATGCCGAAAAGAGTACGGGCCAGGATGAAACGCTGTGGTTGTTGAAGGGGCCGGACTTTGGTCAATAAGTCACTGTGACTTTAATGTCGTGGAAAGACTGGATCATGCTTAACAGTTTTAAAGGGCATCTAATCTTCATTATGATGGAGAAGAGTCAGTCTCTGCTGACCATATCGAATGTATTAGTAAGGTCTTTTAAGACCAGTAAGAGAGGGTTGTGTTGTCCTATGCATTTCTTCAGCAGTGGCCTGACGGAGAAGATCGTGTCGATTGTGGACCTCTCTGTGCGGAACACCGCATTGAGACTCTGGACACACTTTGTCAGCAAGTGTCTGCAAACATGCCCCTGATGGTTGTCTGATGTGTGCTAAGACTTTACTCATGATGCTGAGAAAGGATATGCCCCTGTAGTTGTTGCAGTCACTTCTGTCGCCTTTGTTCTTGTACAGGGTTACGATGTTGGTGTATCTCAAATAATGAGGCACTGCACCCTAATCTCAGCACTGGCAGAGGATGTCATGCTGGTGTTTGAGCAGAACGCTGCAGTCGCACCTGATGGCTTCTGCTTTCCTGGGGTTTTACCTAAGGACAGTTTCTCTAAGGGCTTTTTGTTTAGTTCTGCCACAGTAGGTTTCTCGTCCAGTTCGGCCATATATCCTTTTTCTACACATACAAGAATGCGAGTTACGAACAGAAGAAATGATTGAGTTCCTTGAGTCGTCTGCTGATACTGTCTTAATAAGAGTGTGTCAAGCATTACGTGTGCATAGATTTATCGTCTATTGTATGATGAGTTCGGTTTTATGAGACATAATGTAAGACTGTATGTTGACTTAAGTAACAATCAGCAAGGTCTTACAAAAATAGCGATACTGAGTGCAGTTTGCGCCATCCATGTTTCGTCAGTGTGTCAGTGGATTTTATGAGTGTTAATCTGAGAATACATTGACATCTACAATTACCCATGAGGGCATTGGTCAAGGAAACAGATGAAAATGGAGGGGTGAGGTACGGAGGAGTCGAGCCGGAAACATTACACTTCAGGGCTTTTTTTTAAACGTATTTTAAGTCTAAATGACCCTTGAAAAAGCTATTATGAAAATAAGAAAATAATGCTCATTATATATATATATATATATATATATATATATATATATATATATATATATATATATATATATATATATATATATATATATATATATGCACGCACGCACACACACACATAACAATTCTTATTATAAACTGTTACATAAAAATAAGATGCATTATAAATTATCTTTATTGTTATGCTTTGTTTATAAAACATAATTTAGGATTATTACCAAAGTCAAAGGAAAAGTAAGAAAATAATATCTCGCTGTTATTTTTTTTAGACCTCAAGCTGATTAATCTAATCGATAAGAGAGATAGCTTTCAGAATTAAAAGAATAATATCCTCAAGCGACGTAAAGAGATAAATGATTAGATCGAAAGCCAATCAATGTCTTCTAATGTAAATTTTCTTCTGCAAAACTGAAAAACGAAAACTGCTTTAATTTATATGTTTATTTTGTATTTTAGGACGAATATGTTAATGAGAAAGTATAAACATAAAACGATTTGTTATTATTACTGTATTATCACATTTAGTCTTTGGATGTCATTTGAAATTGACAACAACTAAACATTTTCTACATTTAAGTTTTGAGTTTCATCAGTTATTGTTTGGAAAACGGTTTTTTTTTTGGAAGGTGACGGGACGATACTGTGCTGTACAATATATGTCCATTAGGTACAGTTCTAACGAAGCGTTACTGTGACATCAGGACATTTCTAATTCATGCCTGGTGGTTCCTTTGAGCAGGCTGCCGAATCCACTCTTCACATGCTAGGTAGAGAAAGCTTAACTCACTGAGGGTTTAGGACAAGTCCGTTACCCTCAGCCTGGTTTAGCCGGCCAGTCGATGCCGTTTTCTGAGATGTCTTCTTGGAGCCACAGGTGAGACCTGAGTGCCAAGTGGGGACCAAAGGTGGGCTTAGCCAGCAACAGGTGTTACCCCCTCACAGGACACCCCATACAACCCTTCTTTCTCGACACTTTTGTATATATCATACATTAATGGCCGTGATTACATGTGCAATATTTGTCCAAGTCCTATTTTATACCAGACCCCATGAATGTGAGTAGTATCTATCTATGGTAATATGACCCACAAGCTGAATGGCCCTTTGCTATCCATACGTCCCTGTGATCCTGATGGATTCTTACTGGCTGGTAGTAAATACTGTATATCCGGTTATCGGTCACAATAGTGACTTTATAGTCTGGTTCCTTGCTTAGTATGCTCCCTGCGTTGCACTCCGCTATACCAAGTCAGACGAACGCCGACGCCATATTGTCACGTGATCAAAACAAATGCACAGATACGGAGAAATCTAGTTAATCTAACAGAAGCACATTTATTCCTTTGATATTCTCATTCTTAGTGACACAATGTGAACTTTACAAATATTTTTACTAGTAGTCGAAGATAAAGGAAAAGAGTACGCACAACAATATTTTGTTAATATTGCTTATTTTACAGAGGGTCATCTAAACAATTCCTTTTTCAATTGATTCCGTGATAAATTTTACATCGAAATTGATTTGAGGTGATGTACGACAGCTTACATATAGCCAAAGATTTATACGCAAATATCACCCCACTTTCACGAGGGGATGAGGGTAAAGCTTGTTTTGTAAACATTGCACACTTCACACCAAGTCAGCTAAAAATAAATTCTGGTTACAATAAATTCATTCATCTATTTTACATCGATATTGACATCTCACTTTACATGATACCTCACACTTTACCAAATATCAGGAATGAAATAGGAACTCTATTCCACGAATGGGTGAATGCAAAAATATTTGGTTCAATATTGTGCATTCGTAACGAATCCTGTAAGTTGTAAAAGATTCAATTTGATAATGATTCATTGACACCTTTTACATCAGAATTGATTTAAGGCGACAAATGACAACTTTTGTTTGCAAGATATTAAAACCAAATGCTATCTATTTTATGAAGTGATGTGGAAGGGGCGTGGAGTGGGTTTTCTGCGTACCCTATGATGTTGTCTGGTTCAGCCCTATTCTACAAGGGGGTGCATAATAATAATAATAATAATAATAATAATAATAATAATAATAATAATAATAATAATAATTAGCAGGAGGAGGATTTTGTATAGCATCTAATGTTTAGAAAGCTCCAAGCGCTTTACAACATCTGTAATTATACGACTACAAAAACAAAACATAAAACAAACACCGTGAAATTAGAAAACATATTATCATGCTGAAACTATTTAAGGTAGGAAACATATTATTGGGTTTGTTCTTGCAGTCGCAAAAGGCGAGCTTTAAGAGAACTCCTAACAGGGATCACTGTGTCTTTGTGTCTAATTTCAATGGGCAATTCGTTCCACGTTGCTGGGCCCTAGTATGCAAAAGAACGTTGTCCATATGACTTCGTTTTCATAGTGGGAATAATGAGTATACGATTGCCAGAAGAGAAGCGTACGTATCTTGCTGGTGTGTGCACATGGTTGAGGTCAGATATGTATGTTGGACTGGAGTCGGTCAGTGAAAAGTAGCACAGAAAACACATTTTGTGTTTGATTTCAGATCGAATGGATAGCCTCTGTAGAGTACAGAGCAGCGTGGCGGTGTGTTATGATCGATTTGGATGATCCGAAGAGCTGTGTCTTCAACTGTTATAAGTTTCGGGAGTAGACGAACCAGGCAGAATTGAGATATAATAGTCCAGTCTTGAAAGTACTAATGAACACACAAGTGTTTTAGTGGCATCAACTGACAGATATTTGCGAATGGGGCTGATGCGTCTCAGCTCAATATATGCAGCCATGCATATGTTCATGACATGTTAGAGCAATATGAGAGTAATGTCTAGAGTACCACATATGTTTCGTACTGACTGTGTGAATTTATTGTTGGTGTTGCTTATATTTATTGTTTGAGGTAAAGGATGTGAATTAGAAAGTCAATGTGCTGTGATCAGAATTGCCTCAGTTTTACCATCATTCATCTGCTTCTTGTTACATGTCATTTATGATTTCACATCAGAAATGCAACTCTCTACACCTTGGATGGTAACAACAATTGGCGAGACACTGGGTGATGATCTATGACACTTGAGAGCGGCTGTGTGTATAAAATTAAGAGAACAGGACCAAGAACAGACCCCTGTGGAACACCAAAACATAGATCAACTGGGCTGGAGTGTATTCCATTTGCAGATACAATTTGTGTCCTTTTTAATAAGTATGACTTGAACACACAGTAAGGCGGTATTGTGAATGCGTAATAGATGCTGGAGACTTGAAGTAATACGTTTTTAATTTTAACAACCAACAAATTTAATAAACTAATTTTATTCCACAAAACAAATATTAACAATTGTTAACGTTATTATACAAATTAACATTTTATTATATAATTGCTGTCGCGGGACCCCTTAACAAAGGCGTGTGCCCATAGGCTTGTGCCTACTCTGCCTATAATCCGGCACTGTTTCCTTTATTTACTTTTACGAATAAATGACCAACATGTGAAGAATAAAACATATGCATTGTTTTCTTGATTTGTTGAGGCATTTGAACCTGAGAGGATTAGAATTTTGGAGACAGCCCTGTTATTAGCAGATTTCAAACCGAGTCAGTTAATATAACTTCATTTGGAATCAGAATTTACAATTCCGTTTTGTTGTTTAAATCATTTTATTTAATACGGGATAATTTGGAATTTAAATTAATGATTTCATTTGTTGAGTTAAATCATTTAATTTTACAATACATCATTTTATTTAATACCACGTCATTTGGAAGCAGGTAACATCATTTTATTTAATACCACGTCATTTGGAAGCAGGTATCGTCATTTTATTTAATACCACGTCATTTGGAAGCAGGTATCGTCATTTTATTTAATATCATGTCATTTGGAAGCAGGTATCGTCATTTTATTTAATACCACGTCATTTGAAAGCAGGTATCGTCATTTTATTTAATACCATGTCATTTGGATGCAGGTATCATCATTTTATTTTGTTCTTTATATCATGTGATGTCATACTAAGTCATTTCATTTGATAACACGTTATTTGGAATCTAAATTCATTATTTCATTTTGGGGTTTAATCATTTCATATCACTCAACGTCATTTGAAATCTGAATTCCGCATTCCTCATTTGTTGGGTTAAATCATTTCATTTCAAACTACATCATTTATTTTAATAACATGTCATTTGGAATCTATCTTCATTATTCATTTTTGTCGTTAAATCATTTCATGTGACACCACGTTGTTTGGAATCTGAATTTATCATTTAATTTGCTAGATTAGATCATTGTATTTTATACTACATCATTTGAGAAATGTAATTTTGGCGCTGAAGGCTGCCCATAGCATGTTTTCAAAGTGTGTAGAATGTATCTATTTATATAAAAGCTGAAGTCAGTTTGACCTTTGATAGGCCATTACATTTCCCATTTTCACTGTATCTCCTCATACACGGGTCACCAGACACAAAATAAAGACTGACACTTCTCTTAATTACTTTATCTTTCCGAGGTCTCGTCTCAAAGGTTCAAAAGGTCAGTGCACAGTACGTAAAGTAGCTTTGCTTACATGCTTATCAATCGACACTGCCTCGCTTGATCAACACAAGTGAACTATTATCATATTTGTTGCTGTTAGTTTTGTTGTTGTTTTTTTGTTTATTTTAAATCTTCCAATACAAGGACGAAATACAACTCAATCTGATCACAGGAAAGTAAACAAATTTCGACCAGGTCAATCTCAGAGAACAGGGTTCGAAACTAAACGTTTTCTGATTGGCTACAATGCAAAGCAACTTGAAAGACCACCGAACGTATACTTAGGTGGTTATTCATTATTTTGGGAAAGACACGGGTGTTTAACAGACCCGTATTCATACATGGCTGGAGCTTATTGCAGGCTATGTATAAATAAATCTTTGGCTCTTCGGTTATATTTAGTTACTTTATCCAAATTTAAACCTTTTTAGTTTTCAAAGCATGAAATTGTAAGCGACAATATCTTTATTTATATATATATATATATATTACTGCGAAGAAAATTTGTGTCTGAGTCTTTTAATTGCAGTGGTGAACGTCTGCTTTTGATTTTTCGGAATTCCTCAAATATCACCCTAACGAATTTCAGCATGACAACATCAAAGAAAATCGTGTCCAAGGAAACATCGTTCGTGAACAAGGCGTACATCCCAGAACTAGACGAAACTAATTCCAGTTCTAGCAGTAGCAGTCGCGGTTCATACAGTATTGACCAAAGCAACCACGCAAAGGTCCGAAAAAGAACTAGCGTAGGCAAACACTCTCACGATGGAGATAACTCTTCCGAAAAGAAGGTAGAAAGTTCCGGAACTCATTTGAAGAAATCCATGAATTTGCTACACTGCACAGCTATCATGATTGCAGTGACTGGACATTCTTCAATATTCGTATCACCGAATGCTATTTTAAAAACAACAGGTTCTGTTGGAGCATCACTAATTGTTTGGCTTGTCGGCGGTCTAATTAACTGGATGCTGGCATTATGCTTTGCGGAGCTAGGTACTATGTTACCGAAAGCTGGTGGACCCTATGCTTATGTTATGCGAACATTTGGGCCACTTCCAGGATTTCTAATAATGTGGGGATACGTTGTTCTTGTTGCTGGTCCCTTCTGGGCCTTTTTGGCCTATACAGCCGGGTTATATATCTTGAAACCTATTGAGGCTGTCACCGGATGCACTATTCCAGATTCAGCAGTAAAAATTCTATCAGGCTGGATAATGAGTGAGTTGATATTACTGATACTAATTATTGCCATCAAATAATAATAATAATAATAATAATAATAATAATAATAATAATCTTACTCTGATGAAGTATTTTAAAGTTTTTTATGGTCATAGCTATTGATGTTAGATGAATTGATGTTGTATGATATGATGCGTTATATCCTTTAATTTATAATAGTATTTTTTTTCTTCTTTTTCAAAACAATCGCAGTTGTATAAAACGTTCATCATAAGTTTAAATTAATCTCTAGCAACATGCAAATTTATTTATGCGTTTCATGCGCCTTATTAACAAAAATGTTTGACATGCTTAATGATGTAAGAGAAACCATTTACGTATTTTCAGCAGGAGTGTTATTTCATTTTGTAGTTACCATGGTTGTGTTAAACTGTGTCTACATGAAGTACGTTACAAAGGTCCAGACGTTTTTGTCAAGCACAAAATTAATGGCGCTATTAATTCTTATTGCCGGAGGAATTGCAATGCTTGTTAAAGGTGAGTCGAAAGACATTAAATAATTTCTGGTTATGTGTTACCGAGTGTTCTTTTCTCTCAGAAGAGATGTAAATTTAAAAGTCCTCCATTGTATTATAGATAAGTTGACAATATACAGATGGTCCGGCCTAAGATCTCTAGCACGTCTCAACTCTGTCAACTCGAATTCAAGCCTCGGCTCGACCAATGTGGGCGAATGATCTAAGGCGCTCGCCTATGTAATTCGCACATCTTACTCTGACAACGTGAGATCAAGCATAGGCTCGACCAATGTGGGCGAATGATCCAAGGTATAACCTTCGCGTGGGTGAGTGGTTCATCGCGGTTTCTTTTTTAGATTCTTCTTCCGCCAAATATGTAAAGTGACCTGAAAATGGCATTAACTTCTCCCTACCCCCACCCCAAAATATTAAACAGAATATAAGTTTGGTCTTTATGTATCTTTTATCAAATTAGAAATTCAGATAAATAAATAGTATCCATTTCTTAGTTAATAACATAGTTTTATTCGAAGTTTTTCCTTGGCTGAGAAAACATTAGAAATGCTGTATTTTCAAGTGTTTGAACAGATGGATGGACTCTTTGAATTGATTGGTTGAGTTTTAACGGTGAAAAGGCTTCATGAATTTAACACGAAGAGAAACAAGTCGTTAATTAGCAGCAGTCGTTTTCAATTTGTTTGTTTTAGTACTTGAAATTTGATTAAAGTTCTTAAACACAACACAACTTTCAGTTTCTGCCATAAATCGATTGAGCTAGTCCCAAAAACACTCACGCTGGAACAAAGGTCAGTCCATTTCTTATGCCTCTACCGCCCTGACTGAATTTCTCTTTTTGGAGTAGTTTCCGAATCTCCTGGAGGATGGAAAGTCGATAGGTGACAACCTGATTATTCTTGGAGATTTCAACTTTCACTTTGTCCTGGAAACACATACACATCAAAACTCCTAGATTCCATTCATGTTTTCAACCTTAAACAGTCAGTTAACCATCCCACTAACGAAGTTAAACACGTTTACATTATGACTGGATTCTTCATAGACCTCATGATAATATTCTACGGTCCGTTGTTGTATCCCATGAACTTGCATTATATCACCTCTGCATTATATTCCATCAGTCCCTTACCCTCCACCTTTATTTGCTTCAAAGAGAACCCTTCGTATCATAAATATAACCAAACTAATGCATTACATCCAAGCAAACCTAACAACTTGCTTACCTCCGACAGCAGACCAACTCGATAACTGCCTGCGTTCATTTCTTGAACAAAATACCCAACCCACCAAAGTCTTATGGACCAGCATCGCACTGCTAAAAGTGACCCCCTTAAAGCGGAGAGGCTTTAGCTTTCCACCAGACTCACTATTCATAAACAAACTGAAAAAGCCGCTGAGAAGAACGTCTCAAACATAGTCCATTTAGCCAACTTATCCCACTACAGTACTAAGATGACGGAGAGTTCCAGATGCAAACAACTCTTCGAGATTACTATTGTAAAGCCTCTGCTGAAAAAAACAACATTCGACCATAACAATTTAAAGAACTACCTTTAAAGATAATGTGGTTCATGTCCTACTTAGTCAATAGGACACAAATTGTAGCTGCAAATGGAATACACGCCAGCCCAGTTGATCTATGTTGTGGTGTTCCACAGGGGTCTGTTCTTCGACCTGTTTCTCTTCATTCTATACACTCAGCCGCTCTCAAGTGTCATAGATCATCACCCAATGTCTCGCCAGTTGTACGCTGATGACACCCACATATACAAATCTAACCACCCAACTGAAGTTTATGCTACCATCCAAGTAGTAGAGAAGTGCATTCCTGATGTGAAGTCATGGATGACATGTAATGCAGATGAATGATGATAAAAATGAGACCATTCTGATCACAACACAAATACTTTCTCATTCACATCCTTTACTTCAAACAATGAATATCAGCAACACCAAAATTAAACTCACACAGTCAATATGAAATCTAGGTTTTACTCTAGACAGTACTCTCGCACGCACCAACATGTCATGAACATATGCAAGGCTTCACTTGTTGAGCTGAGACGCGTCAGCTCCATTAGCAAATAACTGTCAGAAGATGCAATAAAATACTTTTGTGTTCACTATTGCTTTCAAGACTGGACTATTATAACTTAATTCTCTCTGGATCGTCTCAATATCTATTCCAAAAACATAAAAAAAAAGTTCAAATCACAGCTGCTCGGATCATCTTTCGAGTACCACAATCAAAGCCCACCTCCCCGCTGGTCTGTACCCTACATTGGCTATCCATTCGGTCCAGAATCAAACACAAACTTTGTTATATGTGCTATGTTTCATTGAAAGACTCCAGCCAACGAACATATCTGGCTTCACCCACATGTACACACTAGCAAGATACGTACGCTCCTCTTCTGACAATTGTAAAATCACTATTCCCACTATGAAAACGAAGTTATATGGACAACGTTCTTTTGCATACCGGGGTCCAGCAACATGGAATTAATTGTCCATTGAAATTAGACAGAAAGACAGAGTGATTCCTTTCAGAGCATTCATAAAACTCACCTTTTATCGACTGCAAGAACAATTCTAATGACAAAATAATGTTTCCTACCTTCAATATGTTCAGCATGACTGTATGTTTTCTAATTTCATGGTGTTTGTTTAGGCGTTATACAAGGTCATTATTATTATTATTATTATTATTATTATTATTATTATTATTATTATTATTATTATTATTATTATTACTTGGAGCTAATCTAGCCTATCTGCATCTTGTTTCTTAGGACAAACAGAAAGTTTCGCGAGCCCTTTTGAAGGCACAGCACAAGAACCAGGAGAAATTGCTGTGTCCATCTTTTATTCTATATTTTCCTATGGCGGATGGTAAGATAAATAGTTTGTAAATATTACATGTATGTATGTATGTATGTATGTATGTATGTATGTATGTATGTATGTATGTATGTATGTATGTATGTATGTATGTATGTATGTATGTATGTATAATTAATGGAAAATTTAGACACGTGTGTGAGATAAATGCATAAACAAACATCTTGACCCAATTTGGATAACTAGGAAGTAAAACAGTCAAATATGTCAGTTGTCCAAATATAACCCAAAGAAATTAAATTAATCGAATATACTGGAAATACTGAATACTTTATTAGATAAATTGATAGTTTCCTTCACGAACAGACCGTCGGTTGGATTAGTTCGTCATTCCTTGCAATGTCAATAATAATAATAATAATAATAATAATAATAATAATAATAATAATAATAATAATAATAATAATAATATAATGATGATACTACGTGTACTACTACTACTACTAATAATAATAATAATTATAAACAATAATAATAAATTATAATAATGATGATGATGACAATAATATTATTATTATTATTATTATTATTATTATTATTATTATTATTATTATTATTAGCGACAATGAACTAGATATAATATCAACATCAAAGACAACATAAACAGAATCAATAACAAATGAATGACTAGCACTACTACAACCACCACAACGACCACCAACCAAACAAAAACAATCACAGCAACCAAATGAATTATTGATAGTTGCAGTCACCACTATTTTATTTTTAAAACTGTGAAGAGTTAAATTGCATTATCTTCTATTCTATCATTCGCGTTTTTGGAATCGTTTCGCTATTTATCGGTGAAATATTATGATTTGAAATCGCAAGAAAGTAGCCAAGTCAAATAAAGCGAATTTTCAGCCAATGTATGATCCATAAATAGTGTGTGTATTTGTGTACCTCAGGTTGTCACATGATAGTATTTCTTTACTAAACAATGTTGTAAACTGTAAGTATACTTGAATGTTTATGTACGCGTTGTATGCAATATATATATATATATATATATATATATATATATATATATATATATATATATATATATATAGAGAGAGAGAGAGAGAGAGAGAGAGAGAGAGAGAGAGAGAGAGAGAGAGAGAGAGAGAGGGAGGGAGAGAGAGAGGGAGAGGGGGGGGGACAGGTAAATAACCAAAGAAAGAAACACTTTATTATAGAATTCAGAAACAGGAAAATCCGAATGATGATTTTGTTTTCCAGGCAGGTCATGACAAGCTTGATGGAAGAGGTTAAAAATCCTGGAAGGTATGCTGATGATAACAACAACAACACCATCAACACCACCACCACCAATAATAATAATAATAATAATAATAATAATAATAATAATAATAATAATAATAATAACAATAGCAATAAAATAAACATTATTATCATTATTAATTTTATTATTATTATTATTATTATTATTATTATTATTATTATTATTATTATTATTAAACCTAATTATTTCTCCACTCTGTAATGACAAAGTACAATTAACATATACTTGAAAGAATCCAAGATCCAATGTATACTCAGAATTGATTTTAGTTCAATTAAATGATAAATACATGTAAAGGTCATTCCGTTATATATATATATATATATATATATATATATATATATATATATATATATATATATATATATATATATATATATATATATATATATATATATATATATATATATATATATCGGTGTCATATAATTTATATGGAATAATCAACTTTGCAAGGACGAACGTGTATATTTATCGTTTTGCGTTCTATAAGATCAACACTAATTTACAAGAAACAAAATATAAATTATTAATAAATTTTGAATTCAAATAGTTTCTCGCAGTTTGTCTCTTGTTTATTTATACATTAATTTATCAATTTTCAGAGATCTTCCACTTTCCTGCAACATCACATTTATCATAGTGATTCTTAAATACATAATGACAAATGTTGCATATTTAGCAATTTTGTCGCCACAAGAAATCATGGACTCAAACGCAGTGGCGTTGGTAAGTGAGACCTTTTTGTATTCAACAAAGTCAGCATTTTACGAAACTTGAGTAACTCTGTGTGTGTGTGTGTGTGTGTGTGTGTGTGTGTGTGTGTGTGTGTGTGTTGTACAACTAAACATATTTCCATATGAAAAAGAGCTCTATATCACGTTTGTCAGAGAGTGATTACATATATGAAACAAATTATGGCGCTTTCAGACATGCTGATCCTTTTTTACTATTTGTGGGTTTTATATTAAAAAAAAATAATTCTTACATTTATAAAAGGATTCATGTGTGTATATGTGTTTTTTTTCTGTGTTTACTTCTTTGTAGCTATGTGGGGATGAATTTTTCAACACTTTTTCATCAACTGACGAACTTTTAGGAATGACCCACAGTAAATAAAAGCATTGAAATCATAGCGTTACAATACTACATTATCTAGATGGGCATGGAATAGTCCATTTGCACATTTTGTTCAATGTTACTGTCATAAAAGTCCTGCTCGCAAACCTTTATGTCAGTTTGTTTCGTGTGTCTGCGTACGGAGTGTGTGTGTGTCTGTGCGTACGGAGTGTCTGTGTGTCTGTGCGTAATGGGTGTTCTTTCATAATAAACATTACAAGACAAACGGCATATATTTGCAAGAATTTTTTTTAAAATTTAGTTTTGAAAATCTGTCATTTTATCTCACCAAGAAAAATACTTTCCCTCAATAATATTTGTAATATATTACCTGGTAAAAATAGGTAGTTTAGTTTAGAAAATCTGTCATTTTTTTTTATCTCACCAAGAAAAATTCTTTGCTTCAATAATTTTTTATATATTGCCTGGTAAAATTAGGTAGTTTTTGTTAGAGTGAGTTTTGATAATTAATAGAAAGATTAACAAATGACTAAATTCGTTATATTACTGTAACATTTGTTCCTCTGTAATCTTTTTTAGTTGTCCATCCAGACTCTTTACAAGCCTATAACACCTCTGATCTCTTGTTTTGTGGCTTTGACGTCTATTGGGGCTTTGAATGCATCCATTATGGGACATTCCAGGTAGTGGGTGTGTATATGAGAGAGAGAGAGAGAGAGAGAGAGAGAGAGAGAGAGAGAGAGAGCTTTATACTGATTAAATTTTTTTTTTAATTAGGGGAGCTTGATTTACTAATGGGTTAAACAATTGCCTTTTTGCGTGCAGTTAGTTAAGATATCTCATCATGAGAATACATCACCAGAACATCCTTACCTTTTACACACGTATTTATTTAACACGCTTACATAGTTTATTTTTTTTTAAATTCGAATGCTGACGAATTACTAATTACCTCATATCCATCGTCAACGGTCATTCAAACGTTGTTTTGTTTCAAATTCCATTGGACAGTAAAAATGTTTACTTATCTCAAGCGTGAAACCTGTCAACCATTACATGATTGCGTTGTTTAGTGGCCTAATCTTGGATCGCTTTAGGGGAGCATGGTTCAGTTGAGGTTTTAAAAGTTTAAGATACAAATTCACCCAGCTTTAATCACATTACATTTTTTTACAACAAAATAAAGTGAAGTCAGCTTAATTTTTTCCGTTGTGACATAACCCACTCTTTCAAAATGTGAAATAAGATTAGGAAATATGGATTTTTCTTTAATAAGTAACCGTTTTGCTGATATAAGATTTATGTATACAATATAAAACACAGCCTCTCCACGAACTATTATACCGACTTGAAATATATATAATTCAACAGACAAGTACATATATATATATAGTACAATTCACATGTAAACATGAATGTTATTGGTAGCCTCAGATTAATATATAACACAAAAAATGATGATATATGTAACACATCACAGAAAATAATGACATATGTAACACATCACTGAAAATAATGACATATGTAACACGTCACAGAAAATAATGACATATGTAACACAAGTCAGAAAATAATGACATATGAAACACATCACTCAGAAAATAATGACATATGTAACACATCACAGAAAATAATGACATATGTAACACATCACAGAAAATTATGACATGCCTATACATCACAGATAATGATAACATCAGAGAAAACGACTTGTAATGCGTCGCAGAAAAGAAAAAAAACCATAATATAGAAAGACGTATATAGGATACGTAATATTATATCAGGAGAATTAGTGCTAAAATTTTAAATTACGCAAATAGTAACATAAAACAAGTTAAATAAAAGTGTAAAAGAATAGAAAAAAAAAGACGCATAAACGCTATGCGTGCAGGATTTAGGTTTGATTACGTAAAAAAAAAATCGTAACCATGGTGCTGAATTACCTTAAACCGCTAAATAGCAAGACAAAACACGTTTACATTGAGGCCCAGACCATGTCCGAGTTGGCCTGCTGAATATTTTAAAAGGTCTTTGAGATTGTTATCAGTTCATTAAACATGTTGTTCGAGAATCCAGGTGTGTCAAATTTGAAAGCGGGTTTTTTTGTCCTGTTGCCTTTACCTTTGTGCTATTTCACGAGGTGTAGACGGAGTTATTTTTCGACTCGGGCGATTGTTAGTCAGCATGTACAGGTCACGACACCAAGCAGCAAACCGATTCAAGGACCAATGAAATACGGTTGACACGGTAATATTCGTATAGAGAAGCCCCGCCCCCTATGTTCTATTGTATTTCTTTTGTTTGGAACCAGGATATAGCCAATTATAAACATACATCATGGGTCATATTCGAGAACATCCGGTAACTAAAAGTTTATCGATTTGACCGCTTGAAATTAGGTTCACACTATACACTTGTAACAACCCTTCCTGTATGATATAATCAAATACAATATCTACAAGAAAGTGGACAACAAACAGACAACAACAAAAAAATAACTAAACTGGTTGGAAAACTGAGTGTGTCAGTCAGTTGTATATGTCAACACGCTGTGTCCCTGCATACAAAAACTCAGCTGTATTTGAAGATAACGCTGACTTTTCATGTATCAGTTTTTCAGATAAAGCTAAAGACGAATGCGACGAAGTCAAGTTAAAGGTTTGCACTGACTCAGTCTATTATTGAAAATAGAACATCCTAGTTTATCATGTACGAATTAGTTCACTGGGAAAACGGCCAACTGCCCCCTCCTACTAATCAAAAGTTATACAGATTTGTGTAATTATTCTAACGTTTCCTCCAATCGTATGACTGATCTGGCAAAACCTGGCTTTATTTAATTTCAAAAGATATGCAGATTTAAAAAAAAAATTAATCCCCTATTCGTTCTTAATCTTTAACCTTAATTTTTCAATGTCATTGAAACATAAAAAGTAGTATCCAATAGTAATATTTAGGCAATAAAATCATATATATATATATATATATATATATATATATATATATATATATATATATATATATATATATATATATATATATATATATATATATATATAAAATATCTATATCTATATCTATATATATTGTTTGTTATATCATTTCTTAACTTTACCAGAAAGGATAAAGAAAACCTACACTAGTAACATGTCTTTTCTGTTGCTATTGTGTACAGGTTACTATTTGCTGGATCCCGTGTGGGCCATATGCCACTAATTCTGGGAATGATCCATACCAAGTACCTGACACCCTGGCCGGCCATCTTTGTTCTGGTATGTATAATTAATTTAAAGATCCAACTCTGACCTGCAATCGTTGCTCTTTTGCGTATGTATGATTTAAATATTTAACCCCAGGGCCGCCAATCGTTGCTATGGCATATAGCAATGTTTATTCCTGTATGTACCTGGGATTAATTCCCTGACCGTCGACCTTGGTTCTAGTACGTACGTTTGACGTAAATACCAAAATCCTCGATACGTCATATTTGTTCTAGTACCTATGAATTGCATAAAAATATAGCGTCCTTGCAAGCGATTTTCGTCCTACTCCGTACTCATCGTGTAAATACTGAACTCCATGACATGGTTTAATTATCCAGTGGTATGTTCCTTTCATATAAATATTTAACTCCCTGTCCCACAATCTTTGTTCTGGTTGATACTTGTGACGTATATGTCTAATTCAGCAGCCGGCCACCATGCTTCTGCTATGTATATATGGTGTAAGTATCTTCAAAATCCCTGTCACCGGCATTGGTTTTACATACGTAAGAAGAAAATATATAATATATATAATAAATATCCTGGCCGGCGATTTTTATTCCGTTACATATGTATCATGCTTTGTCTTACTCCCTGACCAACGGTCCTTGTTCTGGTATGTACGAATGGTGTAAATAGGTACCTTCCTGGCCGTCGATCAGTGTTCTGTTATGTATATATAAATATTTATCTTCACGTATCATCATCATCATCATCATCATCATCATCATCATCATCAATCTCTTGACCTAGTGTGGTCGTCGAGGTACTATGCTGCGGAACATATGTCTAGTTCCGTCCACTTGTCTCGATCATGCGTCAACGCCTGTGTCTCCGCAAAACTTTTCATGTTCCATTTTGTGATGTTGTCAGGCCACTTTTTTCCCCTGTAAACCTCTTCTTCAGCCACTCTGTACGCTGCCCTGCAGTACTGTTGTGGATAGGCTGTTGGCTCTAGTGACATGGCCACGCTGTTTCCGCTTTCTCTTTTTGACGGTGGCGAGGAGGTCTTCATATTGGCCTATTTTTTGCCTGACGGTGTTATGCACTTCTTCATTTGTGATATGGTCCATGTAAGAGATGCCAAGGATGGTTCTTTTGCATCATTTCAAGTTCCTGGATTCTTCGTTGTAATCCTGCTGTCAGGGTCCAGGCTTCACTTGAATACAAAAAGAAATAAGATGACTAGCGCTCTCAATAGTCTGATTATAGTTTTCAGGCAGATATTCTTATCTTTCCAGACGGGTCTAAGCTTTGACAAATGTGCCGTTGTTTGTGCTGATCATGACAATATTTCTGCTCGTGATCCTTTTATTGGTGATTATGGAACCAAGATATTTGAATTGGCCCACTGTATCCAATTCATGTGCTCTGTCTGTAATTTTGGCTGAAATTTGTTTGCCACTATTTGCATCAGCTTTGTCTTCTCGGCGCTTATCTCCATGTCAAATCTGGAAGATGTTTCATCCAGGTTCTTCAGTAAGGTGGCAAGCTCGTCTTTACTGTCTCGCAGCCAATCAAAGTCGTCTGCAAAGTGGACATTGGTATTATTACGTCCTTAAATGCTGATTGTCCGACAGTGGTTTTCCAGGGCTTCGCTCATGATGAACTCTAAATAGATGTTGAAAAGCGTGGGTGACAGGAGACAGCATTGACGTACTCCAAATGTTGTCTTGAACCAGTCCCCAACAGAATCTTGAGCAATTACTGCACTGGTAGCATTGTTGCTTGATGGCATTGGTCAACTTTTGACCTATTCTGTACTTCTTCATTGTGGCCCACAATGCTTCATGCCACTCTCTGTCAAATACCTTTTTCCCATGCACTTTCACAAAGACTTTCGTTTTTCGCTTTACTGTTTTGCTTATACACTTTCCTCCATCAATTATGCTGATAGATAAATAAATATATGTATCTTTTTATAGCTTGGATGGGGTCTGGCGATGCTGTATTCTGGCGGTGTGACCGACATGATGGAGTTCATCAGTCTATTCTCCACCATCATGGGGATTACATGTGTGCTCTCCGTGCTTTATCTTAGGTGGAAGAGACCGAATGAACATAGACCTTACAAGGTATGGGAACGTCAGTATATAGTCCTTTATTGCACTGCGTACTTCCTTCTTTCTCTCATTTGATAATTTCAAACTGACGTCATACCTGGTGTTCGACCGATCGAACACCACTATCTGAATCATTTGTGTAGATGATAGACTTTGTTTTTATCCTTCCAGACAAAATCGAATTATCATGCGTGCGATTTGTTAACTTTAAATGTTTGCATGAACACGAGGGATCTGTTTGAACACGCACGGAAAGCTAAACGACCTCATGCAGAAAAAACTTTTCCAGATTAAATATATTTTTATTTTTTACTTTTTTAATTAAAAAACAGATGAAATCTACTTTTTAATTGTACATTTTATTATAATAACATTTTTATATGGACAATTTTCTTGTCTAATATCAATTTTTCACATTTGTATTTACATCAATACTGAATTCATTAAAACTCATGAGTAGTCATATTTGAAACAGATTATTTAGATATATCAGAAGTCAATGGTTTTTATTACTGATTTTCGTTAGCATGTATGGATTCTATTTTGGACTTTAGATAGTAAGTGTGCGCAATTGGTAAACTCAAAGTACAAACAATAAATCATCCAGAAAAACAAAAAACATGATCATGACAGCAATTTCCCAAGTCCTCTCACATAGATTTTCGTTTGTATTGTTGTTGTTTTGATTACACACATTCATTACAGTTGGTAAAATAAAAAGTACAAACAACAGATCATCCAGAAAAACAAAAAACATTATCATAACAGCAATTTCCCGTGTATTCTCACATAGATATATTGAAATTCATGGGGATGTTGATTTTCTAAGAGAAGTAACAATTAAAGTGTTCGCCAGCGCCCCGCCTCATCCCCGTCAGTTTGAACGCCCCTTCCGATGTTAGAAAAGAAAAGTTGAAAATTACTTATTTAAAGAAAAAGTGATGAAAACTTCATTTAGTCATATGTTAAATATAAAGAGAGAGGGAGGTATAAAAACGTTTTCGTTTGCATCCAGTATTTTTAATTCCTTGTTCTAATATTTTCAAATAAGTTAAAAAATTGGAAAACGAAAACTACATTTGTGAATTTGAAACACGCACATAAATATTAAATGTAATATTCAAATTCATTAAAACAGAGATATCCACGCAATTATGCACACAGTGTATGTTTAGAAATTCACCATTGAATCACGAGGAAGACAACAATGTGAGTAACTCCATGGCAAAAATCGGTCGGGATATAAATTATAAATTAATGAATTACATATCTTCGTTTTGTTCATATTTAAAAATTTCATTCATGCCTTTCATTTCGAAGATTGGAAAGGAGAGGGAGGGGTGTTAACATGTCTTTAGGGATTCGGTGAAAACCTTAGCTATATTGCTGCAAGTACGGGAAGGAATTCTATAATGAAATGATGTTGACGTCTTGTTGAAATAATAAAAAATATCGTATTCGATATAAAAAATATAATAATATTTGCAATGATCATGAGCAAACACATTTCTTGCATATAAAATAATTACTAATGACTATTTTCATACATAAGGTTGTATTTTTGGTCATTTTTGTCTATATATATTTATTGTTTGATATCAGAAATTATTTGATATCAAAACCCATCTTCGCTAGCCAAGATTCGGATATCATCTAAGCCTTGGCGGATCGAACACATTTATTGGTGCTTTGTCATAGCGACATCTATTGAATTTCATGAGTTGCCTTCCTTAGTATGAATAGCTAACTAACCAAAAAGCGCGGTGCAATGTACATCGGCGGAAAATGTTGGGGGCAATGACATAAAGAGGATACTTTGGAAGTTGAACATCAAAAGCGTGACTATGTACCAGAGGGAAGTCTTGACAGGTGTATTTGAGGGAAAGGTATTTGTGCAAACACTGATCGGCACTGGAAAATTGCTTTGTTATTAGTCCATAAACGTTGTGTGCTTCTCTTGTTTCGACCTTGTAGAAACAGTGTTAACATTTGAAAAACTTAATTTTCGTTGGATGCAGTGGCATACCACCGCATCCAGTGACATCCACAGACCCGAAACACAGAAATATCTGTCTGCTCGATACGCCAGTGTGTAAATAGGGTTATCACATCGGAACCTTGGATGGCAAAAATTATCAAAACCTTATTTGTTGTTTTTATTTGATGTTGTATCCGCATCCTATCGTGATCTCATGGTTTTATTTCAGACTTTTATACTGATCCCTGTAATACAACTGGTGGTGAACATAGCTGTACTGGTCTTGGCAATATATCAGAAGCCCAATAAAATGGGAATTGGTCTGGCAATCCTTTTTGCAGGGATCCCAATCTACATTCTTGGAGTCCTCTGGAAAAACAAACCAAAACCCTTCACATCCTTAGTCAGTAAGTATATATGATAAGTTATATAAATTGACTTCTGGGACTGATTTGGTTTTAAGATTACGTGTAAAATATAAACATGAAGCTTAATCAGTCTGGTTCCCTGCTTCGTATGTTCCCTGAGTGACTCTCAACTATAGCACAATTGAAACTGTACTGTAATGGCTCAGGTTTGAAAATTGTAAATCTTGCTGATAATAAATTACGAACAAAATTATAAATATCCTTACATAGAGTTTGACATTTGTGGTATTCCAGTGGTTTATGTGGGTGGATCTTTAGAAATTGGCATACAATATAATAACATGTTATTAGTGTAATTATTAGCTTTCGAGGTTGTTCAATTTAGTTGCATGTATAATTTACCAGATTTTTATATTTCTTAAATTTGTTTTCATTCACAGACAGTACAATATATCAGCTTGGCACTATATTTATTTTCTATTTTGTAATTTTTTTTACAGACAATCTGACAATTCTTGCACAGAAACTACTGAATATCCAAAAAACAGCATCATGATCAGTCAATATTTCAGCCAAAGCATCATGATCGGTCTATATTCCAGCCCAAGCGTCATGATCGGTCAATAGTCCAGTCCAACTGAATTAAAAGACAATCAGACTTTGATTTATAGTAAAAAGTGATAGCTTTAGGTTGTCGCAGTTGATATCTTCGGCAATTCCTTGTGCATTCCACCAAGGAAGGATGGCTATTTATATATATAGCGGTTGAGGACATTGTGATTTTCTTTTAGGCAGAAAAAGTAGAAATGATCGATGTTAACTTTATATTTTTAAAAACGTACCCATCAGTGAATATAGTTATTATTTAAAAAAGGAAAGTTAAAGTGTCCATGAAAGGTGGAGAAAAAAAAATCCAAAAAATTTCGCGAAGGATAAAACACCAAGTGAATTTGAGATCTGGTTGCCTTTACATCGTTGATGACTGCGAAATGAATGTAAATCCAGCAATAAAAGAAAGATATTAACAGTCTTCAAATTGAGGAAGAAAATATAAGGTATTTAGCATTTAGTCCAACCCAGTCACATTATTATGATAACATGCTGACCAGTCCTAACATAAACCTTTCAATGCAGAGCTTCTAGCGTGGCGGCTGTTAGCACCATTTTTAAAAGTCTTTGGTATGACTCGGCCGGGGTTCGAACCCGCGACCTCTCGCATTCGAGGCGTACGCTCTAACCACTATGTTATCGGAGCGGTCAAGCTATCTAGTATTGATTTTAAAAAAGAGCTACTAAGTAAAACTCCTGAGTCCGGTTATTATGTCATTAAGTAAAACTCCTGAGTCCGGTTATTATGTCATTAAGTAAAACTCCTGAGTCCGGTTATTATGTCATTAAGTAAAACTCCTGAGTCCGGTTATTATGTCATTAAGTAAAACTCCTGAGTCCGGTTATTATGTCACTAAGTAAAACTCCTGAGTCCGGTTATTATGTCATTTCGACTACTGGATTCATCGTTTAAAGTTTGGATGAACTTTAAAAAAAGTGTTCTCACTTAAAGCACAATGTTAAACAGACAATGGAAGAAACTGAATATCAGATCAACAAGTATAATCAGCAGAATGAATTATTCGCGTAGGTCAACATAGTAGCTTACTGGTTCATAAAAGTAATTCACTTAGAGTCAGTCACTGTCATGTTTATTGAATCATAAAACTAACATTCACCTTGCGTCAGTCAGTATGAGGTATACTGGTTCACAAACCAATATTCATTTCGCGTCAGTCAGTATGAAAGTTACTGGGTCATAAAAGATTTACTGGTTCATAAAACCTGATATTCATTTCGCGTCAGTTAATGTGAGGTTTACTGGATCATAAAATTATAGATTCACTGGAGCAAAGGTCGCGGAGGTCGATGTGACAAGTTCATTGGTTCATTCAGCTTAATATTCATTGAAACAAAAGCTGTATTTATATAATATCCACTAGTGGAAATGTCATAATTAATTATATAAAGCTAGTTAAGTGTTATGTTGTCTTTCATATTAAATAATTAGTTTACTGTACTAAAATTTCATATGTATTGGTATTTTCATGGAATAATGGCATAAATATACATAATGATGTTATCTGATGTTATTATTCTATACTTCTAGTCGTATTATCGAAAGCCACCTGTTTGTATTAAATTACATTGCTATGTTTAAGATATATTAATTGGAAAACGGGCTACTAAATGTTTGCGTTATGGTTTAATATTATGTAATATTGAATTCCATGTTAACATGTCTTTCAGTTGTACGATGATAAATATATGTTACTTAATGACTATACACAACCAGAAAGTCTTTCAGCTTAAGTCAGCTATCATTACAGTGACCATGTTCATTTGCCGTCATTTAATATTAAATAATTTGTTGTTGTAAAGATGATGTCTTTCACTGAACTTGTCTTATCACTGTGAAAATAATCAATACTAATTCAGTAAAGAATTATATTACACAAAATAATATACTGCAATAATTGTCTTTCAGGCATATATATTTTCCTAAATAAAAATTACATTTTCTGTAAATATTCATATTCGTTTGAGTGTACTCGTCCAATTTGAAATCCAATCAGTAGACCTCGGTTTTGATAAAGAACAGTTTTGTCCGTGTCAAATGACAACCAACAAAACGAAGCCTATTTTGACAATGGGATGAAAATCTGTTACTTGCCATCACCCACTGATTGGACCGTCGGTCGCGTTCGTCACCGTTCTGACTCGAGGGCACCGTTTGCCTTACGAGCGTTATGCTGCGTTATCACCGCCAATACATCATTTGGCCTCATCTCACGGTATTACAGTAACTCGGCTTCTCTTTACTCATTGTGCGTCCTCAGCCTCTTCTCAAGCTATCAAGCTGGTGGGTTTTTGCAGGGGTGGGGTGGGATGGCCGTGTCATCAAGGCATCGGGCGATGTGCCCCATCTGCGCGTTTATTTGGATCTCGTTCTTGGCAACCTCATACTTATTGTGCTCGTGGAGGATGATCCAGAACCGTTCCTTGTAGCATTCGGCCTAGAGGTCACGAATTTCGTCTTACTTTGTTGGTCTTGCGAGCTGGATCAGCAGACTGCATTCAAAGGACAGACACTTGAGGCCGATCACGATATGCGCTGTTATAGTTTTAGTCGACAGGGCGTTGCGGGTTGCACCGCAGGTAGCACTGTACATTTCTGGTAGAGGCCACATTGATGCTATTTCTCCAGGAGCAGTATGTCATCTAACGGGTCGTCAGACTCTGGAAGCAGACTCGTAGATCCTTAATTGGCAGGTTGAGCTTGAACTTTAATTGATCACCCGCGAAAACAGGACTTCGTGCAATCCCTTTGGCACGGACATTCACCTGCACGATGATAATTATGTACAAGTAGATGTCAATGTTATGCCGGACTATTATAGCTGCCGCGGTGACAGAAATTGAAACAACCACCGACGGGATAGTGGTTACAACAGTTATGTCGTCGATTCTAACTTTGAGCGATTGGCGATAGTTTCGCCCGAGAAGCGAGATATGATACAGCACATCTTTTTCATACAAGAAACCAGTCTTACGCTCTCTGATGTGGGTGAGCATGAGCTCATCATTGTATATCTATGGCAGGGGCCGTGATAAGGGTGCATCCACAATATCTGTGTAGTCGTAGATTAGTCACTGAAACTGACCGAATTCAGGTATGCCGCTCACTGGAACTCGGTTTAACTTCTGGTCATATACTACAAACATTCAATAGCTAGCAATACATTGCCATGGAATCAACAATTTTTTAAATCAACAATTACTTGAAATAGTGATTTCATTGTTATTATTATTATTATTATTATTATTATTATTATTATTATTATTATTATTATCATTATTATTATTATTGGCATCCGTTCATCTCGATAGACGAGGGAAGTGCAACCATGATAGAAGTTCTGGTTGTTGTTTCTGCAGCGTCTGTAGTGGCTATGTTGCCCAACACTGGGTTGGCAATCCTTGCTGCACTTGAAAGTTGAGTCTGGTGTGTGTTGGAGATGCTTCTTCTTCCTGCGAGATCGCTTCTCATCAGATAGCAAGCATAAACCTGACCTTGCCGCCATTCAACCAGTGATCAGAGCGTGTCGCCAGTTAGCCTGTCTAGAGCAAACTCTTCCCAGGTGTTGAGACGATGTCAAGAGCGTTCACGTCGCGCTTGCAGACATCCTTGAAAAGGAGATGTGGTCGTCTTGTCGACCTTTTGATAGAGACAAATTAAGAATAAAAAAAGGTTTTTGGAGATCTGTCCGTATGTCTGACGTACAAGGCACAACCATCTGATGTGATCTTGGCGGACGAGTGTGACCATGTACCTTGTTGTTTGTTACTCGATCACTCCAAGTGATCCACGGTCTTTTCTCTTGTGGGCGTACAGAGTCCAGGTGTCATTGGCATACAGGAGAGTGCTTTGCATGCAGCCACGGTATGCGGAGATCAGGGTCAACATATTGTTGTTCCACTCTCTCTGCAACAAACTGGAGAGTTTTGTTGATGCCTTCCAATCCGCGTGTTGAGTTCAGCATTGAGCGCTAGGTTGTTGGTGAAGATCGAGCCGAAGTACGGGAATTGACTGACTACCTCACGTTCGTAGTTGTTGATGATGTTTGGGTAGTCCGCGTTTTAGGTCATCACGTTTGATTTCTTTAGGCTGACCACATGCTGTAGCTAAACGGTCCATCAAATGCTGTAACTCAGCTTCTGTGTAAGTGTCTAGGGCAGAAACGTTTGCGAAGAGCATGTCTCTAATGGTTGCTTCACACTCTTTGCCATTATTCGTGCTAGGTTGAACAGTTTGTCGTCTGATCGCGTGTGCAGGTTTATCGATTCTGTTGACGTCCCAAAGGCATGCTTAGCATGACAGCGAAGAAGATGCCGAAAAGCGTACGGGCCAGGACGCAACACTGTTTCACTCCGCTGCGGATGTTGAAGGGGTCGGACGTTGAGCCATCGTACTGCACTGTGCCTCTCATGACATCATAGAAGGACTTGGTCATGCTTAGCAGTTTTGGAGGGCATCAAATCTTCATCAGAACTGTGAAGAGTCCGTCTCTGCTGACCATATTGAATGCATTAGTGAGGTCTTTTAATACATCGAAGAGGTGATTGTGTTGTTCTCTGCATTTATTCTGCAATCGCCTGACGGAAAAGATCATGTCGATTTTGGACCCCTCTTTGCGGAACCCCGCATTGCGACTCTGGACCTACTTTGTCAGCAAGTGTCTGCAGTCTGTTTAGGATGATGTGTGCGAAGAATGTACCCAAGATGCTAAGAAAAGTTATGCCCCTGTAGTTGTTGCAGTCATTTCTGTCGCCTTTGTTCTTGTACAGGGTTACGATGTTGGTGTATCTCATGTCCTGAGGCACTGCACCCTAATCTCAGCACTGGCAGAGGAGGTCATGCAGTTGTTTTAGCAGGTGGCTGCAGCCGCACCTGATGACTTATGCTGTGATGCCATCTTTCTCGGGGGTTTTCCCTAAGGACAATTTCTCTAAGGACAATTATAGTTCTTCCACAGTAGGTTTCTCGTCCAGTTCGGTAATGAGGTAAGGGTTTTTAATGGCGTTGAGGGCATCGGTGGTCACGTGATTTTCTCTGGAGTAAAGTTCAGACTTCAGTGTTGCTATCACTTTCTTCGTGGAATCCATTGCTTTCTTTATGCCATCGTATATGCCTCTAATGTTACCGAAATCTGCTGCTGACTGGATGCTCTGACAGAGCTGAAGTCACTATTCATTGCCGTGCTAACCTTTGCACTTTGCTTCTGGTAGACCTTAATGCCTGTATAGTCCTCTGGCAGGGGTTGTTTGTATTCCACGTAAGCTTTGCGACGCTCTGCTATAACTGGCATGAGTGTGGCGGAGTTAGCCTCAAACCAGTCGTTGTTCTTTGAATTCTTCTTACCAAAGATCCGTGTGACTGTGCTGTACACAGTCTCTCTGATGTGATCCCATCTCTCTTTGGCACTGCCGTTGGCAGGTTCTGAATCAAACGTCTTGGAGAGGGCATAAGTGAATTCCTCAGCCTTGTCTGGATATGACGTCTTGCTCGCGTCAATGCGTGACGTTTGTTCTAAATTTGTCTCTAATGTTAATTTCTTGTATAATGCTCATTTTAGAGCTATCAGGCTTGATAACTTTATGCCTTTCTTCTAGTACACCTTTCAACCAAATATCATGGTAACCTACGTCTTATTCTTTATTATCATAAGCAGTAGTTGTGTTTAGCTCATATTCTTTGCATCCAATGTACATATTAATCGTCAAGGAAGTACTTTTACGACCAATAACAACGTGAAGTCTCATTATGAAGAGCGGCTTTCTACAATTGTAAAGTGAAGTGCGATTTACTGCGAACGAAAGAAGTTTTAGCAATAACTTTACACTGTAACAAATCGGCTATCTTTTAAAAGAACACACTCTAATTCCTCTACCTTCTTCTCTTTCGTCTTCTCCTCGTCATAATCACCCTCTTCTTCTTCTTCTTTCTTCTTCTTCTTCTTCTTTCTTCTTCTTCTTCTTCTTTCTTCTTCTTCTTCTTCTTCTTTCTTCTTCTTCTTCTTCTTCTTCTTCTTCTTCTTCTTCTTCTTCTTCTTTTTCTTCTTCAACGATTCAGTTGATAAAGAAATTATTTTGCTGTACCATTTTCTAAACCTACAGGAATGCGAGTTACAAACAGAAGAAGTGATTTTGTTCCTTGAGTTCTCTGCTGATGCCATCTTATTAAGAGTGTGTCATACATTGTTTATGCCAGGACATGTCGTCCATTGTATGACGAGTTCGGTTTTATGAGACGGAAGTAAGCATCAGCAAGGTCTTACAAGAATTGTGACAGGGAGTGCAGTTTGCGACATCCATGCTTCGTCAGTGTTCAAAACTCCAGGGATTGACCATCGAAACCTATGACTTGATTCATCCATGGATTTTATGAGTGTTAATTTGAGGATACATTGACATCTTCAGTTACCCATCAGGTCATTGGCCAAGGAAACAAATGAAAATGGAGGAGTGGGGTGCGGTGGGGGTGAAGCCGGCAGCATTACACCTCGCAGCTTTTACACATTGTAAATCTAAATGACCCTTACAAAACTAGTATGAAATAAGAAAATAATACTCATTACATACGCACACGCACACATAACAGTTGTTATATACCGAAAACTTTATTAGCAGTAATAAACTATAACATAAAAATTAGATGCATTAGAAATTATCTTTACTTGTATGTTTTGTTTATAAAACATAATTTAGGATTATTACCAAAGTCCAGGTTAAAGTAAGAAAATAGATATCGCTGTTATAATATTTGGCATCAATCTGATTAATATAATCGATAAGAGAAATAGCTTTTAAAATTAACAGAATAATTTCCTCAAACGCATTTAGATTTTGCCACTAACTTCTCACATTATATATATCACCTATTTGAAATTTAAGAAGCAGAAAAAGATTGAAAATTCGTCCCATCAAACAATGAATGTATCCCATCCTGATTGGATTTGTTTTAACCGTTAATATTTAATCCATTATATTTGGCATCTTTCTTAATACATTTTTTTTCTAACGAAAACACCATGCTTATAAACACTTTTTATTGTATACTTGATTGCGTGAGAAATATAATTTGAAATATTAGACGCGTGTTACAAAGGTCAGATGTAAATATAACGCGTAATGTTTGGTGATAAACACGAATATGAATAATCTGAATAGCAATGGCTTTCTATTTGCAAGTAAGCACATAAGCATAACCCCACCCCTCACCCCGTATTATTTTAATTTTCTTGTGTGCCGTAAAGAGATAAATGATGAGATCGAAAGTCAATCAATGTCTTCTAATGTAAATTTCCTTCTGAAAATTGATAAACGAAACTGCTTTAATTTAGATGTTTAATTTTTTTAATTAGGACGAATATGTTGACAGGGCAATGTGGCGACCTATCGACCATACGTCCACAAGTTATACGCATGAGAAAGCATAAACATAAAACTATTTCTTACTAATACTGTATTATCACATTTAGTCTATGGATGTCATGTGAAATTGACAACTAATTAAAATCTTGTGTACATATAAATTTTGGAAAACGTTTTTGGAAGGAGACGGTACGATACTGCGCAACACAATATATGCCCACTGGATAAAGTTTTAAGGAAGCGTTATTGTGACATCAGGAAAGTTCTAATTTATGTCTTTATTGGAAACTGGTTGTTCCTCCGAGCAGGCTGCCGAATCTAGTCTTCGCATGCTAGGTAGACAAAGCCTAACTCACTGAGGGTTTAAGAACCGTCCGTTACCCTCAGCTTGGTTTAGCCGGCCAGTCGAGGCCGTTTTATGAGATGTGGCCGCTGCACATGCCACATTTTCTTGGGAATCACAGGTGAGAGCTCAGAGCTGAGTGCCAAGTGTGGACCAAAGGTGGGCGAGCTAACCCCAAAAAGAGTACGACTGCTTAGCCAGCCAGAGATGTTTCGCTCTCCGAGGACCCCCCCCCCCATACACCCCTTGTTTCTCGACACTTTTTGTATATCACGTTAATGGCCGTGATTACATGTGCAGTATTCGTCCAAGTTCTATATTATACCAGGCCCCACGAATGTGAGTAGCTTCTATCTATGGTAATATGACACACACACTGAATGGCCCTTTGCTATATACACGTCCCTGTGATCATGATGGATTACTACTGGCTTGTAGTAAATACTGTATACCTCCGGTTATCTGGCCCCATATTGATCTTATAGTCTGGTTCCCTGCTTAGTATGCTCCCCGCGTTGCACTCCGCTATACCACGCCGACGCCATATTGTCACGTGATCATAACAAATGACCTGATACGCAGAAATCTAGTTAATGGAATCGCATCACAATTAATACTTCCAGTTCAGTAGTACGAATGTAGTTCCAGTCTATTTTTAGAACATTTTTTCCTCTCTCCTTTTGGTGGTGATAGAAGAGTTATATTGATGCATCTTTGGTATGGATTTAAAGTTAATTGTTTATTCTTGAGAATAGGAGTTCTGAGAGTGGTTGTCTGTATGTATTTTGGCGACAGTGCACATGGAGTAATTAGGCCTTAGTGATGATCCGGAAGTGAAATCAGTGTTCTGTGTACATGCTGCTTTGTTTACAGTGCAGCCACTCAACAAAATGCCGGTCAACTCTTGACAAGAATTTAACCGTGAAGTCATCTTTGGAGGTATTTCAGATTAACATATGACTTGTATTGATTCTCACACTGTGGAGAGGTCAGTGCTGAGAAATATATGTAGAGAACATATAGTAAAATTAATTGTGGTGTATGGCCTGTACAGGCAGTTATTATTAAACTTTAAATTGCTATAAAATTTTTATTATTAATGATCAACACATGAAATTTGAAGGCGTTATATATATTAATATTTAAAATAGAAAAATGACATTAGAATTTAAAAATTGATTTTATTTTTTAAAATTTTAATAATTTTTTTTAAAAAAATAAAAAAATTAAAATTTGCCCCTTAAAATGCACATAGATAAAATTTTGGGAAATTATATCAAATGATATCAGCATGTTTATACTCCTACACCATATACAAGCTACACTGATGGATATTTGTCAAATTTTGTCAGAGAAAATATCTTTGTAAGTCAAAATGAGCCATACATTTAAAATGTATGAGAGACAGATTCTATTTTGTATTGCTCATTCAAACTATTTATTAGGGGTCCAATCAGTTAATTTATGTGTTTATGATGGGGTGACTTCCTGAGTAACACATATCTGCTTATATAGCCTTTAGTAATTGTTAACAAATATAGTTACAGGGTGTTTAGTGAGAGGACAGCGATGCAAATTTTATACTAGAACCTACTCAAGTTCTCTACTAAATCAGTTTAAACTTTCTGAGAATGAAATGCAGGCTGAAGGGATAAAATATACTTTCCACATGTATATTTACCCTTGGATGTATGAAAACAGCAAAATGATGTAAGTTGAACACAAAATGCATTCAATGTTATTGTTTAATTTGGCTAAGGTATTGATTAGTGAAGTGCGGCATTGTGGCCTGTATGATGTTATGTGAATTCTAATGATCCATCTTAATTTATGCATTGTTAATTACTAATAATATTTGTTAACTGACACTCTAAAGATTGCATAAGATATATTCAAACATATATTTTGAGTTTAACTGTGTATAACTGATCTTAGCATGGTTACATATCCCACATGAACAAATATTCACATATTTTAGAATGTTTGGGATCCAAAGTTCACATTCAGTATATCATATAGGCTGACAATGTGCCTACAGTGAATCTGTAAGACACATTTCTGGCTGTGTGCACTAAATGTATCCCAAAATGTTATTTTCTTCATTAATATGCCCATGTATGGTAACATATTTCAGTTCAGTACTTGGATAGAGTGCGGTATTGTAATATCAGCTGATATCTGATTCTATTGAACCATTGAGGTTAATAATTGGTATCAAACATTCTTACAAATACACTTTAAATGTTCAAACAGATCATTGGAATTATTTTTGCACATTTGATCATAACAATTACATTGTATATGTCCCACATATGCAAATTTCCATTCTTGTTTACAAGTTTTGGGGATCAGAATTTCACATTTAGTTTATGATATAGGATGTATTGGTACCTGTAGTTGATATGTGTGGCCACATTTGGCTGTATTCTCTTGCAATATCCAGAATTATTATTTCCCTCATGAATAAGATTGCTTATAGTAATATATTCTTTATTACTACATTGTCGCTTTACTTTCCTGTATACTGGCATGTACTAATGTTTCCACCAATGATCAAACCTCACCGTCCCCGCATTTCCTTAAAGTTTGTGATGCATAGTCTACCTGATTAGTTATTTAACCTGTAAATGACCAGATATGCTTATATAAACTTCATATACTTTTAGGATGAATTTATTACTTTAATACATGACTATTACTTCACATTTCTGAGTGTCACTCTGTCAAGTTTAATATTTATTTCCTATGCTTGCAGCCTGAATGTTATTTGGAAATCACTGTATCTAACACATTTTAACTTCATTTGCATACATCTTACTGTTTTCTAGATATAAGTGAAACATTTTATATCTTTTCAGGTCTAGGCTGGTATCTGGAACAAAGTGTTAGTGGTGGATCAGCTTGGAAGCTCTCCAGTAGTCTGGTGGTGATAGCAAGGTTTCATAAGGACATATGCAGTGTACTGCCATAAGTGATCATTATATCACCATACTAATATACAGCACCTCAAGGACATGGCTTAGATCTTCATGAGAGAGATTAGCACCATTGTTCAGTAAGGTAAAGCCTGCCTAAAAAATGTATTTTCCTATCTTATTGTCGCTTTTTGTAGTTATCGACACTGAAATGTAATGCAATTTTCCTATAAAACATGGAAGTGGTCCCATTAGATGTTTAAATCTGAGTGCACTATTAGTTATACAAATAACTGCCTAAATACCTGACACAATAAATATGGAACATAGCACCTGTTGTTGCTTCTTTAGTGTGTACACCTATATGCACCTTGACAGGCATATTGCGGTTTGTTGCCAAAATCACTATGAGTCATGCTACTTCACTACCCCTGGGAAAAATGTTCTCAGTTACACAGACCCAAACCACCATTTATTTTAAAGACCATTGATTGATCAACTTTTCTGTCTAAACTTTGACAAAATCTGTTTTCAAACTTTTATGAAAATTTTTTTTTCAATAAAATTTAGTTTATAAATTTAAATGTTTATTTAAATTTCCATTAAAATTTTAATTGATCACAATGTATAAACTTTAAACATATTTTCAGACAGGCCTTATCTTGTAGTACAATTAGGTTTTTACAGAATTGAAAAAGTCCTATAATTAAGGAAGATATAGCAAATTTAGTTTTGGTTTCTCAAGAGCACATAGATCAGCATTTGCACCCTGTGGAACACCAGCACTACACACTTTCCAGCAGGTGTCACATGTCTTGTATGCAAGGAAATTCAAAAAGACTTCATGTATAAAGTTCAAATAGGTGTGGCATTCAAATATAAAAGTTTTACTAAAATTTGCCCCAACAAGTTGGGCCTGTCAGGAATCGCATCACAATTAATACTTCCAGTTCAGTACCCACGAATGTAGTTCCAGTCTATTTTTAGAACATTTTTTCCTCTCTCATTTTGGTGGTGATAGAAGAGTTATATTGATGCATATTTGGTAGGGGTTTAAAGGTAATTGTTTATTCTTGAGAATGTGAGCAGAGAGGGTGGTTGTCAGTGTGTAATTTGGCGACAGTGCACATGGAGTTATAAGGCCTTGGTAATGATCCGGAAGTGAAATATGTGGTCTGTGTACATGCTGTTATGTTTACAGTGCAGCAGCTCACCAAAATGCCGGTCAACCCTTGACAAGAATTTCACCGTGAAGTCATCTTTGGGGGTATTTTAGATTTTCATATGATTTGTATTGATTGTCACACTGTGGAAAGGTCAGTGCTGAGAAATATATGTAGAGAACATATAGTAAAATTAATTGTGGTGTATGGCCTAATCTAACAGAGGCTTTGATAGTCTCATTCTTAGTGACACAATGTGAACTTTACTAATACTTTTAATTTGAACTATACCAGTTGTTATTGTGTGTTCAAGGTTAACCACCTATTAGGTAATATTTTTTTTTTACAAATATTGTTTACTAGTAGTCGAAAATAAAGGAAAAGAGTATGCACAACAATATTTTGTTAATATTACTTATTTTACACAGGGTGGTCTCAAAAATTACTTTTTGAATTATTGATTCCGTGATAAACTTTACATCGAAACTGATCTGAGGTGATGTACGACAACTTAAATATAGCCAAAGATTTATACGCAAATATCACCCTAATTTCACGAAGGGGTGAGGGTAAACTTCTTTTGCAAACAGGCGCACTTCACACTAAGTCAGCTAAAATAAATGTGGTTGCAATAAATTCATTCATCTATTTTACATCGATTTTCATATCTCTCTTTTATATGACATCTGAGACTTTTCAAATATCAGTAATGAAATAGCAACCCTATTCCACCAAGGGGTGAATGTGACACTATTTGTTTCAATATTGTGCATTCGTACTGCATCGTGTAATTTGTAAAAGATTCCATTTGCTATAAATTCCTTGATACCTGTTACATCAAAATTGATTTAAGGCGATAAATGACAGCTTTTGTTTCCCAGATATTAAGACAAAATGATATCTCTTTTATGAAGTGAGAGGGAAGGGGTGTGGAGTTAGTTTTCTGTGTACCCTATGTTGTTGTCTGGTTGAACCCTATTCTATAAGGGGGCGAATATAATAATAATAATAATTGGTTTCTTTTATTTCTAAATCACAACTATGTATTGGTGGAATGAAGGTGAATGCCGTTGCAAGCGGGTTGGGGGAGGTTTGTACATTACGCGCAGTATTGCTAACCTGGCTTACAAGACTGTATATTGGCAGAATTCCAATCCAGTACGGAGGGGTTGCTAGTGCAGCAGGCTTTCTGTTGAGTGGCGTGGGGGCAGCATGGACGTTCTTGTGTGGTGGAGGTGGGGGCGTCTTTCTAGCCGGGATGAAGTATACATACATATATATATATATATATATATATATATATATATATATATATATATATATATATATATATATATATATATATAAAGCGGCGCAGACCGCCCAAGTCAGTTTCTTCATTCTGAAGCTAGAACGACGCGTCTCTCTCAATACAGATCAGATCCAGTACCTCGTTCCCCAGACGTGTCTCATCATCTTTGTGACACATTCTTTCATGAGCTCATTATTCTTCTATCTCTTTCATTCTGTTATTCCAAAATTCATACGACTATGAGTTTATGAGAACTATCATCCCGCAAAATGTTTTCATAAACATAATGAGAAGGAGGAGGACTTTGTATAGCGCCTAATATTTAGAAGCTCTAAGCGCTTTACAACATCTAAAATGATATGACTACAAATTATGAAATTAGAAAACCTACACCCATGCTGAAAATATTTAAGGTAGGAAACATTATTAGGTCTTTCAGTTTGTTCTTGCAGTCGAAATGTTCTAGTTTTAAGAGCACCCTTGAAAGGGATCAGTGTGTCTTTGTGCCTAATTTCAATGGAAATTTGTTCCACGTTGCTGTCCTCTGGTATGGAAACGAACGTTGTTCATATGACTTCGTTTTCATAGTGAGAATAATGAGTATACGATTGTCAGAAGAGGAGCGTACGTATACACATGGGTGAGGCCAGATATTATAATAATAATAATAATAATAATAATAATAATAATAATAATAATAATATTGAGGACTTATAACGCCTAATGGTTAGAAGCTCTAAGCGCTTTACAATATCTATATTGATATGACTACACTACAGAAAAAAAACAATGAAATTGGAAAACATTAAAACATGCTGAAAATATGTAAGGTACAAAACATTATTAGGTCTCTAAGTTTGTTCCTGCAGTCGAAAACGGTGAGTTTTAAGAGCACTCTTAAAAGAGATCACTGTGTCTTTGTGTCTAATTTCAACATGCAACGTTGTTGGGTCCTGGTATGCAAAAGAACATTATCCATATGACTTCGTTTTCATGGTGATAATGATGACTTTACATTGTTGTTCATATGACTTCCTTTTTATAGTGGGAACAATGAGTGTACTATTGTAAGAAGAGGAGCGTAAGTATCTTGCTAGTGTATACACATGGATGAGGTCGGATAGGTATGTTGGACTGGAGCCTGTCAGTGAAACGTAGCACAGAGAACAAATTTTGTGTTTGATTCTGTATCGAATGGATAGCTAGTGTAGCCGGGAGGTGTGCTCTGATCGAGGTACTCTAAAGATGATCCAAGCAGCTGTCTTTTGAACGTTTTGAAGTTTCTGGAGTAGATATCGTGACGAACCAGACAGAATTGAGTTACAATAGCCCAGTCTTGAAAGTACTAATGAACAGACAAGTGTTTTAGTGGCATCAACTGACAGATATTTGAGAATGGAACTGATGCATCTCAGCTCAAGATATGCAGCCTTGCATATGTTCATGACATGTTGGTGCAATGTGAGAATACTGTCTAGAGTAACACCTATGTTTCGTACTGACTGTGTGAATGTATTGTTGGTGTTGCTGATATTTATTGTCTGAGGAAAAGGGCGTGAATGACAAAGTCTTTGTGTTGTGTTCAGAATGACCGCAGTTTTATCATCATTCATCTGCAGTTTATTACATGTCATCCATGCTTTCACATCAGAAATGCACATCTCTTCTCCTTGGGTGGTAGCATCAACTTCAGTTGGGTTACAAGACTTGTATATTTGGGTGTCATCAGCGTAAAATTGGTGAGACACTGGGTGATGGTCTATGACACTTGAGAGCGGCTGAGTGTATAGAATGAAGAGAAACAGGTCGAAGAACAGACCCCTGTTGAACAGTAAACATAGATCAACTGGGCTGTAGAGTATTCCATTATGCAGATACAATTTGTGTCCTTTTGACTAAGTAGGACTTGAGCCACTGTAAGGCTGTATTCTGAATCCCAAATACATGCTGGAGACTGTGAAGTAATATATAATAGTCTATTGTGTCAAATGCTGCAGACAAATCAAGGAGGGTGAAGACTATAATCTTTGCACTATCCAAAGCAGAGGGGATGTCATTAAATACTTTCAGCAGAATAGTTTCAGTACTGTGGCAAGGGCAATATGCAGATTGTACATTGCTAAAAAGACTGTGAATTCAAATGAGATAACAATTTGGGTTAAAACAACTTTTTCTAAGATTTTTTTTAATATGAACTGGAGATTAGAAACTGGGCGGTAGTTCTTTAAATCGTTATGGTCAAGTGTTGGTCACTTCAGCAGAGGCTTTACGATGGCAGTTTTGAAAAATTATGAGAATTCCCCCGATGAGAGAGAGATATTAATAACATCAGTTATTGAAAACAAAATATGGGGTCTAAGCACTCAAGCAGCAGTGATGTTGGAATTGGATCAGGTTCACAAGACTTTGGTGCACTCTTCATCACGATTGTCCGTATTAAATCAATAGAGACAGGTTCAAATGCTCCTAATGGTTGTCCATGAAGCTCTGTATCATAAATGTATGGCGACGAGTCAATTGAAATTGTGTTGTCAAGCGAATCTCGGATGGTTTGTGCTTTCTCACGGAAGAAATTTGCAAATAGGTCCGGAAGGTCTACTAGATTGAAGGTAGTTGGAAGTGGTGTACATATGTATGTTGGACTGGATTTATCATTTCATTTGCTAGATGAAATCATTTTATTTCATACTTCTTCATTTGAGTAATGTAATTTTGGCAGTGAAGGCTGCCCATAATATGTTTTCATAGAGTATAGAATATATCTATTTATATAAAAGTTTAAGTGAGTTTGACCTCTTGATAGGCCATTACATTTTCCATTTTCAATGTATCCAATACAGGGGTCACCAGACACATTATAAAGGCTGAAGCTTAACATAATCTTTCCGAGGACTCGTCTCAGTCAAAGGTTCAAAAGGTCAGTGGAGAGTACGTAAAGTAGCTTTGCTTACATGCTTATCAATCGACACTGCCCCACTTGATCAATCCAAGTAAACTATTGGCAAATTTGTTGCTGTTAGTTTTGTTGTTGTTTTTGTTTATTTTAAATCTTTTAAATACAAGGACAAAACACACCTCAATCTGATCACAGGAAACAAATTTCGACCAGGTCAATGTCAGAGAACAGGGTTCGAAACTAAATGTTTTCTGATTGGCTACAATGCAAAGCAACTTGAAAGACCACCGAACGTAAACTTAGGTGGTTATTCATTATTTTGGGAACGACACGGGTGTTTAACAGACCCGTATTCATACATGGTTGGAGCTTTTTGCAGGCTATGTTTAAATAAATATACGGCTCTTCGTTTATTTTTAGTTACTAAATCCAAATGTAAACTTTTTTTTTCAGTTTTCATAGCATAACATTGTAAGTGACAAGATCGTTATATATTACCGCGAAGACAATCTGTGCCTGGGTCTTTTAATTGCAGTGGTGAACGTCTGCTGTTGATTTTTCGGAATTCCGCAAATATCACCCTAACGAATTTCAGCATGACAGCATCAAAGAAAATCGCGTCCAAGCAAACCACGTTTGTGAACAAGGCGTACGTCCCAGACCCAGACGAAACTAAATCCAGTTCTAGCAGTAGCAGTCGCGGTTCATCCAGTGTTGACCAAAGCAACCACGCAAAGGTCCGAAAAAGAACTAGCGTAGGCAAACACTCTCACGATGGAGATAACTCTTCCGAAAAGAAGGTAGAAAGTTCCGGAACTCATTTGAAGAAATCCATGAATTTGCTACACTGCACAGCTATCATGATTGCAGTGACTGGACATTCGTCAGTATTCATATCACCTAATGCAATTTTGAAAACATCAGGTTCTGTTGGAACATCACTTATTGTTTGGCTTGTCGGCGGTCTAATTAACTGGATGCTGGCATTATGCTTCGCGGAGCTAGGTACCATGCTACCAAAAGCTGGTGGACCCTATGCTTATGTTATGCGAACATTTGGGCCACTTCCAGGATTTCTAATAATGTGGGGATATGTTGTTCTTATTTCTGGCCCTATTTGGGCCTTTTTGGCCTATACAGCCGGGTTATATATCTTGAAACCTATTGAGGGTTTCAGCGGATGCACTATTCCAGATTCGGCAGTAAAAATTCTATCAGGATGGATAATGAGTGAGTTGTTACTACTGATACTAATTGTTGCCATCAAATAGTGATTAAATTTAATAATAATAATAATAATAATAATAATAATAATAATAATAATCGCCATCACCATCTTCCTCTAATGAAATATTCTTAACATAGATAAAGATCGTATCTATTGATGTTAGATGAATTGATGCTTTACATTCTTTAATTTGTAATAGTATTGTTTTCAAAACACTTACAGTTGTATAGAACGCTCATCATAATTTCAAAAAAATCTCTAGCAACCTGAATTTTTTTTATGCTTTTCATTCGCCTTATTAACAAAAATGTTTTACTTGCTTAATGATGAAAGAGAAAACATTTAGCTTATTTAATGCATTTTCAGCACGTGTGTTATTTCTTCATTGTAGTTACCATGGTTGTGTTAAACTGTGTCTACATTAAGTATGTTACAAAGGTCCAGACGTTTTTGTCAAGCACAAAATTACTGGCGCTATTAATTCTTATTGCCGGAGGAATTGCCATGCTTGTTCAAGGTGAGCTGAAAGACATTAAATAATTTATGGTTATGTGCCACCGAGTGTTCTTTTTTGTCCGAGGAGAGATAAATTGAAATGTCCTACATTATGCATTATATATAGGTTGACAATATACAGATTAGCCGGTCTTAGATCTCCAGCAAACCTCTGTCAATTCTCTCGAATTCAAGTTTCGGCTCGACCAACGTGGGCGAATGATCTAAGGCGCTCTCCTTTGCAGATCATTCGTACATCTCGCCTCTCTCAACGTGAGTTCAAGCACAGTCTCGAACAACGTGGGCAAATGATCCAAGCCGCTTGCATTTGCAGGTCATTCGCACTTCATTCAGAGTAAGTTCAAGTCTAATCTCGACTAACGTGGGCGAATGATCCAAGGCAATAGCTTCGTGTGGGTGAGTGGTACATCTCGGTGTCTTTTTAGATTCTTCTTCCGCCAAATATGTATTGCCTATAAATGGACTGAAAATGGCATTAACCCCTCCCCACCCCACCCCCAAGAAACATTATACAGAAAAATATTAGTTTGGTCTTTATGTATTTTTTTTATTATCAAATTAGAGATCAGATATATGAATAGTATCCTTTTCTTAGATGCTAACCAAGTTTATTAGCTGTTTCTCCTTGGCTGAGAAAACACTGTAAATGCTACATTTTCATATGCTTGGATAGATGAACGCACTCTTTGAATTGATTCATGGATTGTTAACGGTGAAAGGGCTTCAACAGTTTGACACGCATAGAAACAAGTCGTTAATTAACAGCAGTCGTTTAAAAGTTGTTTGTTTGATTACTTGGAGCTAATATAGCCTATCTGCATTTGTTTCTCAGGACAAACAGAAAGTTTCGCGAGTCCTTTTGAAGGCACAACACAAAAACCAGGAGAAATTGCTGTGTCCATCTTTTATTCTATATTTTCCTATGGCGGATGGTAAGTTAAATATTTTGTAAATATTATATGTATGTATGTATGCATGCATGCATGCATGCATGCATGCATGCATGTATGTATGTATGTATGTATGTATGTATGTATGTATGTATGTATGTATGTATGTATGTATGTATGTATGTATGTATGTATGTATGTATGTATGTATGTATGTATGTATGTATGTATGTGGCGGGTCTGGTGCTGGTGATGATGATTATTATTTATTAATTATAATATATATTTCCCCGCTTGTCACGGGGTTGTATATATATATATATATATATATATATATATATATATATATATATATATATATATAATGATAATAAATACTATAACCCACCCCTTTTTTGGTATTCGTTATCTAAGAGATGACTGCTCTCGATATTATTGCCCCGGTTCGAGTATGGAAATAGATGTTGTGAACTGAGCAGATATATTGAACAAACAAATACGAGCCCCCATAAAGATAAACAAACAATTTAATCAAGTACATACACAATTGTGAAAAATTCTTTTCATTAGGAATACACTCTGCTTTAGAAATTAAACTTTCACCAAATTACAAGAAAACTCAAAATAGATTTAAATAAATTAGCCGATCTGTTACTGATAGCTTTAGATCATCGCAGGATCGAGTGACACAATCGAAGTCAACGCCTTGTACGATTTCATAACCTGATAGTCCTCAGTTTTCGTTTCCTCTGTTGCTGCTCAGAATTTTGGTTCTATGTCACTTTCTACCATCCGTCCCAGGATACACTCTGAACACGTAGAATTTAAGCACGATGCCGGGATTTCACCACTGGATTATGCGTCTCACTGCCCTTCCCTCTAGTTTGTTTTCCTCTGAATACGTCTGAGTTTACGTAACATCAATACGTCCAAAAGCTATTTTCTCCCCTTTAAAAGAAATTAAACAAACAGCCTAAATCTCTCGTTATAATTGGTACAGTTGAGAACTTTCATTATCCCTGGTTCGAAAATCAGATATTTCTAACAGTGGTAAACAGATGATAAGGCTATTAATCAACTACACATGTCCTCAAATGACCGTAGTTAGTCGAATTGCTAATTTGTTACGTCTTGACCTTACACATTAACGCACCACACTCAAGGCTTTAAATTCTGGCCTAGCCTTAATTTACACCGCAAATAAATGGAGTACATTCCAGTCTTCCAGTCAATACACACTGACTCGTAAATCATATTAACTAAAGTAATGTATTAAATTCTTAGAACCTAATTTTTATGCAAACAAGATGACAAGTTAAACAATACGTCAAACTTATCTAAGAATGAATGTAAGACTTCCTATTCATAACACAACATCGCTATAATTCAAAAGCACATCATTATACAAACGTATTAGATAAAATCATGCAAGACCTATATAGTAAAGCAAACATTATATAAATCGCATCAACAAATTACATGGAATTGTGAGACTATACTTTAGTGGTTTTCGTCACCCAAACGGTTTTTGGCGGCTTGCCTGGACAACACGTTTTTTTACGAATGAATTTCTTCCAAATTTCACTCGGAGCCTTAACTGATGATTTTACCCTCTGTCCTCGTGCAGACTAATTTTAATTTCGATAAGGCGATATTAAATCATAGGAAATGTTTGTGTGAAAACACACCTCTTATTTAACGTGACCAATCAGAATTAAATGTTTTTTGCAGCTCTTTCTTCCCGAGTCGCTTAATTCGGGTCAGCCTGACATGGTCGTTTTAAGTAATAGAACTTCTGCGTTTTTTCAAGTTTGACAACTTTCCTATGAAAATTGAACTTTTACCATGCCTCTAGTAGTCAGTCTGACTGCTGAATGAACAAAGGTTCTAATTAGTAACAACAGTCCCACTATAAATAAACAACACTGTACTCGGCAAGACGCGGTATGACACGTGCGTGTCTCCATAAATATAACTAATGGTTCTCTGGTCGCAACTAATGTATTCTTGATAGATCGCCAGATATTTGCCCCTTCACATAGTATGTATGTATGTATGTATGTATGTATGTATGTATGTATGTATGTATGTATGTATGTATGTATGTATGTATGTATGTATGTATGTATGTATGTATGTATGTATGTGTGTGTGTGTGTGTGTGTGTGTGTGTGTGTGTGTGTGTGTGTGCGTGCGTGCGTGCGTGTACGCACATATATATTTATGGGAATGTTTCATAATAAATTAATGGATTTTAGACGCGTATAAATGCACATTGAGCCAGGTGTTACTTCTGATGCATACGGACTGAATTCTTGAGACAGTCCAATAAAGATGTGCTATTTTAAAAAATCAAATATACTGGATATACTGAATAATTTATTACAGATAAATAAATGGTTTCCTTCACCAACAGACCGTCGGTTGGATTAGTTCGTCATTCCTTGCAATGTCAATACTACTACTACTACTACTACTACTACTACTACTACTACTACTACTACTACTACTAATAATAATAATAATAATACTACTAATAATAATAATATTATTATTATTATTATTATTATTATTATTATTGACAATGAACTAAATACAAGATCAACATTAAAGACAACATAAACAGAATCAATAACAAATAAATGACTAGCACCACTACCACCACAACGATCACCAACCAAAACAAAAACAATCACAACAACCAAATGAATTATTGAGAATTGAATCTGCAGTCACCACTATTTTATTTTTAAGACTGAAGAGTTAAATTGCGTTTTCTTCTATTCTATCATTCACTTTTTTGGTATCGTTACGTTACTAATCGGTGAAATATTATGATTTGAAATCGCAAGGATATAGCCAAGTCACATAAAGTGAATTGTAAGGCAGAAGAAGGATTCCAGCCAATATATGATCCTTAAATAGTGTGTGTGTGTGTGTGTGTGTGAGAGAGAGAGAGAGAGAGAGAGAGAGAGAGAGAGAGAGAGAAGTAAAGAAAGAAAAATGTTAAAGTATCTTTATTATAGAATTCAGAAACGGGATAATTCTAATGATGATTTTTTTCCAGGCAGGTCATGACAAGCTTGATGGAAGAGGTTAAAAATCCTGGAAGGTATAATAATAATAATAATAATAATAATAATAATAATAATAATAATATTATTATTATTATTATTATTATTATTATTATTATTATTATTATTATTATTGAACCTAATTCTTTCTCCACTCTGTAATAACAAAGTACAATAAACATATACTTGAAAGAATTCATGATCCGGTGTATACTCAGAATTGATTATAGTTCAATTAAATAATAATAATAATAATAATAATAATAATAATAATAATAATAATGAGGACTTTGTATAGCGCCTAATCTTCAGAAGCTCTAAGCGCTTTACACCATCTATAATGATATGACTACACTACAGAAAAACAAATGACAAAAACAATGAAATTGGAAAACATGAAAACATGCTGAAAACATATAAGATACAAGACATTATTAGGTCTCAAAGTTTGTCTCTGCAGTCGAAACAGGTGAGTTTTAAGAGCACTCTTAAAAAGGGACCTCTGTGTCTTTGTGTCTAATTTCAATAGGCAATTCGTTCCACTTCGCCGGGTCCTGGTATGCAAAAGAACGTTGTCCATTTGACTTGATTTCACAGTGGGAACAATGAGTATACGATTGTCAGAAGAAGAGCGTAAGTATCTTGCTGGTGTCTACATATGAGTGAGGCCGGATAGGTATGTTGGACTGGGATCTGTCAGTGAAACATAGCACAGAGAACAAATTTTGTGTTTGATTATGTATCGAATGATAGCCAGTGCAGGGTACAGAGCAGTGGTGAGGTGTGCTCTGATCGAGGTACTCTAAAGATGATCCGAGCAGCTATGTTTTGAACTTTTTGAAATTTCTGGAGTAGATATTGTGATGAACCAGACAGAATTGAGTTACAATAATCCAGTCTTGAAAATACTAATGAACACACAAGTATTTTAGTGGCATCAACTGAAAGATATTTACGAATGGAACTGATGCGTCTCAGTTCAAGATCTGCAGCCTTGCATGTGTTCATGACATGTTGGTGCAATGTGAGAGTTCTGTCTAGAGTAACACCTAGGTTTCGTACTGACTGTGAGAATTTACTGTTGGTATTGCTGATATTTATTGTCTGAGATAAAGGATGTGAATGAGAAAGTCTTTGTGTTGTTATCAGAATAGCCTCAGTTTTAGCATCATTCATTTGCAGCTTGTTACGTGTCATCCATGATTTCACATCAGAAATGCACCTCTCTACTTCTTGGATGGTAGCATCAACTTCAGTTGGGTGGTTAGACTTGTATATTTGGGTGTCATCAGCGTTCAATTGGTGCGACACCGGGTGATGATCTATGACACTTGAGAACGGCTGAGTGTATAGAATGAAGAGAAACAGGTCGAAGAACAGACCCCTGTTGAACAGTAAACATAGATCAACTGGGCTGTAGAGTATTCCATTATGCAGATACAATTTGTGTCCTTTTGACTATGTAGGACTTGCACCACTGTAAGGCTGTATTCTGAATGCCAAATACATGCTGGAGACTGTGAAGTAATATATCATAGTCTATTGTGTCAAATGCTGCAGACAAATCAAGGATGGTGAAGACTGTAATCTTTCCACTATCCAAAGCAGAGGGAATGTCATGAAATACTTTCAGCAGAGTAGTTTCCGTACTGTGTCAAGGGCAATATGCAGATTGTACATTGCTAAAAAGACTGTTTGGATTCGAATGAGATACAATTTGGATTAGAACAACCTTTTCTAAGATTTTTTTTATATGAAGATTAGAAACTGGGCGGTAGTTCTTTAAATCGTTATGGTCAAGTGTTGATTTCTTCAGCAGAGGCTTTGCGATGGCAGTTTTGAAAAATGATGGGAATTCCCCCGATGAGAGAGAGAGAGATATTAATAACATCAGTTAGTGAAGGCAATATTGGGTCCAGGCACTCAAGCAGCAGTGATGTCGGAATACATATACAGGTGGTATGTTTTTTTTTTTTTTTTTATAGTGGTGTCATATAATTTATATTGAATACTCAGCTTCGCAAGGATAAACATGATATTTATCGTTTTGCTTTATATAAAATCAACACTAATTTACAAGAAACAAATAAAAGTATTAATACATTTTGAATTCAAATTAGTTTTTTATTTGCAGTTTCTCTCTTGTTTATGTATACATACATTCATTTATCTGTTTTCAGAGATCTTCCACTTTCCTGCAACATCGCATTTATCATAGTGATTCTTAAATACATAATGACAAATGTTGCATATTTAACAATTTTGTCGCCACAAGAAATCATGAACTCAAACGCAGTGGCGATGGTAAGTGAGGCCTTTTTGTATTCAGTAAAGTCAGCATTTTACAAAACTTGAGTAACTGTGTGTGTGTGTGTGTGTGTGTGTGTGTGTGTGTGTGTGTGTGTTGTACAACTAAACATATTTCCATATGAAAAAGATCTCTATATCACGTTTGTCAGAGAGTGATTACATATATGAAACAAATTATCAACACAGTAAACAAACTAGTGGTAGCAAGTTATGGCGCTTTCAGACATGCTGATCCTTTTTTACTATTTGTGTATTTTTTTAAAAAAAATTAATTCTTATATTTAAAAAAGGTTTCATGTGTGTGTATGTGTTTCTTTTCTGTGTTTACTCTTATATTTATAACAGGTTTCACGTGTGTATGTGTTTCTATTCTTTGTTTACTCTGAAGAATTTTTCAACACTTTTTGATCAACTGACAAACTTTTAGGAGGAATGACCCACAGTAAATGACAGCATTGAAATCATAGCGTTACAATGCTACATGATCTAGATGGGCATGGAATAGTCCATTTGTATATTTTCTTCAGTGTTACTGTCATAATAATTCTGTTTGCAAAACTTTATGTCAGTTTGTTTCGTGTGTGTGTGTGTGTGTGTGTGTGTGTGTGTGTGTGTGTGAGTACGAGGTGTGTTTGTATAATACACATTACAAGACATGAGGCATATATATATATATATGAAAATTAAGATTTTTTTATAGTTTAGAAAAAGCTGTCATTTGATCTCTCCAAGAAAGGTGGCTTTTGTTAGTGAGTTTTCATAATCAATAGAAAGGTTATCAAATAACTAAATTCAGTATCATATTACTGTAATATTTGTTCTCTGTAATCTTTTTAGTTGTCCATCCAGACTCTTTATAAGCCAATAACGCCGCTGATCTGTTGTTTTGTGGCTTTGACGTCTATTGGGGCATTGAATGCATGCATTATGGGACATTCCAGGTAATGCGTGTGTGTGTGTGTGTGTGTGTGTGTCTGTCTGTCTGTGTCTGTGTGTGTGTGTGAGAGAGAGAGAGAGAGAGAGAGAGAGAGAGAGAGAGAGAGAGAGGTGTATATTTGTTTAGAATGAATACTATTTTCTTGAAAATAAGGGAGCTGGATTTACAAATGGTTTGAATAGATGTCTTTTTCATGCCATTAGTTAAGATGTCTCATCATGACATTACATCACAGGGATATTTTTATCTAACATACTTACTTAACACACGTATTTATTGAACACGCTTAACACGTATCTATTGAACACGCTTAACACGTATTTATTGAACACGCTTAACACATGTACTTATTTAGCACGCTTAACACATGTATTTGTTTCACACGCTTACATAAGACGGGGGGGGGGGGTGTTGGTCCTCGGTACTCTCCCCAGCACAACAGCTGGTTCGAGTTGATTGAGGAAACACCGTCGGTTAGCCAATAGTGTCTTAAGATGGTGTACTGTTTTCCATGTCCACGCCATGAGTGTTGGAGTAATGTATATTTCTGTGTTATTTATTTTATAAGTATAAATTTTATTAAAATTTTGTGACGGTTAATCTTTGTTTTGCTCATCAAATAGTTAAATTACCCACTAAGGAATTCAGTCTGATAATACTCTCAATCACAAGTAAGAGCTAACTTGCGATATAGATGCTCTACACGAGCTGAAGAGAATACTGATTTCTTTACATTCTGATTCCTGAACTTAGGATCGTACTCTCGTCCCACAGAGCTACTTAGCTCCAGGGCCAATTTCCTCTCCTTTTTGATATAAGGTTTATTTATATATTTACCCAGTTGACTTTGCCAGAGTCATTTGTCCATTATGTGTGTATTTTGTATTTTAACTTGTGTGTTGTAAGATGTAAATGTATGGACAGCACTAATTAAATCATCTTATAGAGTTGTAGAACTATGTAATATTTATAGGTGAAATTTTGAATAATTTAAAGTTAAAAATAAAAGATAAGGTATTTAAAGTTCTAATAGTGCACTTTAGTTAAATAGGTTATGTGTATTTGTTTTCTAATAGTTCATGTTAATGCTGTGGCATTTCCAAAACTTTATGTCTAATAGCGTTGTGTTTTAACGTTGTTCAATCGGTTGTCCAGTTCCGTAGCAGTTGTATCCCTGTTATGAAATTAGTCAAAATTTAGACTGTTTTTGAAAACCTCAGAATGATTGTAAGCAACACATTCCAACGAGTTCCTTCAATTATTGTGTTTTTTGCCATAGTAGCACAAATCAGCATAAAGTAAAATGGATAAAATCATAGATGTAGGTATGTTGTGGCAAATTGAAACCTACATCCAAAAGTAATATATAGTTTGGTTGTTGAAATGAATTTAAAAATAGTTTAGAGTAAACTATTGAGTGATTGTTATATAGTACATTTGTAGAACCTTGCTTATATTTGTTAGTATTCAACTTTAGAGTGTATTAGTACAGGAAGCGAGATGAGAGAAAGAAGAAGGAATGAAAGGGAAGTTCTCCACAGTTCTTTATTTTTACCTGTATAGGGCAGTATGAATACTGTGTATAGGAGGCACACAGTGTTAACTCACTTGTAGAAAGTTTTTATGTCACATATGCGTCAAATATGCGTCTTTTGCTAGTTGAGCACAGTGTTGTTGTGAGGCTTGATTCATCAACTTTTGGATACCTGTAGGATTCTTTTAATGGAATCCCAGGAGCATGGATTAGTAAGTTTGTGGATAAATTTCACGACCTCGAGGTGTGACGGTTGGACAATACAACCATCGCGTGAGGTGGAGTAATAACATCTTAACAAATTTATTTTAGTTTGTAGTAGTATGGTCACGTGTCTGTTTTACTATGGTTTCCACGTGTGGAAATCCAACAGTCGCGTGGTATTGTCAGTGCGTAACTATGTTTGTGCGGCAGCCCCACAGCTCCAGGCGTGCCTACGAAGTCATCCAGAGGCCAAATTTGGTTTTGGTTTAGCCTATGTACATGTATAGATTCGTATTTGGTTTTCGGTCCAGCGCACAGACCCGAGTCAAGCTGTAAGACTCTTATACTGTGTAGAGATAATTTCACAATGAAAACACGCGCCACAACTGGCGTCATACAACTAGCCATTTGGCTTTCCCGAGTATTACGCGATCCCACCGCACAAAACACAGTTTTTTGATGTTAAGACATTTTAAAATTAAACTTTATTTAGTGCAAGCTATTAGCAGCAGGGGGGGGGGGCGAATAGGACATTTGCTCCAGACATCATTTGCTCTAAATCTAACAAACATCTCGAGAGAATTAATTCGAATCCTAAAAAAAAGGATTACTTGCTCGAAACATAAGTTTTTCGCAAATCATACTCCAAGACCGTTTTCATCGTTTAGTCAAAATATGGTCTCGTCGTGATGTCATCGCCCCCCCCCCTGCTGCTACAGGTTAATAATTTATTTCAGCCAAATATTTGATCAAGTCTTTAGGACTTTACAAACAAACTAATCGCTAACACCTCACCTTGTAGATCAATCAAATTATTTGATTGGTCAGTGAGTCGGAAATTAATTCTCGTTAGCGAATTATTATGGCATCGCATGTAGACAGGATTAATTGGGTTTTCAATAATTAGGAATCCCGGAGGAGCTGTTGGTGCAAACGAATAAAGAATATATCCCTGCTGAGCCTGATTTGATTGCTCGAGATTTATTTGATAGCTTCCTTCGATAGCATCACATGTTAAATTGAGCGCAATCACCGCTGAAATATTTACATTGTGCGGTGCAATATGCCTACCACCGCCATCTGGGTCATTATTATACTTGAGGATAGTTGAATCTTGTACTTGTAATACCTTAATAACATTCCTAACAGATTGTTTTAGTTCCTTTGCGTTGTATCCGGGAAACTTGAAATTACGCAGATCGGCTTCTGTGATATTGTAACCGGTTAGGAATTGTTGTTTACTGTCGCTGTTGTCATTAATTATTGTTTGAATAATTTGTTCATTGATATATTCCATGTCAGATACAAGCTGATTTAATATTTCAACGTGTTTTCGCGATTTTGTTTGCCGTAGTTGTTCTAGTTGTGTTTCATGTAATTGATTAATTTCATTAAAATAACCAGTGATGTCAGTTAGCGTAAATGAAATAGTAACAGATAAGTCAGCTGTCCTTTTAATGATAAAATCCCATTGCAACGTGTTTTTGTTGGTAAATATAAATCTATCGGCGATTTTTACTTTTCTTATATCAGATAAATTATCTTGATATCTGGGATTTATTTCATGATATGATTGTACGTCCGTGGTTAAGTCGGCGGCGGCTCCGGGTGGTTTTTCAGGCCATCCTAGCACCGTTCTTAACGAGCTGTTATAGATATCTACAATGTATCCCTCTGTGCTTATTTCGATCGACGACGAGAGCGTCGGTTCATGAAGTTTAATAGCTATTTTTGATTCTTTTCCAGTGATTGATTTTATTCTACGCTGAAGTTCAGCATCGATTTGCTCAATTTGGTACGACCCAGTTGGTAATGAAACAGTTTCCCACGCTGGAGTACCATCGGGTTTATTCTTATACGAGAACACCAGTGCGTTATTGGGTTGCTGACCGCCAAATGCAACCGATCTGATATTAGGCCAGCTATGATATACTCGTAATTTTGCCAGCGCAATCTCGCGCACTGGAATCGGAGAAGGGAAGTTCACACTAAATTGTGGGTTTGTTGATGTTATTGATATCGTGCTTGTTCGTATCGGAGTGGTATTCTCCGCGATTCGTTGAAGCAGTTCGAGTGACATTATTGTTAACGCTGTCTTCAATTTCCAATTTCAACATCGCGGAGTTATACAACTGGGTCATCGTGGAAAATTCAACGTCGGATATGAACGAATTATCTATCGACAGCGAGATCAACTCGGATAATTTCGAGTATGCGTCAAATACCACCCTGTACCGAGCTGTATAATCGCTGAGTTTTTTCTGAGAACACGATGATAACTTTTTAGTTATCGCGGTGGCGACTGCCGCGATTGTTGTTGCCGCGGAGATAGCGATTGGAACTGCAATCGGAGCCATCATGGTCACCGTCGACAAAATAACCCCGGGGCTGGCCATCACACCGGACACCGAGTACACGGTGATGTCGATGATTGTTACGCTGCGTCGGTATTTTTTTTATTTTTTCACGATAGCGCTCAGAAAGTGATTTCAAGTTCGCGGAAAATTCTTTCACTTTATCATATCGATATCGATGCGATTGTGATACCTCTGGGACTATTATCGGTTCAATTAATTTCATCGATGTCATTACTATTTTAAACCCGCTAGTGTTTTTAATTATTCGCCATCGTTAAGGGGTCCAGGGCAGGCCAGGTGGGTAGATGGGTTGGGGTGTCGTAGGTATGGTAGCTTCAGCCTGAAAAATCATCTACAAGTTCTAAACACCAAGTTATTTTTTGATCTAACGGTGGAGCTATCAACCGCGACGACATTAAAGTGTTGACCGTTACTACTGATAATTAACATCGCGGTGCCACCAGAGTAGGTTTTACCGCCCGCGATCATATTAAATTGATCGATAGAGATACACGTTATCCTGTAGATGCCTTCGGTCCCCGTTGGACTGTAGATATCATCGCCCCCCGCCTCGCCCCTCTTCCAGAGAACGGCGGACAATGTAGTATAAACGCCTCTTATCCAATCCATGGTTCCATGATCGACCGTATACACGACATTTTTAATGCTTATGCGTGGATGCGGAATTTTATCTTTTCAAAATTTTCTTTTAGTTTAAGAATATCATTGTAAATATCTTTGAGAGTCATCGTAGATGTAGCCGGGACACCAAAAAACGTATCGACGACGTCGCTGGCGGGTTTTTGTAGCTTTTCAAAATTTTCTTTTAGTTTAAGAATATCATTGTAAATATCGAGATAATTTGCCTTGATTTCGTTAGTAGTATTTATCATCCTCACCGCCGCCTTGTTAGAAAAGAACGAAATGAGAAGGTATTTAAATTCATCGAGACCTTTTAGTTTACGAATATCATCGTAAATATCGAGATAATTTACCTTGACTTCGTTAGAAACCATCATCCTCCCATCCCTCTTGCTAAAAAAGAATAAAATCAGAATGTCGTTGATTCCAAGCCGTGCTTGGGTTTTAATATGCTGGTCGATGTTAGAAAATTTCGTCGTGATATCTTGGAGGCTAACTTATTAACAATTTCGCTGGCGGTTTTTTGTTCGTCAATTGCTTTTTTAACTTCAGCGAGGGTCGGGCCTGTCAGAGATGTGGTTTCAGACACAGGTGTTCTCCCTAAAAATTGATCCACGATGGTATTAAGTGTTGTTTGTCTCACCATAAACATATTAATATCTTTGAGAGTCATCGTAGATGTAGCCGGGACACCAAAGAAACTATTAGCGACATAGGCATTGTGAGTATGCTTGCCAATAAACTCGCTAATTTCAGCGAGAGTCATGCCTGCCACAAGCGGGGTTCCAAAAAACTTAACAACGACGTCGTTAGTGGGTTTTTGTACCTTTTCAAGATTTTCTATTATTTTAGAAATATCCGTGTAAATATCGAGATAATTTGCCTTGATTTCATTTTCATTTTTTTACATCCTCGATAGAACCCACAGATGTTTCCGCGGTGGGTTTCGACATTGACAGAGATCGTCCCCAAATATCAATCATTATTGTAAAAACTCTAGTATTTTTAATTTATTGATTCTCTAAAATTACCTTGTAATTTCCCACTCGTGTATTTATTTACAACCAGATGAGGTGGTTTCTGTGACGATGAAATCTCCACGAGGACATTTAATACTTCACGGCCGCATATCGGTGGATCATTTAATTGTTGTGCTGGCAGCGTGGAATAAAAAATCGGAAACTCTTTGGGTTTCATCGAAGAATTTATATACCGCATAAAATCGCTTGGCGGAGCTAACCCATATGAATCAAAATAGACAATCCCACGTGGATCAATCGCGTATGCAACCCAGTGAGTTCCCGATTCGCTGCTGTTATCAAGATTGATGATACCGGTTTCAACGCGTTTAGGTTTTCTCGGTAATTGATCTCTCATAAAAACCCCTCTGAAGTTTTTTATCGCTAGTTTTTTAGCAGCATCAATTAAATCAAAATTGGACATAGGGAGAATTGGGCTTTCAACTAATAAACCGTTCTTGGTATTGTTAGACCCTTTCCGCTGTACCATGAATATGGAGTCCCTGGTAGTCTTAAACATTTTCCCTTTTTTTATATCCTTTCCCAGTTGCCTTTTTCAACGCCATCCCTACCGCGGTCCCAACGGCTCCCAACGCAGCCGCTTTCGCCACCGCTGGGGCAGCCGCTGCAATCAATGCTGGTATTGCAGCTAACAATGGAAATATACCACCTGATTTTATCATGTTGGCGACTGCAGCCTTTGAAAATACAATTTGAACCCCTCGCTTATTCTTCAGCGCATCTTTGAAATGTTTTATTTGACGATCCGTCAGTGATATTTTATGTGTACCGCCGGACATCTACGCTGGTTTCAATGTTATTGTGGTTCCACATTCTTTAGCGGATTTTGATCGCAATTTCTTGACCTGACCATCAGTCAGCTTGACACTAACAACACTATATGTCATTTTATTGTAAAACGCATTTATACTTTCAATTGATCTAATTGTGAATTCGTTTACATATTTTCCACTGGTGCATCAACAATTCTCATTCGTCCACCAACACCTTCAAGTAGCATTGATTTGTCGCTGAGAATGACAGCAACCGCTCTATAATTAGCAATAGTGCCACGAAGGACATTGGCTCTGAAGTGTATATCAACGACGGATTGCCTTGTTAAATCAAGATGTTCCAGCGAAAAGTAGTAGATCGGATACGAGTTCTTAAAATCATATTGCGATATTTGCAAACGAGTATCAACATTTTGATCACGGCCCATATATGACAGCATACGATGGTACACGCGCGCAATATGGTTTTGACCGAAATTAAGTTGTATGTCGTCGGATGGTTCCTGCTGGCCATTTATTCTCAACGAGACCTCAGTAACTCCTAATTGATCAAATATCATATGACTGTACAATTGTGAATTCACTCTTGTCATATCCTGCAACGTGATAAATATATGACGTGGAGCTGAAACGCCTTGTTGTGATGCCAAGTTCCATGTAAATGTACCATTGATATTTGATTGCTTAACATCTGTTGTTGTTGTTAGCCAACTTAGCAATGATTTGCCACCCGCATCCATAAATGATAGTAGTCGCTCTTCCGTGGTAATTGATGAGATCATTACTGGCATCCACAAGACCAATTTAGTTAAAATGACTTTACCAGCGTCAGCATCTGGATTTGCAGGATCCGCTGAAATTCTCCAGATTGCATCATCGTCACTACCCTTTCGCACGAGTACTACTGTATGCTTCGCTCCTTAAATAACTTTTCGTACATTTCAGCAGAATCCAAATATATGATGCAACGGAATCGCACATGAAAACGATCTACGCTGTCCTGCCAACATTGATATTGGTGTTGCAGCTCCTAGATTGTACTGGAGATCAGTATTTATAATCATATCCTCGATAGCAGCAGGGGCGGGGGACCAGCACGATCATTTGGTCGTCGTACAATAAATTTAGTGTGTCCAGCAGTGTTTTTATTATCCTTTGCAAACATCATAGACGGACCTGCTGATCTTGTATAATCGTCAGAATATCTTGCTAACCCAATTATTGTTGTAGCCACATCAACATCACGTTCTATAGACTCAATCTCTTTTCCGTCAATGAGATATCTCGCGGATTCAAATAGCGCCATGATACCATTATTGACTAAGCCGACTTTGGCACCATCTGGATACGGTGCGGGTACAGCAGGAGTATCAGTAAGTCGTACAAGTTCTCCTTCTACTTCGATAAACGCTTCAGCGGGTAGAAAGTATTTGCTGGTATCATGGACTTGAAGTTCAATTCGCGATCGAATATCTGGTTGTATTGCATGATAGGAATAAAATTGATAATCGCGGACGGAATTGTCCTTGGGTACTGGGGCTTCCATATCTAACGCTGGATCAGCTGTTCTTTTGAACATTATATTAACATACTAGTATTTTCAATTGTGAAATTCTTTGTAATCATCGTCGTTTTTGTTTTCGTTTCAAACCACTTCCTGCTATCATGTTTGCGATATCATCTTGGTTACTGTTCGCCAGCGGCGCAGCCACGGATGACGGAGTCACCGAAGCAGCCATGGACGCTAATTTTTCTTCCACTGCGCTATTTATTGCTTTGCTGACACTTACAGGCATCACTGTTGTAGATGGCAATACAACTGGTTGCTTTTTTCGTCGTCGCACCAATGATGTTATTTTATCTTTCGCGTCAGAAAATGCCTTTCCGGCAAGATTTCCAACAGCGCTGATTCCCTTATCACGAATAATATCAATGACCTTCATTGATAATTGTTTAGCTAACGGCGCCACCTTGGGAGCCATTCTTGTAAATAACCCCGCAATGGTATTGCCGAAACCATCTCCGTAATATGCTCTATAAACAAGCAATCGTGAGTTCACCACGTAGACGCTTACGGGTTTATCATGGTTGTAGTGTATGATCATCTTGATATAAAACTAGTAGTTTTTCAATTAGTGATCAATCGCTGTAATAACCATGGGCGTCTCTGTGATTTTCAACTAATTCAGCAATGAGTTCTCGATATACATCAATGCCCATGATACCGCCGGCAAATAATCGTCTACAGATATCAGCTGCTTCATTAATTATCTCGACGGAGTTGTTTCCGGCTCGTTTTCCCCCATAAGTACTTCTAACCGTGATATATCACTGAGAATGTTACCAGGACATGTCACGGTTGCGTTGAAATCCAAAGGATTTCCAATCGAATATCCTTTTCCGCTTGTTTTCTTTGAACCGGCTTCTGCTCTTATGTCTATTTGTTCCGGGATTGGATCCTCCGTATAAGGTGGTGGTTGTGTACTGCCTTTAACCGCAGCTAGAAAGCTATTATAACCAGGGTGCCGTGACGCTGAGATTTTATCTCCGCCATGTTTCGCCAAATATATTTTTGATGCCCAAGTGTCTCTGGTTTTTATAAAACTTTCAAACCCGTCGTTTAACAAATTCTCTCTTTTACCCTTTGGAAAATTTTCTCTAGTAAAATCAGCTAATTCGGAATCCGTGCCGAGTTCTCCAATTCTATTTAACGTTCCGACTGTAAATATATTTTCAGGTGAATAATCTTTTCTTGCTGATGCATCTTGTTGTTCTTCTTCGCGTTCTTCAATTTCGCCCGGTCGATATACTTGTGGGTGGGGTGCAGAATCATCAATATCAACTAATCGTTCATACTCGTGTTGGGTTTTTATATCACTGGATAGCTGTTGTATCCCTGCGCGTGTTTGTTCGGTCTCTGCTACTATCTTTTCAAGCGTATCAAGCAGCGGCGCCTTCGTTACTCGTTCTTTTTCAGGAATATCTCCGTATATCGCTGCTTCAGTTAACTTTTTTACATCTTTGGTCGCACTTGTTATCGGAGTAAACAGTTGTTCACTTGACACAGAAAAGTCAGTCTGCGCTTGTTGTCGTTGTTGAAGTTTTTCGCGAAATTTGTCTCGAACCGGTATAAACTTTTTAATTGCTGCTAGCCGCTCTCGGGCTAATTTAGTTGTAAGCGATTCACCTACCATATATTGTTTGTGAACTGAGTTTTCAAATGTGAAACTATCACAATTAAAAGCTGAGTTATTAAATAATGTACCATCAAGCTAACGTATCCATCTCCGACAGGGTTAAACTGTACGACGCTATCCGCAAGTGTTTCAGAAATAACATCGCTGAGGGTTTCAGAATTGTAATATCTGAGAACGGCGATGAACGATTTTTGTTAACGACGCGGCAACAACAACTACGTGAAAATGGAGGCGTCGCGGTGATTACTTGCTACCACAACCAGATCATCCAGTACGCACATAACTGCATGAGCAAGCCCAAACTGCTGAGTATTCTTTCAGGAGAAAATCCTATGTGACAAGTGTAACAAGTGTTACGATAAAAAAAATAAATGTTTTACTGAAAATTTACTGAAAGCCTTTTTTTATAGTAACGCTCACGTGGTTAGGATGCGGGTTTTTCCTCGTTTAACATTTTTCTAAGATCACGAACCTTAGAACTAATTTCAGCTCGTTTTTGATACTCTTGGCCGAGTTTTTGACGTATTGCTTCAACGGTGCTAAATAGCGTTATAAATACATTAATGTCGTTACCGTATAAACAAGCATTGATGGACTTTTGAATTCCTTTCACGAGCCTGTACATCTTAGGTAAAACATAACGACCCTTACTAGACTGATACTCAATGTCTTCATATTCCGAGGTAATCCTGTCGCAGTCGAGATCTTTAGATAATATTATTCCTCGATCTTTCAAATTTGAAATTTCAGCAATTATAGCATTTACATCTTTGATATCCATTATTTATATAATACATTTTATCTTTAATTTAAAAAAAAGTAACACTTATTTGGCAATCTCGCTGGCGCCCTATGACGTCAGAGAGACCCAGAGGTTACTTTATTAACTTAATTAAGTATCCTTAAAGGATTTATTTCCCTTGAATCGTTTCAGTTGTATACGAATTTTATTTTATGGCCATTTTTCTTTGACAGAGCTAATTTAGTTATATTTTCTGCAACAAATCGTATTGAAGGACTACAAATATCGAAATATGTACTGGCTTCATTTATTGACTGAAATATTTTTTCTTCGTTGGTTTCTGTATCAAATGATTTGACATGTTTTGCCTTTTTTGCGTGTGTGCCGGTTCCACCTAATTTTGTATTCTGACGCTGAGTAACAACTCGTAAGTTATCCAATTTGTTATTTTGAGGTAATCCATCAACGTGATCAATCACAAATCCGTGTTCGATTAATCCGTAAAATGCTTCATAGAATATTCTGTGATTAAGATATGTCTTCTTCCCGGCTGTAAACATCAAGTATCCCATATTATTTACCCGTCCAACCGGTTTCTTTAGTCTGCGATGCCTAACAACACCATCACGGGATGCTTCATAATTAACAAGCACTGGGTGAGGTCTGAAATCTTGGCTCATTTGTATAATAATACTATTTGTCTAATTTATTATTTGCTTTAATTATAAGTCTATCAATGTAGTCTTGAGGGGTTTCTATGATTTTGTCGCTGACGGAGTCATTGGTAGGATCAATGACTGCATTTTTTATTCGTTTGTCATAGTAGCGTTTTAGTTCTCTGTATCGTTTGCCGCCACAACTGAGACACAACTGCGATTTTCCCCTTACCCCCACCCCACATCGGAGGCACGGAAGGGGGCCAAAACTTCCTCGCCGAACACTTTGTAAATGATTCCCATAGAATTCGCTTCTGCATGATATGTTACACGGGGTTGTTGATCCAATCATTAGCCACTTGCAGTGATTCATTATACTATATTTTTCTATTTAAATGCTTTTTTTAATTATAACATGGAGGAGTTCGAGAGATTATCGGCAATTAAGCATTACAAAAGCGTTAAATTTAATCTCGATAGAACCCTCAAAGATGTGCCAAAACGGGCAATAACGGATTGAGTCCTGATAAATAAAATACGCGATTGTATTAATGAATTCAAACACGACGGTGCATCTCATAGCTGGTCAACATTTCGAATTGATGGCGTTGTTGATGCCACCATGAACGACAGCAACGCAGCGTTATTGTTATCACAACTTAGGAACAAAAAGTACTTTTTTAGAGTGAAATTCATTATCCGTGTAGAATCAGGCGGTTGGATTATACGAGACAAATTTGAACCGATTCTCAAAGACAAGAAAACAGTCGTTCTTATCCGTGATTCTAAGCCGGGTCTGTTAACTGGAATTGACAAACCATACTATGAACGAGCGTATCCTGAAACAGCAGTTGTGTATGGGATATATCCGTTAAATGAAAAGCCCGATATAGGAAAACTAAAACCAATGAAACAGTCGTCGCCGGCGACTTCGTCGTCAGTGGCTTTGCCACTCAATTGTGTAGCAGCACGAATAACAGAACATTTTACAAATGCATCCCGAGGGAACAAACTTACCGATCTACGGCGTAGCAAAATAGCTCAATGGGAGTTAACGGCGAAAGACCGCGGAGCAACTATTAGCGATATAGCAAAATTAGAAACGTCGCTGAGATTTCCAATAACTGTTACAACGATAACCGGAGAAGTTTTATATGAATCAAAATATAAATCAAAGGGAGCTCCAATCAAAATTATTGATCATAACGAACACGCGTGGACGCCCGCGGTCACAATATTTCCACGAAACAGAACAGTCAAGTATATACCCAACGAATTATTACGAGAAGAATTTTCCAGGGACGGTTTTCTCGTTGAAAAGAAACTATTCGATGCTATTGCGCATTTGAGTAAAAACGACCCCGTGTCGGTGTGGTTACTTCGCAGCACTGAAAACGACATGGATACGTTTGATCTGTTTGTAAGACCAAATGGTGAATTATACCGCACTGAAGCATTTCACAACAAAATGAAAAAAACAGCTAGCGGATTTTTAACGGCGTGTGGCGAAGGCAACAACAGTGGCAAAGCCACCGATGAAATCATCAACGATGAACAATTATTGACAAACTGTTTTACAATCCCGTCGGTTGCAGCTCATTTTGCAAGAATCAAAAACACATGGAAACCAACACGCGTAGAATTCTTGCCAGACATTGAGGCTAGTTGTTTAGAATTTAATCATGGTGGTTTATGGAATAACAAATACGACCATGATAATATCATTTCAGTTGATATGGTTGCTTGTTATCCAGCGAGTTTTCTTGGTTATGGAGAGTGTACTGAGTATTTTAAACGATTTGGACACCCCGTACATGAAATGACTCGTGTTGCAATTAATGGGCCGCTGCCTGATTTTGATTTAACTGGATTCGCTCGTGTAGTATCATTTGAATTTGCAGCAGGACTTCATCGCTGTTGTTATATTTGGATTGGTAGACACATGTCTGAAAAGAAGTGGCTGCCAATAGCGCTATTACGATTCATGATTGATACAAAAATGTTAATTTCGCTGACAGTCAGTGAAGCAATTATATCATATCGGAAACAAATCAATGTCTGGTTACCAACACCGGAACGTCTTGATAGTATAATTGACGAATTCAGAAAACATATTGATGCCGGCGAAGAATATATCATTGAGTGGTCCAAACGGGTATTTAATCAACGAAACATCGAAGCAAAAGATCTCGACAGAAGAATAATTGGAAAATTCACTCAGGGAGGAAAAAAATGGGACTATAGACGATATTGTTCACGGCTGATTATGGATAACACCGAATAAGACTTCGTAATCGCGGATGCAGTATCCAAAAACATATATGTGGATCGTAAAGATGCTTTTTGCCTGATGGAACAAAATTGGGTACAATTGTTACTTATAGCGACGGTTACAGATCCCCGTATACACATTTGAGGTCGTCGATGCTGGGTTATGCTTGTATTAATTTATTTTCAATGATAAATAGATTTCCTGACACTGCGGTTAGAGTTGCCGTTGATTCATTTTACATTAACAGCAAGTACAGTTGCGCAGTTGCTGAATTCACTAATTCGGATGAAAGTTGGGTATCATGGAGAATTAAAAAAGAAACGCTGCGTGATTATTCTGAATCATCAGATGTTGAAATTAAAAATAATTACTTACGCGGTGATAATTTATCAGAACGTTATAATGCACCACCGATATCTGATCCGATTTGTAGATATAAAACAGTTTATTTAAACGGCTGTGGCGGGTCGGGAAAGACGACTCGCGCGATTGAGTTATTTCGAGGTAGAGCATGTATGATTGTGTTGACACCGACCCATAGACTAGCGCGAGAGATAAAACAACGAAACGTCGAAGCTTGCACTTATCACAGCTTTTTTCGCTACAAGGGCGATGAATGGACTCCTGAAAGAATGGGTGAGAAATTCATTCCCGAGGTTATTTTTTGGGATGAGATATGCACGGTTTCGGTAGATGTATTAAAAATGTTTCTTGATTGGTTGCTGCAAAAGAATACAGCGGTAATAATGTGTGGAGATCATGGCCAACCACCACCATTTGTCAGCGCGGGTTCACATGATTAGTTAAGCGAGTACGTGGATTATTATGAAGAAATTGATAGCGATTACAGGTCGCTCGATAAACAATTAAGTGAGGTAAAAAAAAATAATCAGATTACAACCCGATAAAATACAATGTGAAATAATTCGGGAAGTGATTTCTGAAACTCCCATGGAGGAATTTTGGGAAGTATGGAAGTCGAACGATTTTGTAGTGGCGAGTAGAAAGATAGTTAGAGACAAACTTCAGCAGCAACAATTTGAGCTTCATAAAGAAAAATATCCCCTGATAAAAGTTCCATTGTGTTATAGACCCGCTGACACACGGCGGCAAAACATCGAAGTCGAAATTCCAGGACAGCGCGAAAGACAAACACTAGTATTAAATGCTATTGTGCTGGTTGATATCAGTGTTGTCGAAGACGCATTGCGTGCTGATAAATCGCCATGGACACTGGGTTATGTAACAACAATACATTCCTCGCAGGGATTAACCATCGCGGATACAATTGTTTGGATAGTCGATAATCAAATTGAGTGGTCAAATTTAGTCTATCTTGCAGTGTCTAGAGTACGGCGAATAAATCAACTTCGAAGAATTGTTTTCGATGACGACACCACAATGGATGATATTGATGTTAGCATCATTAATAAAAAAAACTCTCCGGTTATAAACAGCAAGACAAAAAAAAACAACGAGAATTTGATATTGATGCTGAATTAATAATTACGCTGAAGCAACAACAGAATAATCACTGCGCGAGTTGCAATTGTATAATGCGTTGGCAGTATTCGGATAAAGATACTCGCCAATTTACCGTAGACAGAAAAAATAACAGTCTCGGTCATGTCAGAAACAATGTGATGTTGACTTGTCTTGAGTGCAACAGACGCAACGGCGCTAGTTAAGACCATGCGGTGGCAATTGAGTATCGTCAGGAATAGCTTGTAATTGTTCGCGTGTAAAACCCCGCTGAGGGGCAGTTGAATCCAATTTATAGATTGGAGGTCTACCAGTTGATCGTGTTATAGTAGATATGCTATGCGTAGTGACACTCCAAATAGGATCAGTAGCCCTTTTTTACCACCTTCGAGTTCTCCTGGTTCATATAAATATCTCACGGTGACATTGCTGAGAATTGGCTGAGAAACGCTATCCCGCTGTGGTTGTGGTATATACTTTTTTTTATTGCGTTGTTAGGTTTCATATTGATTGCTCTGGTAATCTCGTTATTTAGCGCCGCAACTACCCCCGGTAACCTTTTGACCCATTCACGGGATCGCTTTTCTTGGATGAATTCTTTTGCGTATTGATATCCAAATAACCGCTCAGCAAGAGTCCGATTAAATCGTTCTACAATTGCCTGATCGCGATGTAACGCAGTATGCCCTCGTCTGAAAGTGACATTGTGATGTTTCATTGTAGATGCAACCACACCCTGAAATTCCTTGCCAGGATCAACTTGTAACAGATTTGGCCAGCGTAGTGGGCCTCGTCGATAAATCCTTTCAAATGCAGAAGCAACTTCAGGTGATGATTTTGTTTTTAGCGGTTCTGCTTGTTTGTATCGACTCGCAACGTCAACTACGGTTAGCGCGTATTTGTAACCGTTGTCATGTGGCAAAAACAATAAATCAGCTTGATGAACTTCATTGGGTCCGGTAACATCAAAATGCGAGAAATTGATTTGTTTAGGACTCGGTAGATAAATTTGCCATATAGCCTGTTTGGATAACCAATTAGCCGCAGTGGCCTTTTTCACTTTTGCGGCGTTGGCGAGTTTATTGATTGCAGCGTTACCCCTCCAGTATCAAACGGAGAATAATAAATAGATTCCATATTATTAATTACCAGCGCCCATCATCAGTTTGCCTTTCATAGCTGATTTTACCAACCACGAAGCCAACTTTTCTTTGAAAGATTTATCAGGAATAGCATTTAACGCATGAATTAATTTCACATCCGCGAGATGCCTGTGTTGCAGATTGCTGCTTTTATATGCAACATCATGAGCATGACACGCCTTATCAATAGCGTTTATCGGATACTCGCCGGGTCGGGGCTGATTTTGATCATCAAGTCTGATATCTAATCGTGTTCCGGGGCCACAATAGCTATATCCTGGAAGGTGCTTTTCTCCTGGATACTTTGCCCATGGGGTTCCAGGGAGTTTTGTTAACTTGGCTGCGATATCACCTCCTCGTTTTTTTAAAACATCTCCGGATTTCATAGAAACAAATCTAAACTTTTTTATACCACATGTTGCACATCTACCAGTAAGTGCTGATCTGTTATTTTTAGTTGTAATTGTCGTCACATCATTTGTGCCAGTACGCGTTTTACACTTCACACAATATAGATCCATAATTTATGTATAGAGATATGAATATAATTGATTTCTCAGCGACTAAAACAAGAGAACCAGTTAAGCATCATGCAGCGCTACCAAACTCTATCCGCGCAATTATAATCGGGCCATCTGGATCCGGCAAGACGCAATTGTTGCTCAATTTAATAATAAGATGGATGAAGTGGGATAAGTTGTATTTAGTTGCTCCTAGCATAGATGATCAACGATGCTATGAAGTGTTAAAGGATTTTAACGAGAATGCATCAGAAATTAAAGGTGAAAACGTCATTGATTTTATAACTGATATTGACGAGGCACCATCCGTGGATGACCTTGATGGGAGCATTAACAATTTAGTCGTATACGACGATGTGATGTTAGACAATCAAAAAAACCCAGCTAGAATATTTTCCCGAGGCAGGCATAAAAACACCGACGTGATATATGTCACTTAACGCTACACTCAGATTCCAAAAGTGATCAGAGATAACTGTAATATTCTTGCTGTGTTTAACGGCGATGATACACATACGTTACGAAATATTTGGCAGACATGGTGTTCCGATATGGACTTCAATCAATTTAAAAATTTCTTTAGTCATGCTCAGTCAACCCCCCATGGATTTATAACAATAAATTTACATGATCCTCGAACACGATATCGTATCGGACTTGATCGAATATTTGGTTGAAATCGTAAAAACCCATAGCAGCAGGGGGGCGATGACATCACGACGAGACCGTATTTTGACTAAACGATGAAAACGGTCTTGGAGTATGATTTTGCGAAAAACTTATGTTTCGAGCAAGTAATCTTTTTTTTGGTTGAAAAAGAAGGATTCGAATTAATTCTCTCGAGATGTTTGTTAGATTTATAGCAAATGATGTCTGGAGCAAATGTCCGATTCGCCCCCCCACCCCACCCCCACCCCTGCTACTCTATTATTAAGTTAATATTATGTGTGGAGTAAGAATAGAAAGAAGAAGGAATAGAACAGAAAAAATCCCTGCTACATGCGTTGAAATCCGTTGTGGAATTAATGGATTTCCTTAAAGCGAGTGTAATATTTCATAATGATCCTACATCCTACAACCTACAACTGGTGCCACACAACCAGCCACCCGGCCATCCAGCGCACTACGCAATCCCACCATTTAATCCCGCTCACTTCCAGAACCATTAAGATATATGTTTATTAAAGGATAGAGAATAAGATTAATTTTAATTTTTGAAATTATAAATGACCTAGTATTTTATTTCTTTTTGCTATTATTTCAATTATATAATTAGTAATTTCCTGGTAAAGTTTTTTTTATCATTTATATTATTAGTATACAATAGAGCATTTTTTTCAAATACTCCATTTTGGATTCTTATCTTGTTGATAAGCTGTTCTCTTTCAAATTAAAAATTATTACATTGTAGTATTAAATGATATTTACTGTCTTTAAATTTTTTACACAGAGTACAGTTTGGTATTGTAGGAATGAGTTTTCTTTTAAAGGCCAGTTCACCTGTCCACCAAATATCATGCAAGTAGTTAAACATTGTATTAAATTTATAAAAGAATTTTATTTGAGACCAATTTTTCCAAATTTCTTGCCAATTCAGATGAGGTAGTTTTTTTCCACCTGGTGTTTAGGTAAGTTAGTCTGTTTAAGTAATTAATATATTTCTGAGTGTTTTGTAAAATTCCATATTAAATCAGAGTGTTTGTATTTCTTTAGGGTCATGTTTTGTCTATACAAGACTGCTGGGGGATTTAGGGTTTTAAAAATTTTGTTGTTATGGTATGTATGTTTATTGTGTGGTAAAGATAAACCAAACCAGTATTTATAAATACCTTGCCAAGGATATTGGGGAGGATATTCAAGAGAAATTAGTCTATATAAACAATTCGTCGATTGTTTTAATCTTAAATTTGGGAGGTTTATACCTCCTCTTTCTTTAATGAATTGTAGAGAGGTTTTACAAAGTTTGGTTACTTTCTTCCATAGGAAGTTATAAATTGATTGCTCTATTTTTCTCATATGATATACAGCAAAGTCAATAATGTTAAACTCATGCCAAATGGAGTTAAACAAGTAATTTTTAGTTATATGAGCTTTTTCCAAGAAGGTAAATTCTCTAACATTCCAAATCTCTTCATGATATGTGATTTTACTTAATATTTGCTGTAGGTTTTTTGTTTTATGATTTTTACCTAATATAACTCCAAGCACTTTTACATAATTTTTAATTTTTTTCTCTTGGGAGTGTTAGAAAGTTATTTTTTTTCCAATTTCCAATGAGTAGTATTTCTGTTTTTCTGGATTTAGCTCTGACCCAGATGCATTGCTAAATTTTCCAAATTGATTAATTAAGCTGACATATGAATTGTTAGTCGTAATGAAATTAGATATGTCATCTGCATGTAAAAAAAGTTTTAGTTTGTTTGTTCATATTAGGGAGTGTGATGCCCTTTATCAATTCATCATTTTGTATAGAGACATCTAGTGTCTCTATTCCAATAACATATAATAACATGGAGATTGGGCAACCCTGTCTAACAGATCTAGTGACAGGGAAAGAGGTAGTATGATCCCCATTGATTTGTATTTTAGATTTGATTTGGTTATACAGTATCTTAATCCAATTTATAAAAGTTTGACCAAATCCATTTTTTTTCAAGAGTTTTGATTATAAAGTTTATCTCAACTTTGTTGAAGGCTTTCTCTTGGTCGAAAAGTATTAGGGCAACACCAAAGTTATTATTTTCCATATATTCAATTGTTGTTTTTATAGATAGTAAATTATCTGAAATTTGTCTTCCCAACGCTCCGCAAGATTGATTTGTCATAGTTATATCACATAAAGTATTTTTTAATCTGTTAGCTAGAATAGAGCTTAGTATTTTGTAATCAATGTTGAGTAGAGAAATAGGTCTCCAATTTTTTATTTCTGTACTTTTTCCCTTTTTTAAATAAAAGGGTGATTAGGCCTGTTCTCATTGAGCTACTCATGATTTTACAATGAAGAATATGGTTGCATAAATTTTGTAAAATTTGTAATAATTGATTTTTAATTTTTTTTTAAAATTCTGCAGTCAAACATCTATACCAGGAGTTTTACTTTGGGATAAGCCATCAATGGCCTTATCTATTTCTAAGAGACCGATTTCTCTATCACAAATTTCTTTATTTTCTTCAGAAATATTAGGAAGTGTTAAATTTCCTAAGTATTCACATATAGTTTCTACTGCGATATTTCTCGTTTGATATAATTTTGTATAAAAGTCTTTGATATTATCCATTATTTCTTTTTATCTTCTGTAATAGTCTCATTTATCTTAAGTTTATTTATTATTTTTCATTTCCATTCTTTAATTCTTCTCTTTTGTATATCTTCCGTCCTAAATTATATATATCATGGTAAAATCTGGATCTTTGTTTTTCTCCATTAGTTTTATATTTATTTAAGTTGTCTAAAATTTCTTGGCATATAGTTTTTTGTTCATTGGAAATATTAGTACTTTTTAAAATTCTATTACATTCATTTTCTATAATCTTATTAGTTTGGCTTTGGATTCTTGAGTATTTTTGACATACATTTTTAAACCTTTCTTTTAGAGTATCCCAGGATTTTAAATTTTCAAGATAAAAAGAGTCTATTTCATTTTTAATTTCTGTTTGGAATTCCGGTAGTTTTATTATGCTATTATTTAGTTTCCAATATCCTTGTCCCCATTCTTTACATGTTTGTGTTTTATATTCTAAAAAAGTTGTTCTGTGATCAGAAAACATTTGATCTAGAACTTCACATTTTATAATATTATTTTTATTTCGTAGCGAAATGTAAAAATGATCAATTCTTGATTTGAAATTAGTATTTTTTAACTCAAAGGTATATTTGATGGCGTTCGGATGTAAATGCCTAAAGGCATGCACAATTTTATTGGTTTGAATAAAATGATTTAACATCGAGTCTTTTTGTCCGTATACTTTAAGAGTTGATCTGTCAATCTTATTTATACACGCGTTAAAATCTCCATAAATTACAATGTCCTCTTGTGCATAAATAGACACATAACTGCTGAGTTTCTCAGAATAATTTGGTTTAAATTTAGCCACAGAAGGAGAATACACATTAATTAAGTTTGTTTTGTTTAGTTGTATATGAATCATTCTACCTTTTAGATCATTAGGTGTTTTAAGTAATTTCCAAGTTGTTTGTAAAGATTTGTTTAGAATTATAAAACCCACTCCTGACATAGTTTCAGAGGGGTTAATTTGGGTCAAAAATAAAGCATTTAAATTATCTTCAATATAGTTTATAGTTTTGGTCTGAATATTGTGTAGCTCTTGTAGTGCTACTATATCAAAATCTGATATGATTTGTATTAATTTTTTTAGCTTTATCTAAAGATAAGCCTCTTACATTTATAGAGGCAAGTTTTATGGTCAGAGACTCAGCCATTATGCTCATATATGTTCAACAGGCACAGAAATTCAGGATATCTGCAGACTGGAGAAATAGGATGTGTGAAGTATTCTTGTGTTGTTAAATGTTTTAACTCTGATGCAGGCGAATCACCGAACACTTGCTTACATAAGAGTTTAAAATGTTTTAACTCTGATGCTGGCGAATCACCGAACACTTCTTATCCATCGTCAACGGTCACTCAAACGTTGTCCTATTTCAAATTCCATTGGACCAGTAAACGTGTGTACGTATCTCATGTGCGATACCTGTAAAGCATTATATCGTTGCACTGTTTAGCAGCCTAGCTTTGGCTCGCTCTAGGGGAGCATGGTTCAATCGGGGTTCTGAAGTTTAAGATACAAATTCAACCAACTTTAATCACGGTCAAACGTTTACGATAATAGAAAAAAATATAGTGAAGTCAACTTCTTTCCGTTGAATACGTTTTGCTGTGGAGATAACTTTTTAAAAATGTGTAATTTCTAAGGTTAAGAAATATGTATTTTTCTGTAAATAAGCAACCGTTTTGCTGTTACAAGATCTGTGTATGCAGCATAAAACACAACCTCTCGACTAGCTGTTATACCGACTTGACATATGTACAATTCAACAGACAAGTACGTATATACTACTACTACTACTACTACTACTACTAATAATAATAATGAGAACTTTGTATAGCGCCTAATCTTTAGAAGCTCTAAGCGCTTTACAACACCTATATTGATATGACTACAAGAAACGAAACACCATGAAATTAGAAAACATAATAAAATATGCTGAAAATATTTAAGGTAGGAAACATTATTAGGTCTTTAACTTTGTTCTTGCAGTCGGAAAAGGTGAATTTTAAGAGCACTCTTAAAAGGGATCACTGTGTCTTTGTGTCTAATCTCAACATGCAACGTTGTTGGGTCCTGGTATGCAAAAGAACATTATCCATATGACTTCGTTTTCATAGTGATAATGATGACTTTACAATTGTCAGAAGAGGAGCGTAAGTATGTTGCTTGTTTACAAACATGGAGGAGGCCAGATAGGTATGTTGGACTGGAGCCCATCAGCGAAACGTAGCACAGAGAACACGTATTGTATTTAATTCTGGAGCAAATGGATAGCCAGTGCAGGGTACAGAGCAGCGGGAAGGTGTGCTCTGATCGTGGCACTTTACGGATGATCCGAGCTGCTGTGTTTTTGAACATTTTGAAATTTCTGGAGTAGATATTGAGACGAACCAGACAGAATTGAGTTATAGTACCATAATACGCTCATGAAAGTACTAATGAACACACAACTGTTTTAGTGGCTTCGACTGAAAGATATTTGCGAATGGAGCTGATGTGTCTCAGCTCAATATATGCAGCCTTGCATATGCTCATGACATGTTGATGCAATGTGAGAGTACTGACCAGTGTAACACCTAGGTTTCGTACTGATAGTGTGGATTTGATGTTGGTTTGGTGTTGCTGATATTTATTTTTTTGAGGTAAAGGATGCGAATGAGAACGTCCTTGTGTTGTCATCATAATGGCCTCCGTTTTATCATCATTCATCTGCAGCTTGTTACAAGTCATTCATGATTTCCATCAGAAATGCACCTCTCTACTCTATGGATTGTAGCATCAACTTCAGGTGGGTGGTTAGATTTGTATATTTGGGTTTCATCAGCGTACAATTGGTGAGACACTGGATAATTATCTATGACACTTGAGAGCTGCTGAGTGTATAGAATGAAGAGAACAGGTCCAAGAACAGACCCCTGTTCAACACCACAACATAGATCAACTGGGCTGGCGTGTATTCCATGTGCATATACAATTTGTGTCCTTTTGACTAAGTATGACTTGAACCACAGTAAGGTTGTATTGTGAATGCCAAATACATGCTGGCTACGGTAAAGTAATATATCATGGTCTATTGTGTCAAATGCTGCAGATAAATCAAGGAGGGTGAGAACTATTACAGTGAAACAATACACATGTAAACATGAAAGTATCGTTGGCAGCATCAGATTAACATATAAGACAAAAACTTATGACATATATAACACATCACAGAAAGTAATGTCATATGTAATACAAATCAGAAAAATTACATCTGTTCCACATCACAGAAAATGATAGCATTTAACACATCAGAGAAAACGACACGTAATACGTCGTAGAGAAGAAATATAAAAATACAAATCATATTACAGAAAAAGACGTATATTGGATAAGTACTAATGTATCAGGAAAATTAGCTTGCTAAAATTTAAAATAAACTCAAAAAGAGAAGAAAGATAAAAACAAACAACAAAATTAAACAAAATAAATATAAGTATTAAGATTAGAAAATGAAATGGGCGCATATACGCTATGCGTGCAGGATTTAGTCTTGATTGTCTTCATGAAAAATTGTAACTTTGAGCTAATTTAGCGTTAATATTGAGGCCCTGGCCATGTTTTAATCGACCTTCTAAAATCTTTATGATGACTTAGTCAGAAACTGTTATCAGTTCATTGGACAAGTTGTTCGAGAATCCATGTGTGTCAAATTTGATAGCAGGTTTATCCGTCTTGTGGCCTTTTCATTTTTTTTTCATCTAAATTTGTGGAGGGTGCTCTCTTGCGGCTGATCTTTGCAGACCATTATGGGGAGGCCCTCCTGCCCTAAATTTGGTTGCCTCATCGAGGTATATATGCTATAGTTTGTTGAAATTGTATTTATTCTGTTTATATATTGTTCTGTATATTTTTTTATTTGTTTTTGTTTTAATAAATATTTGTTTTTTATATAATTTTTTATATTTGTTTTGTTTTCTAATTTTTTTAAATTAAAATCTATATTTGTATATTAATCTGAATTGTCGATATTGTGCTCATCTATGCTTTCCTCTCCATCATTTCCTAATATTCTTCTTGTCTTTTAAGCTTCCTGCGCTCATAGTATTGTTTCGTCTAATTGTTCTTTCCGTTGATGTCGCATATTTCTAGTTTATTTGCTTGCTGCTGTTGAAATCCTGTTGTTTTGGTGGCAGTTGTTTTGTTCCTATGTGTTGCTGTTAGGATTTTGTGTTTAGTTGCTGCTGCTCATTGGACGCTTTCTGGTGATCATCTTTTTAGTCTACTTTTTAAGTCCTTTTACACCATCGAAATAATTTGAATTTTCCTCATTCTCTGTTTTCGACACTTTGATGTTTAAAGACTTAAGTCAACTGCTCAGTCAAGGAAGTGAGTTGTATATATGTATGTATAGAAAGACAGATAAGTTATAACATTGTAAAATAGTAACAAAGCTTAACGTTTCAGACATTGACTATTTTGAACCAAAAGTGGAGATTTACTTAAAATACCCTAAAGGCCGTGGAGCTCCATCTTAAACGATTTTTTTTTTTTTGCATATAAAAATATTTTTTCCAAAATATCTTTAAAATTTTTTATCATTTCTAAAACCTTACACTAGTAACATGTTTTTTTCTGTTGTTATTGTGTACAGGTTACTATTTGCTGGATCTCGTGTGGGCCATATGCCATTAATTATGGGAATGATCCATACCAAGTACCTGACCCCCTGGCCGGCCATCTTCGTTCTGGTATGTAAAATTAATGTAAAGATCCAACTTTCTGGCCAGCAATCGTTGTGTTTTTGCGTACGTATGATTCAAACATCTAAACCCTGGGCTGGCGATCGTTGGTCTTTTGCATTTGTATGCTTTAAATATCTAATCTCGTACGTTTGATTTTAGGGCTGGCGATCGTTGCTCTGGTACCTATGACAATCTTTGGTCCGGTATGTACGTGGGGCGTAAATTAAATCCCTGGCCGTCGAACTTAGTTCTAATACGTACGTAATATGACATTTATATAAAACTCCTCGATACGTGATTTTTGTTCTAGTACGTATCAATTGTGTAAATATCTAACTAAGGTCCTTGACAGCGATTTTATTTCTACTCCGTACGTATCGTATACATACCTAACTCCATGACCTGGTGTATTTTATCCAGTAGTATGTTCCTATGATATAAATATTTAATTCCATGGCCGGCGATCTTTGTTCTGATTCGTGTATGTGACGTGAAGAAAATATATAACTCCCTGACCGGCGATTTTTGTTCCGTTACATATGCATCATGATATATCTGACTTCCTGGGCATCATTCTTTGTTTTAGTGTGTCTGAATGGTGAAAATAGGTACCTTTCAGGCCGGCGATCAGGGTTCTGGTATGTATATATAAATATGCTGAAACCCAAAGAAGAATAAGCTGAAATAAAGCGTGGAATGCTTGAAGAACTACATATGTAACTAATTGGAAAGACATTATTTTAAATATCAAATCCGTTTTTTTCTCTCGATAATATAGCTTCACTAATGCTGGTAGATAAATAAATATCTGTATATATTTTTGTTAGCTTGGGTGGGGTCTGACGATGCTGTATTCCGGCGGTGTGACCGACATGATGGACTTCATCAGTTTGTTCTCCACCATCATGGGGATTACGTGTGTGCTCTCCGTGCTTTACCTTAGGTGGAAGAGACCGAATGAATATAGACCTTATAAGGTATGGGGACGTCAGTATTTAGTCATTTATTGCTCCGCGTACTTGCCTCTTTCTCTCATTTGATAATTTCAAACTGACGTCATCACGTGTTCAACCAATCAAACGCCTATATCTGACCTATTCGAGATTGATCCTGATTTTATCGTTTCAGACCAAAGTTAATTATCATGCTTGCAATTTGTTAACTTTAAATGTTTGCATTAACACGAGGGATCTGTTTGAACACGCACGCAAAGCTAAACGAACTTCGTATAGTGCAAACTTTTCCAGGTTAAATATTCTTTGATATTTTACTTTTTTATATTTTAAAACAGATGAAATATACTTTTTAATTGTACATTTTATTATAATAACATTTAAATATGGAAAATTTTCTTGTCTAATATAAATATTTCACATTCATATTTACATCAATCTTGATTTCATTAAAGCTCACGATTAATCATATTTGAAACTTATTATTTTTAGATATATCAGAACGCAATGTTTTATATGATTGATTTTCGTTATCATATATGGATTCTATTTAGGACTTTAGCAAGTAAGTGTGCGCAATTGGTAAAATAAAAGGTACAAATAATAAATCATACAGAAAAACAAAAACATGATCATGACAACAATTTCCCATGTACTCTCACAAAGACTTTCGTTTATATTGTTGTTGTTTTGATTACACACATTCATTACACCCATCAGATATATTGAAATTCCGGGGGATGTTGACTAAGAGAAGTAAGATTTAAAGTATACGCAAAGCCCCCCCCCCCCCCCCCGTCAGTTTGAACCACTTCTTACGATTTTAGAAAAGAAAGCTGAAACTTACTTATTAAGTCAGTCACTTGCAATCTGACTCGAATGTCTCTAGGGTGTCTCAAATACACACACACACATATATACATATACATATATACATATATATATATATACATATACTTATATATATACATATACTTATATATATATATATATATATATATATATATATATATATATATATATATATATATATATATATATATATATATATATATATATATATATATATATATATAAAGAGAGAGAGGGTTCGGGTCATCTGCATCCAGTATTTTAAATTCTTAAATTCATGGTTTTAATAATTTCCAGTAAATAAAAAAAAGAAGCCAAATTTATACTCATTGATTTGAAATAGGCACAGTAGTAGTAAAATTATTGTTCAGATTCATCAAAACTTAATTACCCACACAATTATGCACGCTGTGTTAGTTTAGAAACTCCCATTTGAAACACAAAGAAGACGACAATGTTAGAAACTCAAAGGCGAAAATTAGTCGCGTTATAAATTAAAAATTAATGAATATCATAGCTTAGTTATGTTTTTATAAAATAAAAATCTCATTCAGGCTTTTTATTTTTAAAATTGGAAAGGATGGCGAGGGTTATTACCTCGCGGGAGGGATTCGGCGAATATTTAAATTATATTGCTGCAAGTATTGAAAGGAATTCAATAAGCAAACGATGTTGACGTCTTCTTGATGTAAACAAGAAATGTCGTATTCGATATAAAATATTATTTTAATAATAGTATTTGCAAAGATATTGAGCAAACACATTTCATGCATATAACATAACGACAATTTACCTAGGTAAGGGGGAAATTTTGGTACTTTTGTTTCAATATATTCATTGATTAATATCAGAAATTATCCATTCCATTATCTCCCGTTCTCGATCTTGTAGAGACAGTGTTCAAATTTGCAAAACTTAATTTTGATTGGATGCAGTGGCATTCTGCAGCATCCAGTGAAATTCACAGACTCGAAGCACAGAAATATCTGCTCGATACGCCAGTGTGTAAATAGGGTTATCACATCGGAACCTTGGATGGCAAAATATATAAAAACCTTGTTTGTTGTTTTTATTTGATGTTGTATCCGCATACTATCGTGATCTCATGGTTTTCTTTCAGACTTTTATACTGATCCCTGTAATACAACTGGTGGTGAACATAGCTGTACTGGTCTTGGCAATATATCAGAAGCCCAATAAAATGGGAATTGGTCTGGCAATCCTCTTTGCAGGGATCCCAATCTACATTCTTGGAGTCCTCTGGAAAAACAAACCAAAACCCTTCACATCGTTAGTCAGTAAGTATATATGATAAGTTATATAAATTGACTTTTGGGACTGATTTGGTTTTCAGATTAGAAACTTGTAAAATATAAACATGAAGCTAACTAGTCTGGTTCCCTGCATCGTATGTTCTTTGAGTGGCTCTCAACTACAACACAATTTAAATTGCACTGTAATGGCTTAGGTTTGAAAATTGTAAATCTTGCTGATAATAAATTACGAACATAATTGCAACTATACATGATTAGCGTCATTATTTGATTTCGTTGTTGAATTAAGTTGTATGTATATATTACCAGATTTTTACATTTGTCAAATTTTATTTTCATTTACAGATGGTACATTATTATATCAACTTAACACTACGTTTTTTTTAACTTTTTTTATACAGCATATCTGACAATTCTTGCACAGAAACTACTGAATATCCAAAATACAGCATCATGATCGGTCAATATTCCAGCCCAAGCATCACGATCGGTCAATATTCCAGTCCAACTGAATTAAAAGACAATCAGACTTTGATTTAGAGAAAAAAGGGATAGCTTTAGGTTGTCGCAGTTGATATCTTCGGCAATTCTTCGTGCATTTCACCAAAGAAGGATACCTCTATTACAATGATTGCAAAAACAATGCATGGTATTATCCTAGAATAAATTGCATATGAGACCAACAAGTTTAATTTACCGAGAGTGTGCTATTCGCGTAGGTCTGTATGAGGCTTACTGGTTCGTACAAGTAATTCACTTTGAGTCAGTTACTGTAGTGTTTACTGAATCATAAAACTGATAATCATTCCAAGTCAGTCAGTATAAGGTTTACTGGTTCATAAAACTGAACTTCATAAAATTGTAGATTTACTGGAACAAAGGTCGCGGAGGTCGATGTGACAAGTTCAATGGTTTAATCAGCTTAACATTCACTGAAACAAAAGTCTGTATTTATATAATATCCACTAGTGGCAATGTCATAATTAATTATATGAGGCTAGTTAAGTGTTATGTTGTCTTTCAAATTAAATAATTAGTTTACTGTACTAAAATGGCACATGTATTGCTATTTTCATGGAATAATGGCATAAATATACATAATGATGTTAAATGATATAATTATTACATGCTTCTAGTCATATTATCGAAAGCCACCTGTCTGTGTTAAATTACATTGCTATGTTTAAGATATATTAATTGGAAAACGGGCTACTAAATGTTTGCGTTATGGTTTAATATTATGTAATATTGCATTCCATGTTAGCATGTCTTTCAGTTGTATGATGATAAATATATATGTTACTTAATGACTATACACAATCAGAAAGTCTTTCATCTTAAGTCAGCTATCATTACATTGACCATGTTCATTTGTCGTCATTTAATATTAAATAATTTGTTGTTGTAAAGATGATGTCTTTCACTGAACTTGTCTTATCACTGTGAAAATAATCAATACTTATTCAGTAAAGAATTATATTACAAAAATAGGTATATACTTCTAATATACTACAATAATTTTCTTTATCGCATACATACTTTCCTACATTTAAATCACATTTTTAATTAAATGAAATATTTACATACTAGCCTATGGCACGTTTCAGGTACAAATGAAATCCTAAGGAATATCATTATTGTTCTGAAGAACATTAAAGAAGGGAAATATACTCATTTTGTTATAATTTAATATAGTGTTTTCCATTTATTGTTTTGTTGACGTTTGAATATTCCAATGGATGTAATGAGGGTTGTTTCTTACGGATAACGAGTAATTTCTTGATGTTACACTGTACCTCTCAATCTGTAAGTTATTTAAAGTATTTTATTTTGCTTGAATTACTTTCCAAGATGTTATTTTGTTATATTTTTTAAATAAAAGTTTACATGCCTATTAAAGTCTCTACTTTTTCTATTGCAACTTTTACAATACAAATGACGATTAAATGGGTCAAGTCTATTATATGTTTGGTGGCGACTTGGACGAAATGGTTGAATATTGCTCTCTTTTTGTAAATATTCATACTCGTTTAAATGAATTCATCCAATTTGAAATCCAATCAGGAAACCTCGGTTTTGGCAAAGAACAGATTTTGTCCGTGTCAAATGACGACCAACAAAACGAAGCCTATTTTGCCAATGGGATGAAATTTTGGTATATGCCATAACCCATTGATGGGTTATGGTCCGTCGGTCCTGTTCACCACCATTCTGACTCGACTCTGATGGAGACCACAATTTGCTTTGAGAGCGTTATCACCGCCAATACATCATTTGGCCTCATCTCACGGTATTACAGTAACTCTGCTTCTCTTTACTCATTGTGCGTCCTCAGCCTCTTCTCAGGCAATCAAGCTGGTGGGATGTTGTTGGATATTTTGTTGTTAGCCGTGTATCGAGGGACCGGGAAGTGTGTGCCATCTGCGTGTTTATGCGGATCTCGTTCTTGGCCACCTCGTACTTATTGTGCTCTTGGAGGATGAGCCAGAACCGTTCTTTGTAGCATTCGAAATACAGGTCACGAATTTCATTGTACTTTATTGGAAAGCTGGGACAGCAGACTACATCCAATAGACAGACCCTTGAGGCCGATCACGATAGGTACTGTTATAATATTAGTCGACAGGGTGATGAAAGTTGCACCGCTGAGCTGGTGCCACTGTGCAATTCTGGTAGAGGCCACATTGCTGCTATTTTTCCAGGATCAGGGCATCATCTACAAGTGATATTCGGTTGAGTCAAAAGTCTTATGGGTCGTCGAACTTTGGGTACAGACTCGTAGGTCCTCAATTGTCATGTTGAGGTTGAACTTTAATTGATCAACCGCGACCACAGGACTTTGTGCAATCCCTTTAGCACGGACTTTCACCTGCACGATGATATATTTGTTATGCCGGACAATTATATCATATCTTTTTCAAAAAAGAAACCAGAATCATGCCTTTTGATGTGGGTGAGCATGAGCTCCTCATAGTATATATATATATATATATATATATATATATATATATATATATATATATATATATATATATATATATATATATATATATATATATATATATATATATATATATGGCAGGGGCCATAACAATGGCGCATCCACAATATCTGCGTAGTCGTAGGTTAGTCACTGAATCTGACCGAAGCTCACTTTAACTCTGTTTATCATCTGGTTCCACACTACAAACATTCAATCGCAGCTAGCAGTACATTGCTATGGAATTAGGAATTTTAAAATCAACAAATACTTTAAATACCGATTTCAGTGCCATTATTATTATTATTATTATTATTATTATTATTATTATTATTATTATTATTATTATTGGCATCCGTTAGTCTGAATCGACGGTGGAAGTGCGCCCATTAGAGATTTTCAGCTTGGTGATTGTGCAGCGTCTGTAGTGGCTATGTAGCCCAATACTGGTGGAGGCAGTCCTTGCTGCATTTAAAAGTTGAGTCTGGTGTGTGTTGGAACCGCTTCTTCTTCCTTCGAGATCGCTTATCATCAGCTAGCAAGCGTAGCTTGTCCTCACCGACTTTCAACCAGTGATCAGAATGTGTCTCCAGATGGGCCTTTATAGAGCAAGCTCTTCCCAGGTGTTGACATCGATGTCAATGGCTTTCATGTCGCCCTTGCCGACATCCTTGAAGCGGAGATGTGGCCGTCTTGTCGACCTTTTGACAGAGGCAACTTCCGAATAAAAACGTTCTTTGGGGATCTGTACGTCATCCATCCAACGTACATGGCCCAACCATCTGATGTGACGTTGGCGGAGGAGTGTGACTATGCACCTCGTTGTTCGTTACTCGATCACTCCAAGTGATCCCCAGTATGCGTCGGGGACATCAAATGCCGAAGCTCAGTCTTTTCTCTAGTGAACCGTACATAGTCCAGGTTTCACTGACATACAGGAGTGTGCTTAGCGGGAAGCACGGTACACGGAGATCTTTGTGTTTCGTGTCAGCAAGCAATTGTTCCACACTCTCTGCAACAACTCGGAGAGTTTTGTTGATGCCTTCCAATCCACTTGTTGAACTCAGCATCGAACGATAGATTGTTGGTGATAATAGAGCCGAAGTACGGGAATTGACTGACTACCTCAATTTCGTAGTTGTTGCTGTTGATTCTTGAGAAGTCCGCATTCTAAGCATCGCGATTGTTTTTTTGAGACTGATGGTCAGCCTAAACTCATCGCTTACTTTAACAAAGCGGTCCATCAGGTGGGTGCTGTAACTCAGCTTCTGTGTGAGTGGCTAGGGCGGCATCGTCTGCGAAGTGCATGTCCCTGATGGTTGCTTAGCGCTCTTTGCCTTTAGTCCTGCCAGGTTGAACAGTTTGCCGTCTGATCGCATGTGCAGGTTGATTCTTCTGTGGACGTCTCAAAGGCAATCTTAAGCAGGACAGCGAAGACGATGCTGAAGAGCGTACGGGCTAGTACGCAACCCTCTTTCACTCCGCTGCGGATGTTGAAGGGGTCGGACGTTGAGCCCTCATATTGCACTGTGCCTTTCATGACATCGTGGAAGGACTGGATCATGCTTAGCAGCTTTGGAGGGCATCAATTCTTCACCATTATTTTGAAGAGTCCGTCTCTGCTGACCATATCGAACGCATTGGTGAGGTCTTTTAAGACCAGGAAGATGGAGTTGTGTTGTTCTTTGCATTATTCTGCATTCGCCTGACGGAGAAGATCATGTTGATTGTGGATCTCTGCGTGAGATACGCACTGCGATTCTGGACCAATTTTGTCAGCACGTGTCTTCAGTCTGTTTAGGATGACGTGTGCGAAACCTTTACCCATGATACTGACAAGGGATATGCCCCTGCAGTTGCTGCAGTCACTTCTGTCGCCTTTGTTCTTTTTGCGACGCTTATCTATAACTGGCATGAATATGGCGGAGTTAGCCTCAAACCAGTAGTTGTTCTTTGACTGCTTCTTACCAAAGATCCGTGTGACTGTCCTATACACAGTCTCTCTGATTTGATCCCATGTCTCTGGCACTGCCGTTTGCAGTTTCTGAATCAAACGTATTGGAAAAGGCATAAGTGAATTCCCCAGTATTGTCTGGATATGACGTCTAGCTAACCTCAATGCGTGACTTTTGTTCTGTTTTGCCTTTAATGTTAATTTCTTGCATAATGCTTATTTTAGAGCTATCAGGCTTGATAACTCAATGCCTTCTAGAACACCTTTCAACCAAATATCACGGTGACATACGTTTTATTCTTTATTATCATAAGTAGTAGTTGTGTTTAGCTCATAATCTCTGCATCCAATGTACATATTAATCGTCAAGGAAGTACTTTTACGACCAAAATCCCATTATGAAGAGCGGCTTTCTACAATTGTAAAGTGAACTGCGATTTACTGTGAACGAAAGTAGCATTAGCAATAACTTTACACTGTAACAAATCGACAATCTTTCAAAAGGACTCACTCGAATTTTCTACCTTCTTCTTCCCCTCCTCCTCCTCCTCCTCCTCCTACTCCTCCTCTTCTTCTTCTTCATCTTTTTCTTCTTCTTCTTCTTCTTCTTCTTCTTCTTCTTCTTCTTCTTCTTCTTCTTCTTCTTCTTCAACGATTCAGTTGATGAAGAAAACATTTTGATAATGATCCATTTTCTAAACATAGATGAATGCAAGTTACAAACAGAAGAAAATATTGCTTTCTTTGAGTCTTTTGCTGATGCTGTCTTATTAAGAGTGTGTCATGCATTGTTTATGCCAGGACATGTCGTCCATTGTTTATGCCAGGACATGTCGTCCATTGTTTATGCCAGGACATGTCGTCCATTGTTTATGCCAGGACATGTCGTCCATTGTATGAAGAGTTCGGTTTCCTGAGACACAATGTAAGATTTTATGTTGACGGAAGTAAAAATCAACAAGGTCTTACAAAAATAGCGACATTGAGTGCAGTTTGCGACATCCATGTTTCGTCAGCGTTCAGAACTTCAGGCACGGACCATCGAAACCTATGACTTGATTCATCCATTGATTTTATGAGTATTAATTTGAGGACACACTGACATCTTCAGTTACCCATGAGGGAAGTGGTCAAGGAAACAAATAAAATTGAAGGGTGAGGTGGAGCTGGCATCAGTACACCACACAGCTTTTACGCGTTTTAAATTTGAATTACCCTTTAAAATATTATTATGAAAATAATAAAATAATACTCAATATATATATATATATATATATATATATATATATATATATATATATATATATATATATATATATATATATATATATATATATACACACACACACACACACACACACACACGTAACCGTGCCTATAATCCGGCACTGTCCCTATTATGTACTTTTACGAATAAATGACCAACATGTGAAAAATAAAGCAATATATACATTGTTTTCTTGATTTGTGGAAACCTGACAGGATTAGAATTTTGGAGACAGCCATGTTATTGGTTGATTTTAAACCGAGTCATTACTAAAAATTTAGAAGCTACCATATAAATAAATAAATAAATAAATAAATAAATAAATAAATAAATAAATAAATAATAATAATAATAATAATAATAATAATAATAATAATAATAATAATAATAAATTACTATATGTTGATGTGTGTATATGTATGAGAGAGAGAGAGAGAGAGAGAGAGAGAGAGAGAGAGAGACTGTCTATATCCCATATGTTAACTGGCTATCACTGTGAACTCGCTATGCAGGTTTTACGGGTATTATTTTTACAAACCCTGATGCTATCTATCAGTCAGTGACACCTTTCTGTTGGAATGCTCACACATTATTGCTAAATTTGGGTTTAGGCATGCATATCTGTGCTTGTTTTCGTCAAAAAAACTCTCAAAAGAGGCAACTGTTTATTATACACATATTCATTTCTTTGGAAAAGAAAAAAAAATACAAAACTCCCCACATGCAAGGATGACAATGGGGAGGGGGAGAGGGGTGAAACCGGGCATATATCCCCAGGGCTCGGGCCGAACAATACTTTTTAATTTTATAAAAGAAAACTTTTTTTGAACAAGAACTAGAAGACGCCCAGGTATTTCTTACCCCATGACCCGTGATCGTTCACTATGGTCCTGGTATTAAACTTGTCTATTTATATAAAAGTTTAAGTCAGTTTGACCTCTTGATAGACACTGTCGTTTCCCCTTTTCACTGTATGTATCTCATACACGGGTCACCAGACACATAACAGGTCAAAGGTTCAAAAGTTCAGTACACAATACATAATGTAGCTTTGCTTTCCCGCTTATCAATCGACACAGCCCTGCTTTGATCAACATAAGTAAACTATTTGGCAAATTTGTTGCTGTTATTTTTTTTATTTTTTTTAAATCAATAAATGCAAGGACAAAACACAACTTAATCTGATCACAGGAAAGTAAACAAATTTCGACAAGGGGAAATCTCAGAGAACATGGTTCGAAACTAAAACAAATTCTGATTGGCTACAACGCAAAGCAACTTGAAAGACCGCCGAACGTAAACTTAGGTGGTTTATTTGGTCACACGATATCATTATATTGAGAAAGACACGAAGATTTAGCAGACCCGTATTCATACAGGGCTGGAGCTTATGATATGCTTAAATAAATCTTCAGAGATATATAGTTGCTAAATCTAAATTAATTTTTTTTTATAGTTTTGAAAGCAATTACATTAAAAGTGACAATACATGTAGATATTACTGAGAAAAAATCTGTTTCTGAGCATGGCCATCATTTAAATTTTTTCAGGTGTGGGTGTTGCAAGACATGGCAAAACATGACGGCCTTGTTAAATTTCGTATATAGGCTACAACAATTTTACACCACATGCAAATTCGGGGGTGGGGGCTGGGCGGAGGGCAATTCTCCTCCCCCACCTCCACACATCACATAAATGACGTTCCTGTTTCTGAGACTGTTGATCTGTTGATTGAAGTAGTGAACGTCGGCTGTTGATGATTAACAAATTTCATCATAACAGCATAAAATATAACGTGTTCAAGGAAAAAAACTTTTGTGAACAAGGCAACGTCCGAGACTCAGACGAACCCAATTCCAGTTCTATCAGCATAAGTCGCGGATTATCCAGTATTGACCAAAGCAACCATACAAAGGCCAGAAATAGAACTAGCGAAGGCAAACACTATCAAGATGTACGTCATTAGTCTGAAAGGCGGGTAGAAAGTTCTTGAACTCAGAAGGAGAATTCATTCATTTAATTTATTACATTGCGGAGCTATTGCGAATGCAGTGACTGGCATTCTTCAATATTTATATCATCGAACGCAATTTTGAAAGCAACGGGTTCTGTTGGAGCATCGTTGATTGTTTGGGTTGTGGGTGGTCTAATTTACTGGATGTTGGCATTATGCTTCGCGGAGTTCGGTACTATGCTACTCACAGCAGGTGGGCCATATACTTACGTCATGCAATTAACACAGGTCATCTACCACGGTGTTATCCTTGGGCAAAACACCTTGCTACGGCTCGTCAAAAAGTAACTTTCATGTGATGGTGTCAGATATTGGTTAGTTGTAATTCGTATTACACGATAATCTCTCAATGATTGCTAATTTACAACGCAATAAAAAAAATCTGAATATTTTAAAGAAAATTAGGTATGTTTAAATGCGTTAGAGGTTTTAAGTTTTAAAGAAATAATTTTTGACAAAAACTTTTGTAGGCCATTTTTAAATAATTACATTCTTAAAAATTGATGTGATTTATAAATACACAGCCCCACAAATTAGTAATGAGCTTATCTAGCCCAAGACCGCTCCGGTGGTTAGTGGTTGGAGTGTCCACCTCGGATGCGGGAAGTCGTGGGTTCGATCTCCGGCCGAGTCATACCAAAGACTTATAAAAATGGTACTAGCAGCTGCCTCACTTGGTGCTCAGCATTAAGAGGTTAGTGTTAGGACTGGTCGGCCTGGTGTCAGAATAATGTGACTGGGTAGGACATTATGCTACCTGTCTGCGGCATGATTCCCCAGTGCTAGACATCACTATAAACTGCCACACTGCAGACATCGTAGCTAAAAGACTAACATTTTTTTTAAAGCTGCATTAAAAATTTAAATCACACACACACACACACGCACGCACACACTCGCCTATTCAAATCATGGCATGATTAGGCCTGTGTTCGTTGCACGCTTTGTGCCCGTCAACAGTTACTTGACCACGCTTTGGGTTATATTTCTGACCTGCTTTTGGTTATGATTTCGAATATAGAGTACTATCATCAACATCGACGACGAGTTCAATAATTAGTTTATTGGCACTCTGTAGGCAATATTTATCAAATCTGAAATATAGACTTAAATCACTGGTATGATAGGAAGGAAGATTCACGCATGTTAATAAGTGTGATCTTGGCCGAGTATGGTACTAATTTGGGGGCCATATTCCGGGATCAGATTTTTATCAAACCAGGAATCGTGCTTATATCATCATGATTTATGGTACTATTGATTTTATGTTTCCTTTCCGATGCCATTAATTGTAGGTGTATTAATTAATTAGCTAATTAATTAATTGATTAATTTAACTTGTAAACTCTCCGAACTAGGCTATGGTTGTTTATGCCTTCTGAACCGAACAAACCGCTTTTTATCACACTGTAATTACGCCCTTAAATTAAGATCAAACCTTTTTAACCATGCTTTTTTCAGCTGTACTCCAACCTAAATATAAAAAAATATACCAAAAAATAATCAAATGCCATGACTACATTTGGCATTAAAATATCACACAGCCTTGACATTTTTTTTTTGTGGGGGAGATATCTAAGATCCAGAAGAGGTACATCTCCCCCTCCCCCTCACAATTAAAGTACTTACAAAAACGTTTGACACAAACCTTTCCATCATCCACATCCCTTATTAGGAACTCCTCTCCGAATTTAATACTTGCACTAGAAGTTACACTGATGGATCAAATGATCGCGGAGAGGCTGCTGAAGCTGAAGCTAATAGAAATCACGCAGCCAAGTTCGCTTACCTGTGCATCGATTCTTTTTTCTTCAGCCGAAATCAAGCCAACCCTAATATGATGGGCTCTTTCCTACAGAACTATCTGTAGGAAAGAGATAGTTATTGCATTTTAAAAGGCGAAGACCCAACCACCACAATCTCCAACTTGCACGCAATTGTTACTTCAATGTTCAACTAATGCAGATGTAATAAATGTGTCTTGCAGTTTAAAATTCCGGAAAGATGTAGATATCTATTCTAAGATATAACTTTTATGTTATCCCTGATTTTTTTTATGTGTAACGTATATACTGTCGTTCGTACTAAGTACCGTTTTATCTAAATATTCATTGACACATGATTTACTTTCCATGTTGATCAGGAAGTTATGTATAGTACCCTCACTATCTCATCGTTTCATTTTTAACTGTTTGGTTTTATTATCGCTGGTCGATAATAAACTTTTTATCAGCTGTAAATAATCTTACATACCAACTTTTATAGGGCACACAATAGCCTTATACTGCTGGTGCGCCGGGAGACTACAATCAACCAACAAATCAATCAATCAATCAATCAATCAATCAATCAATCAATCAATCAATCTTTATTTATTTATTTATTTATTAAATGTATCAAAAGTCTCCTGTTACAGTATTTTATTGCTAACCAACTGTTATTCCATGAAGTGTATGATGACTGGCCGCTAATTTGGTTTTCTTACATTTTCTTTCCTTAGGTCAGACTGAGAGTTTTATTGATACATATAAGGGCAAAACAAAAGCACCTGGTCAATTTGCAGAGTCGGTCTTATATTCCGTCATTTTCTACGGAGGGTGGTAGCTAACGTATCAATATTTACTGTCTGTTTGTAGGTAGGTAGGTAGACAGGAAGGTAGTTGAGATGGTTTTTGATCAATTACGTATCGTTACATGTAGGTAGGTAGGTAGGTAGGTAGGTAGGTAGGAAGCGATAATATTCCTAACATATGACAATTTACGCAGCATAGAACGTTTGAAAACCTTTCCAAGTACGACAGTGTTCTAAATCAGGAATAATAAGAAAGGAATGTAACACGGGACCTATAAGTTTGACCAATCAGGTTTAAGGCGATGGTCCGCACACTATTTACTAGAGCTATGACGTTAAAACGGTGTTTCATCTTTTAAAAGAAAATCATGTTAAAATAATGTTAATCGATAGATGATCTTCAAGTAACTTATACAAATGCAATAAACACTCGGATGAATGAAAAGGAAACTTATAATTCACATTCCAACAGATTTAGATGTATATGATCAAAACAATGACTGTCAAGAATTTTACAAAAATACATATGAATATATGACCATAAAAACGAGTCTATCATTATATGGGTTGGGGGCTATAACTTGGTTCAAGATCCAGAATTTGATTGAAATAAGTATGGAAATGTAAATAAAAATATTGCTAGAAATGCATTATTAAGTATAAAAGAAACTTTTAGTATCATATATCCATTAATGCAGGATTAAGGAGATAAATAATTAGAAGAAACGTCATCTAAGACAAGCTAGATTGGACTTCCTTCTTGTGTCAGAATCTCTTATGCAAAATTCACGAAAATTGAACCAAATTATAAGCCTGGCCATTCTATGATAACATTGCATTTGAGTATGAATAATTTCATAAGAGGTAAAGGTTTGTGGATATTTAATAACAATTTACTGTTTGATAAAATCTTTATTGATAAAATTAAAAAAAAATGCATGAAAAGATTAGAATTTTAAATATGCTGCAATTGACGATTGTGGAAATATTGACAATCTAGTGATTTCAGATCTATGATTGAATGTAACAGATACATTATTTCTAAGTACATTGTTGATGGATATCCATGGAATTTTTTTCTCTCAATCTACTTCATATAAAAATAAATTCAAACAACAAATCAAACTTGTGCAGCAAATACATTCCATTAAGATTGAATCAATTAGATCTTTTGATTTAGAAATATTGGAGTCTAAAATGAAAGAGCTTGAAAGTTTGAGAAAAGAAAAGAGGAAGCAATAATAGATAAAGAGCAAAAGGGAAAAGAGGGAAAGAAACCTATGGAGGGGGAGTACCGCCTCCATACAAACCGTCCAGATATTTTTGCCACCTTGAAAACAGAAACTATGTGAATACAATTATTACAAAATTAATTCTACATGAAAAGGATATTATTATTGGTAAATTTTATATCACAGAGAAAAAAAACAGTATGATAATAATCTGTATAATGAGGAAAAGGAGGTACAAGATATAGACTTTGAGGACCTTCTAAAAACGTCAAATTCCTAGGCTTAACCAATAACATACTTTGAGATCAGAAGGCAAAGTTGCCGAAAACAGAAGTATTGGATTTTTTTTAAAAGTATGGAAAATAGCAAAATCCCAGGATCAGATGATTTCACAATCGAATTTGTTAATCTTTTGGATTATCATTGGGGAATTTATATTTAGAAGATTTAATCAAGCATGTGAAACTGAATTATTCTCAACTGTTTTGATAGAAGGCATTATATATATATATATATATATATATATATATATATATATATATATATATATATATATATATATATATATATATATATATATGGCTTTATTTAAGAGTTTAAAAAAATATATTTAGAGGTTGTCAACAGAGTCATCCAATATCTCTTCTTATTATGTGCAGAATAATGCTCTTTTTTTAAAAAATAAATAAATATAAAGTTAAAAGAAACAGCATATTTGCTGTCACAGCCTGCAGATGGCATTACTTTCATTCTTGATGGCTCTTTTGAATACTTGGAATCGTCAATTGAATGAAGCATTTAACTTCTTTGCATGGATTCCAGGACTGAAATATAACATTGCCAAAACAAATGCAGTTTGGATCGGAAGATGTACAGTGCAGAAACATTTTATCACAAGTTAAAATTACAGTGGGTGACTGAATTTACATCATCGGGCATACAGTTTTCGGTGGATTTGGTAAAAATGAATTTTGACAATAAAACAGAAATGATCAAACTTTATTTAAAGATTAGGAAAAAGCTATCGTTAACACCACTTGTTAATCGAACAGTTTTGAAAACCTGAATTATTCCAAAAGCTTATTTATTTGTCCATACCGTTACCAAATCCTCCACACAATTTTATCAGGAAAGTAATGGAATTATTTTTCACCTTTATCTGGAAACCAAAAGTGGACAAAGTTAAAAGAGAGGTTATGATTTAAACTTTTTTTTCTTCTAAAGATGGCTTGTTTATGATACATATTGATAAATAAATATTAGCTTTGAAAATAACATGGATTCGTATAGAGTTCTTCAACCTCATATAAAATTAGTCAGTTTAGTTGAATATGAAATATGGAGATTAAGTTCCTGTTCTTATTAGATAAAAAAAAATTATGACATTACACCACCACCACCACTACCACCACCACCAACCCTACCCCGAATCCCCCTCCACCCCCACCCCCACCCCCCGCTCTTTTGCGTGATTTTTTTTACAGGCTTAGAAACTGTTAATAGAAGAAGAAAAAATAGAACCCGGACAGACGATCTTATGACATGATTATGGATGAACTCCCTTATAAGGTGTACAAGGTACCCATTTTCTATAGGAAATGGTTTAAACATGATCTGATCTATTTTGGTGATATGCTGACTTATTGGGGAACTATTATTGACTTTGACAAGTTAACGTTACTTTTGGCCTCAGTATGAGTTTTCTTGCTTTTCAAAGTATGATTCATTGTGCAAAGTCCTTATTTAGACAGTTACAGTTAGATATAACGACATTGGTCAGACCATTAATCCCTTTCCATTTATACATTTTATTTTATAACAATATCGGATGTAAAACCTACTTCAAATCACTTTTTGTTCTTATACAATAAACAGTAAAGTTACTATAAATATACATCATGTATTGTCTACGACATTTATACTTTTGGGCCCAAGTGCCCCACATGGTTGAAGATGTTTGATCTCCATGCATCATAAAAACATATTTTGTCTCGCAGAAATAGTAGTCGAGGTAGTGCGAATATTAGACGGCCTTATTCTGAAAATACATTCCTACCTCCCCTGTTATTACCAGTTGTTAATGACCCTTTAAAACGGATGGACGATATTTCATATCCGGGTTTGTGCTTCACGAGGAGTAAATGAGGTTAACTATGTCAAATATTCTCCAGGGATAACTACATTCAGCTTGGAAACGTCTGCATTGTTTGTCGCACCTGCCGAATACGTGACTTTACTATTTTAATCAAATGATTTATAAGGCTATGAATAGCCACTCAAAATTACTCATCTGGCCGCAACATCCTGGTATTAGACCATCTCTCTCTCTCTCTCTCTCTCTCTCTCTCTCTCTCTCTCTCTCTCTCTCTCTCTCTCTCTCTCCTCAGATGAAAACTGGATATAAATATTCGCGTCAGTCAATAAACAGATCTAATTATATATATATATATATATATATATATATATATATATATATATATATATATATATATATATATATATATATATATATATATATATATATATGAGAGAGAGAAAGAGAGAAAAGAAGAATAAGAAGATGTATTCATATAACATATACTGAGTATAACAAAAAAAAGGAATAAATATTCACTTATTTCCATTGCGATCCTTAATTTCTGACCATATGACAGACATTAAAAAGAGAAATATGCAAAACTCATGAGCACACACCCACATAATTACTCAGGGTTATTAACAACATAGCATTAGTTTTGTACTAGAGTTGTGTTATATATCTAACAATAGATTTACGATTTTTAAAGTTTATGTTGAAAATAGCTTTGCATACACTAAATACATGGTCGACTGGAAATACAACCACATACCAGGTATCACACCACGTACATAAAAATGAAGTTATTTTTTAGTACATACAACGCTGAACATTACTGTCAGCATGAACGACTGACAATGTTTTAGTTGCATAGGAACCTGTTACTGTTTTGAATGCCCATACATTTGACCAACATGTATATTTTATATTTCGTCTTTTCTTACCCCTTTGTTGTTATTGTGTATAAGTATTAATTAGATCGTACGCACGCGCGCGTGTGTGCGAGAGAGAGAGAGAGAGAGAGAGAGAGAGAGAGAGAGAGCAATAAAAACATTAAAACTAGCGGAATTATATTTGTTATTGAGAAGATTCTTGTTATCGTTTAAATATATATATATATATATATATATATATATATATATATATATATATATATATATATATATATATATATATATATATATATATATATATATATATATATATATATATATATATATATATATATATATATATATCTTTATGCATGTAATTACAAGTTTTATGGAAGAGATAACACAAACACCGAGAAGGTAAATAATAATAATAATAATAATAATAATAATAATAATAATAATAATAGAGGTCATCATGATTTCCTTTATTTTGACACATTATATTCAAAATTTAATTTTGAAAATCTGAAACCAGTTGAATTCGCAGAATGTGGATGTAGTTGAGTTGGAATTACATGTTAAGTTGACATTTTTTTTAAAAAAAAAAGATATATATGCTGGATTTATTTAAAATTGTCATATTGATTGATTAGCGTAATGTCCGCGACATTTTTTAGTTTCTGTTTTATTTGTGCTGTCCCACTCTTAATGTACTCTCAATGTACAAGGAACATATTACCTTTAGTTGTTATTTTTCTAAGCTAAAGTGAGTTCTTTCGCTGTAGCTTTTCTCTTGTCTATTTATTTGTTTATTTACTTCTGCACAGAGATCTTCCACTTTCCTGCAACATTACATGTGTCATCGTGATTCTCAAATACATAATTGACAAATGTTGCATATTTAGCCATTTTGTCGCCATAGGAAATCATCTACTCAAATGCAGTGGCATTGGTTAAAAAGATCCGAATTTTAGGAGAGGATAAATGTATTCTTAAATTATGTCAAATGTTCTGTGCTTTCGTGACTTATAAAATGGGACATTCCAGGTACCTACACCTAACATAACAGCTAACTTATATTTCTGAAAATCGCTGGGTTCGAAACCACGCAGGGTACATGACTTTCTTTCAAGGGGTATTCTTTTCGTAATAAATTCTTTGGGTCATACCACGAATGAATGTCAATAGTTGCAGTTCGCTGCCGTTCGGATCACCTTGGTTATTTAGAAAAGGTGACTGGGGATCTCGATCCATTAGAGATTCTGTCTATACAATTTTTTATTTAGAAATTATGGGTGTTAAAGTTAATCATCTATTCAAATGTTTTGTGGTGTTGTTTTGTGGTTCTTACTTAAGTTATACCATCAACCAACGAGACAATATTTCGTGTACTTTGGAAAGAACAAAATTCAAACAGAAAACAGCTTCTCTCTGAAAATTCTTTGGATGAAACGAAGTCTTACAAAAATCGCGGTAAACCTCATACCTTAAGCGGCCAGTAATAACTACCAGGGAAAACTCCGATATGAACAACCGACAGGCAAGCTATCTCACATACCCACATTGACTGAGCCCGAGACTTGAACCCATGTAGACAGAGATGAGATGGAAATGACCTGTAAAGGCGAAAGCTTTAAACCACTCAGCTACCGCGGGCCCCTAGTGTTGTCTATTGAAGGATTCGACAAAAGATTGTTATACAATCAAAAAGTGAGGGAAACGGCTACCTTCTTTTGTAAATGGTCATTTTGAGTAAAGCAATAAATAACAGTGAATCGGCTCTTGACCATCAAACTGTCACCCACAATTAAGCTAATATATCAAAGTATCAATGGGTACTGACCACTCTGTCGAGTGCTCCAGAGTCGTAGCTGCAGAGGAGTATGCACTTTATCGCGATTCCTGTAACTTACGCTTTATGACAACACAGAGATCGTTATACAGGTATGTAAAATAATTGTTGGGTATCCAAATTTTCTTCACAATGATAGTTACAATAACTTGTGCACAATAATGGATTTTTTAAAACTGAATATTTAGACAAATCTATTTTAAAACTTACTTGAAATTCAGCTTTTGATTAAATCGCATTCAAACATTTTGTCTTTATTTTTTACAATCGAATGATAACTAGCTTCGGGTGTATCAATTGGTCAATGAAAAGTGTTGGTTATTATATTCAATATTTTTTAAAAACCCATAAATACATTTTTTTATCGAAAGGTACTATTTTTTTTATAGGATTATCACCAGATTAAATATTAATAATGCGGATCTAATAAATACAGAAATAAATTATATTGTAATTTCCTTTCAACTTTAGCATGTGCGGATCCAGGTATGGGCGCGTGCTATTGTTTGCTACGAAAATAATGAAGATACAAGGTCTTTGCTTAAGAATTCCCCGATTATTCAAGTAATTTGTATCCAGTTTAGATGGAGAATATAAATTCAAGTATTCTCATGATTTCTGCATCTTGCTCCGTGTCCTTTATATTCTTCGTTCTATCTTACGTATTATTGTGATTATCCTATTGTAATGAAAACTTCTCGATTAGAGCAATATGTTAATATTGTAATAAATTTGGAGTAAGTGTTAGTGAATTTGAACCATGCTTGGGTCGTTAGTAGTGAATTTGGATACAAGCCGAATGCCTGTCCCTGTTAACATAGTCCATATTAAAATTCAATGGTGTATACAAGTAGTGTGATTGAAAAGGCAGCATTTATGGTTGGAAATCAGTAAATTATAGAATGGAATCAAAAAGTTGGAACTTGGTAGGTACCGTTTATGTGGCCATAGTGGAAAATTGGCGTATGTATATGAGCGTGATACGCCGGAAATTCTGTGGATGGACTGGCCTAGGGTCGCGCAGTTAAATATTTCCCAGTTAGTAAGGGAATACTGGTGTAATTTCTATGGCATGACAAGCTATCGGTACGGAAAACGGATGATAATGAAGAAAAACCATGTAAAGGTGCAGTTAATGGACGTTTGGGCAAGTTGTCTCCTCTGGGTCGCCCATTGATTACAGCAAAGATTAATAATTATAGCAGACACGTCTTTCTTTCCATTTTACAACTCAAGTTGTATGGAAGTCTTTGGAAATTTGGGGAAAACCTATGACTTCCAGCGTGACCCGCGCCAGGGTTTTGACACCGCTCGGTCAAGTGAATATCCCTGTGCTTGTAACAATATAATCAGATTTGTAAACTTTATGGACCTGATCAATAGCGTCGAGAGCATTAATTGAAAGCGTGAACGGTTAGCATTACGCACTGATCTAGCTTCCAAGTGAAAGCTTGAAATGTTGTCATTACGTACTGATGCATCCAGCGTCCAAATAAAAGCGAGAAATGTTAGCATTACGCACTCATGCGTCCAGCGTCTAAATGTAATCTTTTAAAGTTGGTATTACGCATTAATGCGTCCACATACAAGCATTATACCAGAAAACAATGCATAGAAGAAATCAGCGTGCTGACTTGACACAAAGATCAATTTGTCCAAATAAATTAGTCTAACTAATCGAACGTGAAATTCTGTAATGGTATAGTTGAAGCACAAGAATAATACATAGGCATTCACTTTGGATAACATCTCGCGGTGTGGTAATACCTATCATTCAATCGAAGTAAACAACAAATCTTGACCTGTTTCTTAACATTCTACTAAATACTGAACCAGGATACACTCACGTGCTGTTTATTTACTTATCACTCATTTGACGTAAATAAGTAAACAGCATAATAACTTTTACCTGTACCCTTTACATTCTATTGCAAACTGAACTAGGCATCGTCGCAAACTACGGCGACAAGTTGCTACACTTCTTTATCACCCCGGGATAAAAGAGCGTAGCGTTTTTTTCAGTGACTTGTAACGATGTGTACCAGGAGTATAGTCTTTTGGTGTGCTAATACGTACCACTCAGAAGCCTTCACATAGAACTGACCCGCGTTAGGAAATGCCACCCAAGCCTTGAATTAGCCATACAGCACTATCTGTACACAGATTTTAGCAAATGCATACGGAGTCGATTCTAAGAGATTCTATTTTTTTAAACACCTCTTTTACCTTTTAATTTCCAAAACTTTTTGTATTTATATACATAAAAAAATGTGCATTTTACCAAACTTATTTTTGTTATTGCTTTGACTACCACTTTTTATTTTGAAATTACCTCTGCTACAAATACAGTGATACATATGCAAAATACGACTGCCATCTCACCTCTGTCTGCGTGTGTTCGAGTCCAAGGTTCGGCAAATGTAGTTATGTGAGAAAGCTTGCCAGTAGCTTCTCGTGGGTCGGTGGTTCTTTCCGGGGTTTATCCGGTTTCTTCCTCCACCATTAATACTGGCTGCCATGTATAGCATATATTGTGCTGAAAAATAGCGTTAAACCAGTGTGGTAGGCGTGTTATTATGGTTAAGTTGGGTTGTTCCCAATATATTATTTTGTGGCGTTGCCCGACCCAAAAATTAAATTAGAACCATGTGTTATCAAGTAAGTCGGACAAGCCACTGTTTATTGTTACATATGACCGCAGGCTAACACCATCCCTTACGTAAGTTTGCCATAGTTAAGAGAGGAAACTGACCAAGGCCCGTCAGAAGTGTAATTAGCACCTTGGGCTGGAAGGATGTTTTGGACATCAAAGAAGCTGCCAGAAGGAGTGGACGTGCCCTATCTTCTGGATACGCTGACGGACCGCAAGATTGAAGAAGTCGAGTGGATAGGGTCCCAGCGCTACCCAATCAGAATCGAGATAGGGGTGGGACCCTGATTTATTTTAAAATATAATATCTTTAACCGGCCGGCTAGCTTTAGTTTCCGATTACCCGTTAAGGAGGATTCTCGGTAAATAATTGGAACTCCGTAGCCATACGTTAATTGGCGGGAAAAACCTTAGAACAGAATTCTAAGTGGAGCTTCTAGAAAGGAAGCTTCGAGGGACAGACTAGTGAGTGGTCCCAGTGTCTCCGTTATAGACGGAAGGAAGAGAAGGAAAGAGGGAAATCTGGAGAGGAAGTTCGGGGAACAGACCAGTGAAAGTGGTCCCAATAGTAGTGATAAAGAACGGAAGGAAAATGAAGGGAGGAGAGGAGTCGGGAGAGGTGGAAACCAGGAGGAGTGGGAGGATAGAATAAATAGATGAGTATAACCAAAGGCCAGGTGGAAAATAGAACTCACACTGAAAATCATAAGATGAAATAGGCTATCACTTAAAGGACGAGTGATTGTGTGACATTTAAATTTATAGGCTTCATTAAATTGTTATTGTTGAATTTCATCTTCGTGTTATATATCTATATGTATATAATTTAACCGTCGGCAGTGCTGACTGGGGGCTCAGAGCCGTATACCTATTGGGTCTTTAATTTAAATTTAAATTCACGAGCCAGGTGGAACTTTCATAATATTTTAATTAATACTTTGGAAGTACCCCACCCCAACCTTTGCAGAACACTACAGTGGGGGCGCTTTCGTCCGGGATTGAATTGGACATAAATATTAGTTTAAAGACCTAAAGTTTATTTGTTAGGAGTATTAATGAACAGTGTGAAACAGTTGTGAGTTATTTTCCATCCTGTGTATTTTGAATTTTTATGATTTTCTCATCTTATGTTTGTTATATTTGATATTTGCATGCTTTGTAGATCTTTAATTACCTGCAGTAATTGTAAAGCAGATATCGAACAAACATCTTACCTGAACGGAATTAGTTGCTATCGACAGGTAAGTATTTAAACTTGTATTACAAGTATCTGTGTATTGTTAGAATATTGAGACAAGGTATCACTTTACATTAGTTATAATGGCCACCGAAAGGCAAATGATAAAGGAATATCGAGCTATGGGGTTTGAAGAGCTCGGCTATGAGGGAGATCGCCTGGCGGCCTTTATAGAAGAAAGAATCAAGGAATGGAAGGCAGAGAAAGCGCTGGCCAAGGAAGCAGCGGAGAGAGCATCATAGAGAGAAAGAGAGCTGGAGCTAGCCAAGATAACAGCGGACCAGAAGCTAGCAAAGATAGCTGCGGACCAAGAGAAAGCCAGACTCGCCCACACTCTGGAGATGGAAAAGGTGAGAGTTGAAGCTAAGACCAACGGACGGGACGACGCCAGTACAAGCTCTGGAACGACCGGCCGACCATTCATCGACCACCGGATGGTCCAGATCAACATGCCACGCTTCAATGACAGGGAGGAGGCTATTGACGATTTTCTCGTGCAGTTCGAGAAACTCGCACACGCTCATCAGGTCCCTGAACAGCACTGGGCCATAAATGTCTCAGCCTTTTTGCAAGGTGCAGCTCGGGAAGTCTACCACGGCTTAGCTGCAGAAGAGGCTGATGACTACAATGCCCTCAAGAAGGCACTTCTCTGCCATTATCGGCTGACCGCCGAGACTTACCGGAAACTTTTTCGGGACTCGGCGAAAAAGGTAACAGAGACCCACTCTCAATTCCACAACCGTGTTCGAGGTTTATTTGAGAATTGGATGAAAATGGCTGAAGTCGAACGCACGTACGACGGGCTACGCGAGGTAATACTCAAGGAACATGTCCTGTGTACTTACCGTCGCGAATTGACAGTCTTCTTAGCCGAAAGAGAACACCGGACGCTCGAAGAGATCGCTAACATGGCGGAGCGATATGAGCAGGCGCACTCGAAGAGTGGAGGTTCCGGGGGCGCGGATCGACCCCGACCCTCTGAGTCGCGTCGTATGGGGGAGGTTGAGCCGGCTGTCCGCAACCGTCAGGGCGACGGGAAAGTCGGAGGGGCACCTACAGGTAGGGATGCCACCTATCGACCTGGACAGGCCTCACCCACGAAACCAGGACTTGCAAGTCGGCGAGGGCCGCCGACGTGTTTTAACTGCAAGCACCTGGGGCATTTTGCCAGGGACTGTCCCAAGGGCAGGCAGACCCAGGTGAATGTCGTTGCTAGGAAGGAGTGCGTGCGGGAAGCGAGTCGCAACCCAGCCATCCTTGCGGCCGCAACTGTCAATGGTGAAGGTGCCACCATCTTGTATGACACTGGGTGCAGCGTCCCCGCGCTTGTCGACAAGAAGTATGTCAAGCCGGAGGACTATACAGGGGAGGTAATAGAAGTTCAGTACGCGAACTGCGCGCGTGACTCATTACCAGTAGCTGTCATTGACCTAGATTCACCATACGTGAAGGGGAAGATTGCAGCTGCTTGCTTGGAGGAACTATCACATGACATCATATTGGGATGCCGTTATGTGTTACCCCAGCCGAACCCCGAAACCTGTACACCTATGCCAGTGAGTGCTGTTGAGACCAGGGCCAAGAGTCGACAGCCGAAACAGAAGCCGATCCAAGTTACCTCGACACCGGTTAGTAATGTTCTTCCAGCTGAGTTGAGGAAGCTACAACAGGAAGACGCAACTCTGGCGCAGTTGCATAAACACGCAGAAGCAGGAACGGAAAGGGAAACTCCGAACGGCGCGGTGAAGTTTGTCTACAAGAAGGGAATCTTGTATCGCCACGCCAGGAAACACAACGACCACTTTAAGCAAGTCGTCGTGCCAAAGGAAAAGCGTTGTGAAGTGCTGAAGCTTGCACACGAAAGTCTAATGGGTGGACACATGGGAATTGCTAAGACACGTGACCGTCTGGTAAAAGAGTTTTACTGGCCAGGGGTCCAGGGAGACGTTAAACGGTTCTGTCTCTCCTGTGACAAATGCCAGAGAATGGCACCGAAAACGGATCATCGACCCATTCCCTTGGGGAGTACGCCCCTTATCGATGAACCATTTAGACGTGTCGCCATGGATTTAATCGGACCGATAAAACCAGCGTCTGCACACGGAAATCTGTATATTTTAACAGTCGTCGATTATGCTACACGCTATCCGGAGGCCGTAGCATTGCGTAACATTGACACGGAAACCGTCGCGGAAGCTCTGTTTGGGATCTGGTCAAGAGTCGGAGTGCCCGACGAGATCTTGACCGATCAAGGGACACAATTCATGAGTCGTGTGATGGCGGAGGTGAATTGTCTCATGTCAATTAAGCACCTCACGACTACACCGTATCACCCCAATGTAACGGATTGGTCGAACGGTTTAATGGGACTCTAAAGCACACGCTCAAGAAATTGTGCGAAAGCCGCCCCAAGGATTGGGACCGGTATATTCCTGCCATGCTTTTCGCATACCGGGAAGTACCACAAGCGAGTTTAGGGTTCTCTCCCTTTGAACTCTTGTACGGGAGGACCGTACGTGGCCCAATCGCCGTACTAAGACAGCTGTGGACGGACGACCACGCTGTAGAGGAAGTACGCACTACCTACCAGTACGTCGCGGACTTACGCAACAAACTGGAAGAGGTTTGTTCTCTCGCGCAAGATAATCTCAAACGAGCTAAGGCGCAGCAGGCGAAAAATTACAATAAGCGCGCAAAACCAAGTCAGTTTGAGGTAGGGGATAAGGTGTTGTTGTTGCCCCAGGAACACAACAAGTTGCAAGTTTCCTGGAGAGGTCCATACGTCGTCACCGAGAAGGTCGGAGGTCAAACCTACCGGATACGGCTACCAACGAAGGAGAAATTGTACCACGCCAATTTGCTCAAGAGGTACCGGGAAAGAGGGACCGTCAGCGATTTTGTTGTCACCACGATAGTGACACGAGGAACACCTAATTCGCCTATTTTACCATCAAGGGCCAAGTCCGACTCCGAAAACCAGCCGGAGAGGTCGGTAAAGGCAGAAAATAAAATAATAGCGACGAAGGTCACAGGTACAGTAAAATGGTTCAACGTAAAAAGCGGATATGGCTTTATCAATAGGGATGACACCAAGGAAGATGTGTTTGTCCACCAAACAGCCATTATCAAGAACAACCCCAGGAAATATCTTCGAAGTGTTGGGGATGGTGAGACTGTAGAATTTGACGTAGTGGAGGGGGAAAAGGGCAACGAAGCTGCTAACGTCACTAGACCTGGTGGAGCCAATGTCCAGGGTAGCGAATATGCTGCAGAACGGCGTAGTTATCGTAGATTCTACAGGAGGAGACCAGTCCAACAGTACCAGGAGGAGGAACCTGAAGAGCAACGCCAGTTTAGTGGTCCACCTAGACACAGGCTATATTTTCGTCGCTACTATGATAGCTATGCAAGACCTTATTTCCGCAGTTACTATCAGGGTCCAAGCAATTACTATGGCGGACCACCTGCTGGTGATGGACAGGGATTCCGTGGACGAGGGCGTGGCAGAGATAGAGGGCGTGGAAGTGGAGGATACCGTCATAAGGATCTGAGAACGTAGGCGCTGATTTCATGAGCAGAAGCGCTGGAATTTAATAATCACTCTGTGTATATATATTCATGTTTTATTCGTGTAGTGCCACGATGATTTTGTTTTATTCGTGTGGTGTCACGATGACTTTGTTATTTATTCGTGTAGTGTCACGATGATTTTAGTTTTAATCGTATAGTAAAGTCTTGGCATTTGGAGTAATTTTGGGGGAATAAAATCCCGATTTTATTCTCAAGCGTGGGGGAATGTGGCGTTGCCCGACCCAAAAATTAAATTAGAACCATGTGTTATCAAGTAAGTCGGACAAGCCACTGTTTATTGTTACACATGACCGCAGGCTAACACCATCCCTTACGTAAGTTTGCCATAGTTAAGAGAGGAAACTGACCAAGGCCCGTCAGAAGTGTAATTAGCACCTTGGGCTGGAAGGATGTTTTGGACATCAAAGAAGCTGCCAGAAGGAGTGGGCGTGCCCTATCTTCTGGATACGCTGACGGACCGCAAGATTGAAGGAGTCGAGTGGATAGGGTCCCAGCGCTACCCAATCAGAATCGAGATAGGGGTGGGACCCTGATTTATTTTAAAATATAATATCTTTAACCGGCCGGCTAGCTTTAGTTTCCGATTACCCGTTAAGGAGGATTCTCGGTAAATAATTGGAACTCCGTAGCCATACGTTAATTGGCGGGAAAAACCTTAGAACAGAATTCTAAGTGGAGCTTCTAGAAAGGAAGCTTCGAGGGACAGACTAGTGAGTGGTCCCAGTGTCTCCGTTATAGACAGAAGGAAGAGAAGGAAAGAGGGAAATCTGGAGAGGAAGTTCGGGGAACAGACCAGTGAAAGTGGTCCCAATAGTAGTGATAAAGAACGGAAGGAAAATGAAGGGAGGAGAGGAGTCGGGAGAGGTGGAAACCAGGAGGAGTGGGAGGATAGAATAAATAGATGAGTACAACCAAAGGCCAGGTGGAAAATAGAACTCACACTGAAAATCATAAGATGAAATAGGCTATCACTTAAAGGACGAGTGATTGTGTGACATTTAAATTTATAGGCTTCATTAAATTGTTATTGTTGAATTTCATCTTCGTGTTATATATCTATATGTATATAATTTAACCGTCGGCAGTGCTGACTGGGGGCTCAGAGCCGTATACCTATTGGGTCTTTAATTTAAATTTAAATTCACGAGCCAGGTGGAACTTTCATAATATTTTAATTAATACTTTGGAAGTACCCCACCCCAACCTTTGCAGAACGCTACATATTTAAATTACTATAGAAGTCCCACACAGGCTCGATGCTGTAGGAAGTGAAATTATTGATAGAGAGAGGTAAAGATCCGAACCCCATTCAACAATACCGACAGTAAAATTACTGAGTACATTAAAGGTGAAATTCAAATAAATAACAGTTTAATACAATTCAATAGTCAAATGATAATTATTCCCCAATCACTCTTTTTCCTCTCGACCAAGTGATAGCATATTTGATCCTTTGATATTGGATCCTATAAATCCTTTGATGTATAGTTTGATATTTCTTTTCCACCTGTCTTTGTTTTCTACTCAACCGTATCTCTCTTATCCTGCCATTTCATTCTCTCCTTCCGACTTCCCTCCTAACCCCTTCTCCTCCGTGACTACACCTTCAATTTCTCCACGACTCCTTTTCCGACAAGCGTTTGATTAAAAATCGACTTCTCCACTAGTCTTTATTGCGTCTCCCTCCTAGAGAATCGGGACTAAACTATACCGGAAATATGTCCCATACAAGCTTCCTGTGAAAACACAAGAACATTAGCATATTTCCTTAGCCAACTCGTCTCACACTAACCAACAATCAATCATCAGATAAAATCTATCACATTTTTGGGATATGCATTCGTTCACATCGAAATACCCATACGTTCTTGTATGGTAAACAACGTCTTAATTAAAGCACGGTTTGAACTACTCGTTACACAGACAGCAATACATTTACGCATTTCTGTACACACGTATTCAAGTATCCATGCTCAGATATGTCCTTACATTCCAATTGACTAATTTTACACACTGCAAACATTTTCCAAAGTTACATTTCAATTAAACAGTTGCAAAATCTAGAATATCACATGAATAAACGCACTAGTTAACTAAGAAGTAACGAAATAGCGAATTGCAATGTTAATTCTGAATACGAACTAGCAATCTACTTAATTCTTTACATAATCATAGCTCATTTCTCAAATACGCATGTAAATTAAATATAAAGGTAATTCTAAGAACTAACTATTTTAGTAATGAAGATATACTATACATAATTACAAGTACAATGCCGTAATATTCTGCATCATTCGAGCAAATATCTTACTTACCTTTACGAAGCTTTGTCTTTCTTAGTTTTCCCGCTATATTATGAGTCGTTTTCCCAGATTATTGCTTTATTACCTTCCAATATGATGTTGGGCAATAACAAAGTTCCCAGCTCGAAAATACTAAATTAAATTCGAATTGAAATGGTGACTACACCCTCTCTCAATTCCGATTGTATGTGGATTCTATACTGTTCTATTCAACTTATCAGATAATGCGCCCGGGACAACGTGGTGAGATTTACGAAGCCGTGAATAAAGCTTTCAACGTCCACGTACAAATTTCATACACAACAAAGCTGGGTTCTAGTATCTTTACGAAGAGGACCGACTATAGTCGCGTTGTCTGACATATAGGCATGGCTTCTAACAATTTCTTTGTTCCCCTGAATTACGCAAACGCGGGCAGGGAAAACCGACAGTATGATTCTAACAGATGCATAGTAAATATGATTGTCTGGGTCACGTTTTCATATGAGTGAGTCAAAATGTGGCATATTCTTTTGCACTTTATGAATATCACTTTTGAAATTAAAGTACGCTCGTTCTTTCTTGATATAAAAATGGATTTTGACCCCCCCTCCCCAAAAAAAACGTGATCTTATATATCATCAGTCTCTTGACCTAGTGTGGTCACTGAGGCACAGTGCTGTTGAACATTTAACCAGTTCCCTCCACGTGTCTCAATCATGTGCCAATCTGTGTATCCGCAAAACTTCTCCTGGTCGATTCTGTGATGTTGTCAGTCCACTTTAATCTTATACAATATATATAATTCTTATAAGCTTCACCGTATGTCTTAAAGTACGAAAAGTACATTTTAATTAAAATGGCAATACTGACGCAATGTTTGTATCAGTCATTTATCTACTGAAAAAACACACCGCATGCGTATATTAGTAATGACACTGCCGGTTGGGAATGGATCTTACCTTTCGGTCAATGGTGAAATCCAAGACTATCCGAATGCAAAGGGCACTGATAGACTGCATTTGTCCAACAGCAGAATCGGAGAACAATTATTGTATTTTGTCTAATATGTCACAAACTGAATCAAGTGTGCCGAGCTGTTTTGAAAATTGAACTATTCTTGAAAACAACTGGCTTAAGTTGGAAATGTTAGAAACCGCTTGGTGACAATCGAGTTAGATACAGCAGCGCGTGAAACGAGTAGGCCCACAGTACATTTTGTTCATTTTTTAAAAAAAAAAAATTCATGGACATATTGCTTTTTCTTTTTATAATCGGGTTTTAAGCTGACATGAGTCTACAGCTGCCTTTGGTACGTTTGTACGTATACACCGCAACATAAATACTATTGAAAGGCAACATCAACAGCACACATAAAACGTAAATTAATTGTAAAATTTATATATACTTAATTTAGCGTTCTAAAACATAAAACAGGGTTGTATAAAAAAAAATAATTGTTTCCTTCGAAAAAATGATAGATTTAGGTTATAAATTATTTTTAAAACTTTGTGAATATGCAGAACCTTAGTCATTGAATGCCTGAACTTCAGAAGTGTCTTGCATCCTTCACAACTCATTTCTCAAGAAGTGTAATCAGATTAAAATGAGATCTCCACTGCCCTGGGTGAAAATCTGACAGTGACTGCTTAGGGTTCATGTTCTGGTGTCCTTTGAGTTAGCCAGTGGAAATGCAGCTTTCATAATCAATATGCACACACTGATGCTCTTCAGCTACATGGACATACACCACAATATATTTTACTGTGTGTTGTCTACATTTATTTCTCAGTACGGACCTTTCCACTGTGTGACAATCATTACAAATCATATGTTAATCTAAAATACATTCAAAGATGATTTCACGGTGAAGTTCTTGTCAAAGGTTCACAGGCATTTTTTTTTAGAGGATACACTGTAAGCAGCATTTAAATAGTACACAGATTTCACTTCCAGATCATCACCAGGGCCTTATTACTCACTGTGCACTGTCACAGAAATACACACAGACAACCACTCTCTGAGCTCGTATTCTCAAGGATAAACAATTACATTGAAATACCTACCAAAAATGCATAAATATAACACTTCTATCACCACCAAAATGAGAAAGGAAAAAATGTTCTAAAAATAGACTAGAACTACATATGGGTACTGAAATGGAAATACTAATTCTGATTTAATTTATATAAGGCCCAGTTTTTTATGGCCAATTTTAGTCAAACTTTGATCTTTGCATGCCACATATATCTCAACTTTAAACATTGTCTTTTTGAATTTACTTACAAACAAGATATGTGACACCTGTCAGTGTGTATGCTGGTGTTCCACAGGGTGCAAGTTTTGGTCCAAGTGCTTTTGAGAAACCAAAAGTATATTTGCTAGATCATCATTAATTATAAGATTTTTTTTTTAAATACAGTAAAAACCTAATTGTAATACAAGAAAAGGCCTGTCTGAAAATATTTTTTTAAAATTTACAAATATTGATCTATTAAATTTGATTGGAAATTTAAATAAACATTAAATTTAAAAAAACTTAATTTGATTGAAAAATCAAGTTTTCATACAAGTTTAAAACTCAGTTTGAAATTTTAAACAGTAAAGTTGACCAATGAATGGTATTTAAAACAAATGGCAATTTTTGTCTGCATAACTGATAACATTTTCCCCAGGGGTAGTGAAGCAACATTGCTCATAGTGATTTTGGCAGAAAACTGCAGTATGCCTGTCCAGTTGCATATAGGTGTACACATTAAAGAAACAATGACAGGTGCTGTGTTTCACATTTATTGTGTCATGTACTTATTCAGTTGTTTGTATAAATAATAGTGCACTCAGATTTAAACTTTTGATGGGACCTCTACCATGTTTTATAAAAAAAGGCATTCCATTTCAATGTCGATAGCTGCAAAAGGCAACAATGGGATAGGAAAATATAGTTTTTAGGCAGGCTCTAATTATGCTAATCTCTTTCATGAAGACCTAAGCTGTGTCTTTGATGGGCTATATATCGTTGTGGTGATATGAACTAATCTTGGTCACTTATGGCAGTATGCTGCCATGTCCTCATGAAACCATGCTATTACCACCAGACTACTGGAGCGCTTCCAAGCCGATCCAATTCTTAACTCTTTGTTTCAGATACCAGGCTAGATTTGAAATGATATAACATACTTCACTTTATTCTAGAAAACAGTAAGCTGTTGGTAAAGGAAGTAAAAATATGTTATACAGTGGAACCCTGCTATAACGCGATAACTGGGATCCAAGAAATTGGATCGAGTTAATGGTGGGGTCGTGTTAATGTGGGTTTTTTCAGCAAACACCACATTGGCATATATACGTGTACTCGTGTCGAATGTAAAAAATCTTAGTATTTTCAGACGAATATTAAATGGAATGCAGTAATAAGGCTTATTAAAAATAATGGATCGATAATATATAGGTTATTACTTTGCGTTAAATAGTTTTACTAATTGTGATTGTTTTTATCAGAAAATACACGTTGATTGATTATACCCTGACTGACGTTATATAATGAACAGGATATACATGTATATATTGTTTACTGTTGTGGCACAATGTTCATCCATAATGCATGTAATTGTGTCTGAATTCAGTGTCCGATATACAGCATGAACAGAATGTTAACACCGTTTACTTACCATCTGATATAGTACTGTCATGGCATGCAGCTAATCCATAATACTTGTATTTCCATTGCAAAAATTGCAAACGTATTTAAATTATTCAATATTTTTGTCACAAATCATTGAATTAAATGGAAAAATTAACAGAAAATTAGGTTAAGAAAGACGAAGCACATTTACATTTCATTACGTTCCAGGGTCTATGAACGGTGTCTATACAAATTGTAAACTTGATTTTCCATAACAGTAAAAAATATTTTTTTGATATTTTTATATAAACAAAATTAGAAAATTAATGACGAGTTCATAAACAAACACCATACACATAAAATCCGAGAACTAAATGCAATGAGTCTGTAATGGTCTCGCACCACTGATGTGTTTTTAATTTATAAGGCTGTACGCATGTACAATTTCAGACCCTTTCAATTTGCAGCTAAAAAGCCAACATTGTTTACTAGTCAAATGTTTCCCTCTGATAACACCGCCAAACCCAGAAAACATGTTGGCAGCTTTAGTTTTTTGATGTTTATTTAATTGTGAAAATCTTGTATCAACCACCTCATTGACTGCTGCTTGGTTGTGTATGCAGTTAAAGAACATGTGTCTTTGCTCTTGGATCAATAATAAGTAATATTTCCGATAATGTTTATTTAAGCATAAAAATTCAAGAATCTGGTGAAATTAATACATTTCAGAAGCAGTGTTTTACTATATCTCGTACTTTATCATATCATACATCATATTAATTAAAATTCATACACAATCTCTTCCCCAAAATCAAAATAATTTTTTTGCGCAAAGTGCAGTGAATGACTTCTGTTTGTGAAGTTGCTTTTCCGTAATGGTAAAATATATTTTACAATTTTAAAAGGGAAATTAATAACGATTTCATAAGCAAACCCCCATACGCATGTAAAACCTGAGAACTAAGTGCAGTAGACCTGCAATGGTCATAAGTCACTTTTATAATTGGTTTTTAAGCTGAACAATTTCCAGCTAGTAAAGCAGACATTATTTACTGGTCAACTGACTGCGTCTAATAACACTGCCAAGCCCAGAAAACATGTTGGGCTCTTTCATTTTTTTATGTTTATTAAACTGTGAGAAGCTTTTATCAACCACCGCATTGTCTGCTGCTTGGTTGTGTGTGCAGTTAATGAAGAAATGCGTTGGCTATTGTTTGAGCAATGATTGTATACAGAATAATTGAAGAAAACCACAAAGACCACATGTTTATTTTGGCATAACACTTCAAAAACCTGGTGAAATTGCTAAATTTAAGAAGCTACACCACGATCATATTATTTTAAAATTCATATGCGAACTCTTCCCCAAAATGATAACAAACGTTTTACACACAATTTCTGGTGCTTAAAATTAAAAAAAAATGTCCCAGTATGAGAAAAATACACATACATATATTTAAAATTTCAGGAACCACGCCATGATTATATTTTATTCGAATTCGTATGTGATCTCTTCACCATACGCGATCTCTTCCAGAAAATGACAATACATTCCTAATATACAATTTCACATACTTTGAAGAAGAAAAAAAAATGTGCTACAAAATAAATGAATTTTGGGAGCCATGCCGCGACTACATTATATCCGAATTTGCGTTAATGAGGGGTGTGTTATAGTGGGGTTCCACTGTATATAGTGATTTTTAAAAAAAAATACTGGTTGCAAGCATGGGAAAAAAATATTAAACTTGACAGTGACACTCAGAAATGTGAAGCAATGGCCATGTATTAAAGTGATAATTTCATCCTAAAAATATTTGAGGTTTCTAAAAGCATATTTATCCATTAACAGGTTAAATAACCAATCAGGTAGACTACTGTATGTATCATAAAGTTCAAGGCAATGTTGGGACGGTGAGGTTTGATCATTGGTGCAAATATTAGTACATACCAGTATACGGGAAAGTCAAGTGACAATGTAGTAAATTAAAATATATTACTATATGCAATCTTATTCATGAGGGAAGTACTAATTTTGGATATTGCAAGAGAATACAGCAAATAAATCCTATATCATGAGCTAAATATGAAATTCTGATCCACAAAACTTGTAAACAAGAACAGAAATTTGCATATGTGGGACATATATAATCTACTTATTAAGATTAAATGTGCAAACCTAATTTGAATGATCTGTTTGAACATTTATAGTGTATTTTTAAAAGTTTTTGTTACCAGCAATTAAGATCAATGATTCTGTGGAATCAGATATCAGCTGATGCTACAAGACCGTACTCTGTCCAAGTACTAAATTGAAATATGTTACCATACATAGGCATATTCATGATGAAAATAACATTTTGGGATATTTTCAGTGCACACAGCCAGAAATGTGCCTTACAGATTTACTATAGGTAAAATGTTAGCCTACAGTATATGATATGCTAAATGTGAACTTTGGATCCCAAACATTTTAAAATATATGGATATTTGTTCATGTGGGATATGTAACCATGTTAAGATCAGTTGTACAAAGTTAAATTCAATTAATCGCTTTGAATATTTCTTATGCTATGATTAGAGTGTCTGTTAACAAATATTATTAGTAATTAGCAATTAGCAATGCATAATTAGTAATTAGCAATGCATAATTAGCAATGCATAATGTAAGAGGATCATTAGAATTCCCATAACATCATATAGGCCACAATGCAGTTTTACACCAATCAATATCTTAACCAATTGAACAATTAAATGGAATGCATTTTGTGTTCAACTTACATCATTTTGCTGTTTTCTTATATCCAAGGGTAAATATACCTGGGGAAAGTACCTGTATAGTTTATCATCCCTTTGACATGTATTTCATTCTGGGAGAGTTTGAAAAGATTTAGTAGAGAACTTGAGTAGGTTCTATTATAAATTTTACAACTCTGTCCTCTCACTAAATACCCTATAACTATGTTTATAAACAATTACTGAAGGCTATACAAGCAGATATGTGTTACTCAAGAAGGCACCCCATCATAAACACATAAATTAACTGCTTGGATCCATAATAAATAGTTTGAATGACCAATAAAAAATATAACTTTGTCTTCACATGTTTAAAAAAAGTAAGGTCTCATTTTGACTTGCAAAGATATTTTCTCTGAGAAAATTTGACAAATACATGTATCCATATTTGGAGCTTGTATATGGTTTAGGAATAAAAACATGCTGATATCATTTAATATCATTCCCAAAAATATATATGTACATTTTAAGGGGAATTATTATTTTTATTATTATTTAACAAAATTCATTTAAATTGTTAAAATGAAAATAATTTATTATTTTAATTTTATTTTATATTTTTCAAGTCTGTATACAGTGTATATAACATATTCAAATTTCTTGTGTCTGTCATTAATAATACAATTTTTATACCAATTTAAAGCTTAATTAATACTGTACTGACACTGACAGGCCATACACAACAATTACTTGTACTATATGTTCTCTACATTTATTTCTCAGTACTGACCTTTCCACTGTGTGACAATCAATACAAATCATATGTTAATCTAAAATACCATTAAAGATAACTTCATGGTGAAGTTCTTGTCCAAGGTTCGCCAGCATTTTTTGAGAGGCTGTTCTGTAAAAAGAGCAGCATGTATAATGAACACAGATTTCACTTCAAGATCATCACCAAGGCTTTATTACTCATTGTGCACTGTCATAGAAATACACACAGACGACCACTCTTTGAGCTCATCTTTTCAAAAATAAACAATTACCTTTAAATCCCTTTCAAAATGCATAAATATAACCCTTCTATCACCACCAAAATGAGAAAGGAAAAAATGTTCAAAAATTAGACGAACTACATTTGGGGTACTGAACTGGAAGTAATAATTGTTATGTGATTCTATATGCTCATTTTCCCAAACATGGTGATATAACACCTCATCTGAGTGGCTGACAAATTTAGCAGTTATGGCAATCACATAGGTCACCGGAACATGAGCTGTCAGAGATTCATGTAGGACAGTGGAGATATGATTTCAATTAGATTGTCTAGAAGTGCAGATGAATAGAGACAGAAGAAATAAAGTTACTGAAGATGGTTCTATTTTCAATTTATTATTATTTACATGAATATTGTTATCTACATGGGTTTGAGTCTTGACTTGTCCAAAATAGGTATCTGAGAAACTTTGCCATTAGCTTCCTGTTGGTTGGTGTTTCTCTATGGGTTTTTGCCGATTATTTCTCCTCCAGATATGCTAGTCACCATGTGTTGAAAAGGATTATAAGCACACAAAACCAAACCCAAATGAGGCTTTATACTAGTACTCTATATTCTAAACCCAAATGAGGCTTTATACTAGTGCTCTATATTCTAAAACCAAACCCAAATGAGGCTTTATACTAGTACTCTATATTCTAAAACCAAACCCAAAGGAGGCTTTATACTAGTACTCTATATTCTAAAACCAAACCCAAATGAGGCTTTATACTAGTACTCTGTATTCCAAAACCAAACCCAAATGAGGCTTTATACTAGAACTCTGTATTCTAAAACCAAACCCAAAGGAGGCTTTATACTAGTACTCTATATTCTAAAACCAAACCCAAATGAGGCTTTATACTAGTACTCTATATTCTAAAACCAAACCCAAATGAGGCTTTATACTAGTACTCTATATTCTAAAACCAAACCCAAATGAGGCTTTATACTAGTACTCTATATTCTAAAACCAAACCCAAAGGAGGCTTTATACTAGTACTCTATATTCTAAAACCAAACCCAAATGAGGCTTTATACTAGTACTCTATATTCTAAATTATGTTGCTGATGTAGTTATCAGCTGTGTTGTTTTGCTACCTCATGTGGAGTAGCTAACTGAATGTCTGTTATGGCAATAAGTTGATTAGGATCATAAATCAGCCCACACCTGCAATGACAATGACTGAAGGTTATGGGATGATGTTGCCAATTTATTAAAAGTTGCAGTTTTTTGCAGACAATTTGCTTTGCACACCAATATGCATTTATATATTTACTGGTATTTCTCGCAGATGTTGAGCTACCATCAGCTGAAGGGTTCTTTAGGCGATATGTGCATAATATTTCCAGATCAAATCCAATGTTTGATGACTTGTAAATATTCGGGGAAATAGCACAACCCTGTCCTGTGGCAATTTTGAAATTTCACACTAGGTATGGCTATTACCAAATACCGGTATTAATGAAGTGATACAGCATCTGATTGACTGAGCTTGTCATTGCATTTGACTATTTGTTTTTTTAGGATTTTTACTAAACTTAATAGTTAGGCTTACACTGATTGTCTCTGATAATTATTAGTTAATTGTGTGTGAAAATCATGAGAATTATTAAAGTGATCATGCCTATGATTGGTAGTTGTTGTTGACATTCTAGTGAATCTGTTTCTGATCAGATTTTGATAAGAGTTGTAAAAGAGCTTGGATCATCAAGCTTTTGAACGAGTTTGATAGTGGCAAGATCTACTTTTATTTTTGATGTCATCTTTTATCTAACTGAGCTTGTTATCATTCAGGAGACCAGATTTCAATTGGACTTTGCTTCCACTTGATAAATATTCTCTCATTGTCATAGCCTCAGACATGTGATAAGTGAGGCTACTCATCTTGGTGAGGTGATATTGCTGAGACTGGGTGACCATGTTAATTCTCTAGCAACTATTTCATGTCTAATTATGATAAAATGTTGTCAATGGATTTTTACCATGAAGATTGATTTGGATTATAAGTATGATCTATGCATATTATTAATTCCTTTATCCTTAAAAATAATTTTTTAAGGCTCTTAAAATAAGTAAAATTCATAAATGTTAAGCTGGAAGATAGTTGCATAGGGCTGTGTTCTCACTGTTGTTTTTGTTATGTTATGTAGGTCACTAACATCAGGCCCACTTCGACTTCTTGTCATATTTGTCTTGATTTTTCTGCTAAGTTTTAACCATATTTTGCATTAACATTATAACCAAGAATCTGTTATTCAGGTTGATCTCATCAGTTTAGTTGGGAAGGTCTACGACTGATAAAGCAGAAGTCAGCAAACATCACTGCACCAAATTTCAACATGGCAGTATCAAAAGCTGTTGAATTCACAGCAGAGTCTTGTGTGAACAAGGTTCATGCCCCATATTTTGAAGAAACTAAATCTAATTTGAGCATAAAAAGAACTGCCGTAAACAAAGACTCCCCAGATGGGCATTTGCTTGAAAGGAAAGTGGAAAGTTCTGGAACTCAGATGAAGAAATCCATGAATCTGCTTCACTGTACAGCTATCATGATTGCAGTGACAGGACATTCTTCAATATTCATATCACCGAATGCTATTTTAAAAACAACAGGTTCTGTTGGAGCATCACTAATTGTTTGGTTTGTCGGCGGTCTAATTAACTGGATGTTGGCATTGTGCTATGCGGAGCTAGGTACTATGCTGCCAAAAGCTGGTGGACCTTATGCCTATGTTATGCGAACATTTGGACCACTTCCAGGATTTTTGATAATGTGGGGATATGTTGTGTTTGTTGCTGGACCATTTTGGGCCTTTTTGGCCTATACAGCTGGATTGTACATTTTGCAGCCGATTGAGGAAGTCTGCAGATGCAGTATTCCAGATTCAGCAGTGAAAATTCTATCAGGCTGGATTATGAGTAAATATTAATAATAAAGCTAATCATAATGATCATTATCAATTAGTGAACTTTTTGACATTTAATAATTAATAATTATTGATGTTACATGAGATATTGCGTATCACTTAACATAAATAGTATGGCAACACATTGGCAGGATAACAATATGCAGAAGGCAAGAGGTGGTCAGTGCATATATTTTAGCAGTAATATCTACAAACCTGAAAATGTACTGGCATTAATGGCAGTTGTTATATTCCATAGTAGCATCACACTGATAATAAACCAATAATAAGTTAGCAATATGAAAGCACATGTGTATCCAAACTGGCAATAACTTGGCAGAAAAACTTAAGATTTTAATAGCAATAATATCGTTCCTGTTGCTAATGCATAGCTGGTACTTTTCTGGGTTGAAAATACCACGATTGTATAAGGAGAAATCATCCTCCCATGAGGGTGAACAAGAATATTCCAAAACACTGGATCACCCAAGGGAAACACCCTACTTTTTATGGCCATGCGTACTTAGTTCATTTCCTGGTCACATGGCCATTATCTTGGCAATGTTAACATTCAAGTGGATTGCCAATAAGACACTGAGTCGAATTTTCTCTATTAGCATATTCTTAGACATTTGGTTATACCCTGATCAGTTTTTTCTCAGTTAATTAAGCTTTCTTGAGCGTTATTGTACTTGTAAATCCATGCCAATTATGTACAATTTGTTTTTTATCATTCTTGTCCCCTTCAAGACATTTAGTAATAAGAGGAAATTATAAATCATTGAATAAAGTTTTGTAAATTTGTTATATTGATGTTGTTCATTTTTAATATTGGTAAGTGAGGTTCAGATAAATAATGTGTGAATTCTATAAGAATGGCCATATGAGGAATTGTCTGGATATGGTACTGCCAGCTATTAGATTTCAGATGGTGTTGTGTCAGTTTTTAATGCCATTTTGTTACCAGTTCCCGTTTTTTTGGGTGTGTGTGTCTTTATACATGTATTGCACAATGGACTGGTAGCATATCTAACAAGAAAATAAAAGTGAGACAATAAACTGGTAAGATACGTGACAGTAAATGGAAAACATACAAATCCATTCTGTCATCATATGTCCATACCTTTGTCATTGTCTTCATCATATGTCCATACCTTTGTCATTGTCTGTCATCATATGTCCATACCTTTGTCATTGTCTGTCATCATATATCCATACCTTTGTCATTGTCTGTCATCATATGTCCATACCTTTGTCATTGTCTGTCATCATATATCCATACCTTTGTCATTGTCTGTCATCATATGTCCATACCTTTGTCATTGTGTTGGCAGTTTATTGTCATGAAATTATTGCCAGTGTGTTAAAGTGCATTGACAAAATAAATTTTCTTACACTTTGAATTTTTATTTATTAAATAAAGAGTAATTTGATACAATGATACATTTTCAAATATTTGTTCAGACAATGTTTTGGATGAAACTGACAGTACAGTGGGAACACAGATATGAGTTGGACCATTTCTTTATCAGTGTGGTGTCATATCATTACCATGACAACCGATTGACAGCTAGATGGTTTTACACTTTTAATTAACTGAAAATATGCAGGCAACAAACTGACAGCAGATGGGAAATAACATGATTTTTTTTTGTAAGGCCAGTTTTAAATGAATTCGTAGAATCATGTAATAAAGTTGTTTATGTCTTTCACAAATGTGATATGAAATAAAGTTGTCTCATCACAAAAGCATTCTGTAAAGAATTTGAATTTTTTTATGTGTTGAAAAGATGAGGAGAAAACACAATATACTTCTTAGTGTATTTTCATTAAAATATTTTGTTTTATTTCAGTTTCAATGGTTGCGTTGAACTGTGTGTACATGAAGTATGTTACAAAGGTCCAGACGTTTTTGACAAGTACAAAATTACTGGCACTGTTAATTCTAATTGGTGGAGGAATCATAATGATAGCAAATGGTGAGTTGGAAGGCATTTAAATACATTATATGCTGCTCTTTATGTTTGCATAAAGTTAATGCTTTACTCAAACACGTGCATCATGCAGTATGCTTATATATGTATACCAAGCATCTGTTTTTTTGTGTGGTTTTAATGACATTTTTAACACATGTTTGGATCTATTGTGCAGAGAAAATGCAAACTACTGTATATATTCACATATAAGCCGATTTGCATATAAGCCGATTTGCATATAAGCCAATTTGCATATAAGCCGATTTGCATATAAGCCGATTTGCATATAAGCCGATTTGCATATAAGCCGATTTGCATATAAGCCAATTTGCATATAAGCCGATTTGCATATAAGCCGATTTGCATATAAGCCAAGCCCCCAAACTGAATAGGTATAAACACTAAAACAAGCATGACCCACAAATAAGGTGACCAACCCACAACTCCGAAACTTCTTAAGATGCACAAGGTAAGTCCTAAATGCATTCATTTAGGCAAGCGTATATTTAAAAAAAAGTACAATTATACTTATCTCGAGGCTGGTGGGCATGATTTTTAAAAAGGAAGGGTATAAACTTGTTAAAAAGTTTATTTAATTTTCTGTTTTCTTATTGTTTTTGCCTTATTTAGATTTGTGAATAATTTGATCGAACAATGACAAGAATTTAGCAGTCGTGATTTGCTGTCACACTACCTCTCCCTTTTAACTAAATTGTTTTTGCATTACTTTGCTTTGAAATTGTAAATACCTAACTCATTAAAATGTAATCGCAGTATTACAACACAACGAATAACAATATGGTTCAATTATGAACTGAATTAAGTACATCTGTTTGAGTCGAATCATGTGCACCATTGCGCTAAACTTAAATATCTCCAAAATACAGTAGAGTTTCAGAAAAAATGCTTCAAAAAAAAAAGCTGAGTTGTAGTTTGCTTTTATGTAAGCTTCCTTACACCATACCTGTAAACTTTCACGTTGGGAGGAAAAAAATCCTCCCGATTTCATAATCTCTTTCGATTTTTGCAGAGAACTCCCGAATGTTACATTATATCTTTGATTTTCATTTCTTCTAAACAAGAAAAGTGCTAAATGTTCTGTTTTATTACCTGTAATATATTGATGTGACGAAATAATTACTTTATTAGAAAGAATTCGCTTCTTCACTAAATAGAATGTTAAATTTAAAGATTATTCATGTATATGGATGATTTATCTTACCTCTACATCAGCATACTAATAAAAAAATAAACCACCACAACACAATCGTCTACATTTAATTTCAATCCCAGGAATTATCACTTTGAATGCAGTAACTCCATACGCTATAGCACCATTCCCATGAAAGAAACTTGGATGAGCGAACGCCTGGCATTTTTATACCATATACATACCAATGTTAATTGCCATTGTTAAATTAAAATGAATACAAATACTTACAGTGCAGTAAATGTGACCTCAAAACCTGATTCAAAATATGTTTTATAGTAAACAGTATTAAATGCTTTACGAGTTCACAATAAGGGAATAAGAATGGATATACAGTTAGGGGAAAAATAGCCATCACATGTATGTTACAATGAGGCTGCCTATTTAGGTACCTTTAGAACAACAAAACTGGGAATCTGTTATTTGCCAATCAATTGCTGGTGCTTGCATAATACACAATATTGTAGAATGTGGTTTCTTTGAATTATGATGGAAAACCTGTCATTTTCTCAAAATACATGCATCGATAAGAATTACCTTTTAATTAGTTGCACTGGCTTTCTTGCTTGTTTATTTAAGACTAATCTTTGCTATTGTACAATTTGGCAAAAGCTGACCATAACATGAAAATAGAACATGTCCTGGGGAAAAAAAGTCGCGTGACAGGGAGAAACAGTGAGTCTTTTTGTGAATTTTATGCATATTGGACCAGAAAGATCCATCAGTATTTAGTGAAAACAAGGCTTTAAAAATGCCACGAAAAAACTCCTGAGTTTAGGTTCCAATCTCTCTTTTATTTCATTCAATCTCCCTACTTAACTTTTGAAATTTCATAAGTATGCTTTACACCCCCGTTTTACAAAACTATGGTAATCATTCTAATATTATGGAATAAAATGGCAATTACACATCATTGTACTGGTATAGTTGCCAGTCAAAATTTCCTCGTAACACAAGTTTCAGGGTTTTAATGATTAACAGTCCTGTATTGCTGTCACAAAACGAAAGACAAATTCACTGACTATCAACATATGAGATGCCGAAACATCAAGTTTTCATTGTGTGGAAAGTTATGATGTTTGTTCAGCAAAAACACAAAACTAAAATTGGTTGATGTTAACCTTAGTTGATCTATATCCAAATTTTAGCCTTTATTATTACCACCCTTCATGAACATGTAAATTATGCTGGTTATGTACATACTTTTAAAAAATATTATCTCAATTTATAGGATCACTTATACCATCGATAATTAGTAACTCGTGAGTGTTTTTCAATGTAAGTGAAACAGTTATTAACGACTAGATGAAATGTTATCTGGAAGAATGCAGTTTGGTCGAAACACAAGAAATAAAGCAAAATCCATATCAATATGTTTGGGAATAAATAAGGATTTAAGTGATGCTATGCATGGTTTGCACTGTTGAAGTATTGTACAGCCTGGTCTCCCCAGTAAGCGCAACAGGCCCACAAATTATTAAGTCTGTATTTACCTTTAATTAATTTTGTGTTAAAGAAATCAGAAAATATGCGCATGTAAAATAATAATAATATCACTCATAATTCTTTATAACAGATTTATAATTGTTGTGTCACAGAAAGCTATTTGTTTTACATGCCTATGTCTTAGGACACGGAGAATTCTTTTTTGTGTCTCAAGATTTACAGTCATTACAGTAGTCAACATAAAGACCTAAAAACTGTCAACTTTAGACATTGGCCTGCGGATAAGCTGACCCCCTCCCCCTTCTAGAACTTTATTATTTCCTAAATTATTAAGCATATATGCAATATCTTATGGTAAGTTCTTTTCCCAAAGACATGTGCAGACTGGTCAGAGTGGGTATCAAACCTTGGATTATGACTGATGCTGTACCAACAGCTACCACCTCTCCTGACATCAGATGAGTCTTCATGTGTCTTATCAAATGTTTATTAGATGTAGTCTTTATTTAAATTATTTTTCATGTACATTCAGCATTTTCTTACAACTTTCTATGAAAAGGGGCAATGAGGCTCTCAGAATCAAATTTATTGTACCCTTTCATTTTCAGAGAGCCCTGCCTATTATTTTATAATTTAGCATGAATATTTACCTGGTTTTTACAGCACCAAAGTTATGAATATATATTAAGTTCCTTTCCAGTACTGGTACATCAATTTCATACGATATTCTGCTTCTGGTCTATTACGAATCTTCTGTCTTCAAAAATATTTGCCTGGTACTGTTACTATCTAGCTCATGTATACTTAATCCATTCAAACATTACAAATTTCAGAGCAAACCTTGTTCTGTCAACGAAAACTTGTGCAATTTGGAAAAATAAATATGTAAAATGCAATTACAATGTAATAGAATCCTTTTTATATTAGATGGAGTAGTCTAATATATATAATAATGTGCATGGTTGTGATTCAAATTCTTGTGCAGCTAAAAAAAAGGAGAAAAGTTGGTACATCTATGCTGCTTATATCATGCAAGATACCAACTGCTATAATTGGATAAATTTAAAATAATGGGAATGAAACTACAGTGAAAAATTTCTCTGAATCATTAAAATATAATAGACTAAGTAGAATATAGACTCAATCATTGTTTTCATCATATGTCATTCATCCTAAGATAATGTAGTGTGAAAAACTGGTTTTATAATATTTTTGTAGATTCCATAATTAAGTAGCATTTAAAATGAATGAACAAGGTTCAGATTTGACCACTAACATATCTGCACTTTGTAATGGAGTTTTGAAAATTAGGTGTAATTGACTTAGGGTCAAGTCAAAGATTATTGCTTGCAATTTGTACTTCACTGAGCTGTTGAATACAGTACATGTTTAATGAAACTTTGATCAGAAGTTGATGGTTAGCACTCTGACCTTGATGTTAAGGTCAAAGGTCATGACTCAGTTTTTGTCTGTATTGGCTGATGATAACAATAACACACTGTTACGAGTCTATGCTCTTAAAATAAGTAAATGAGTGTGAACAACAGGCTTTGTAAATTTTAAAAAAAATGAGTGATATAGAATATTGACATGAATTGTTCATAAATCGCCATAATAAATTCAGATGAATTTATTAGACCCAACACATGTATTGCTTTGAATACATTTTTGTGACTTTGACCTCTTAGAAATAAGTGCATTTGGAATAGGTCTGTCTTGATTCTTATGCATATTTTTCAATTTGTAACAATCAGAAATAGCGTGTCCTTTCTTCTTGCAATAGACATGAGTAGAACGAGATAAGGATTTCTGATCATTCTTACAGTAAGCTTGATTTATAAATGTTTTGCCAGATTGAAATTTAGAAGGGCTTGTATTAGGCTGAAATACTTTTTTTTCCAGAAAACTGCCGAGTGGAAGACTTGGTTACAAAAAAAACTTTATGAGCTAATTAATACCTGTCAGCAGTATGAGCATAATTTTCCAAGGTTTCAACCTTTTGCTCATAGTGTCTTAATTTCACAATGGACACGATTCATGAACTCTTCAACTAATATAATTTCTCTTTTTCTTTTGCAAATTCATGATGAGTTTTTCCAGCTTTTTTTTTTTATAGTTTGTGCATATTTGTCAATAAGCCTAAGGACCAAATCATAACCCTTTAAGATGCATTCCTTGACTAGTTCATACTCAGCACTCTGCTGTACTGACAGTGAATTGTAAATATCACTACCTTTACCAGTAAGTACACACTGACTGGGGTGCATGAATGTCTCAGGCTTTGCCAAAAAGTGCATTCTGTAATAATAAAGTCCAATGCTCCCTTGGTCATTTAGAATTTTCAACAATAATTTCAAAATGAGGAAAATATTTTGTCTACTTCTTTTTCTCTTAAAGGGGGGCACTAACCTGATATTCTTAGTAACATCAAGACTTTAATTTGTATGTAAAGTGGGAATGTGCTTTTCACTTGCCAGTTCTAACTCTCTAGATCTAAATTGATGTTCCCATCCTTTTCTCTCTGAATTTGCATCTCTCTCTCTCTTTCTCCAATTGCAGCTGGATTTGTTTCTCTTCTTTCTGTAACTGCATTTATTTGTCTCTCTCCTCATTCTCCTATTGCATTCTCCTCTCTCTTTCCTCCATATCTAATTGCATTTGTTTATCTTTTATCAGATGCATTTGCATTTGTTTTTCCACTTTCTGAAGTTAAAGTTTTCTTAACTCTAATTCCATCTTTTGTTTCAATTTTCATTCCTTTCATTTCATCTTAGAGTTTAATACAGACTTCCTGATCAAAACCAAAGCACTTTTATTCAAAAAATTCTTTTTCACCAAATACTGGACCAAATTGTTTTTTTTATTTCTTGCTTTGTTAATGTAGCTTTTGCCTCAGAAAGATCATAATTTTTGGCAAGCTGAATGATCTGTTTGCAAGAAATCTAACTGTTCCAGTATAGGATTTGAAATAAAGATCTCCACATTTGATGTCATTGTAAAAAGCTTGCAGATTTCACTAAAGATTTCTAAAATGTGAATTAATACTTGGGATTTAAAATTATGAAACTTGGGGAATTTAAATTTAGAAAGCAAAGTTTTCTGAAATACTTTATGCAAAATTTTTATCCCATGAATGAGCACCCAATTTTCTGTTACAATTCTATGCTCTTAAAATAAGTAACAGAGAGAAGACAACAAGCTTTCAATACGAAGTGAAAAATGAAAAACAAAAACCTTAAGGTTTTGCGATTTAAATCTAAAAATAATCAAATAATTAAAAAATAGAATTCCTGGTAATAAAAACTCTTAAATAAGTTCGAGTCTTGATGAAAGTTTAAATTGAAGGCGATGATGTCTTTAATATCCTCCGTAGTGCAGGTGTGTCAACAGTCTCTTGTTGAATCAGAAAATATTACTCCAGTTTTGAATTCAGTATAAATTCTAATTAATGTCTTTGTCCAAGAATTTTGTCAGAGCACTTTTGTATTTCCAGAGAAAATAATCACTTGAATTAAATAATTTGAAGAAAATAAAATTCAACCCAAACTGGTGACAACATAATACAACTTAGTGTGCCAAGTGTTTTTAGCTCAAATGACTAGCTTTTATTGAAACATCAGTTATACGACTAGGTAATTAAGACAGATTCCCATAAGAGAGCCATAAGTTCCTTCTTCTGGAAAAAGAAGAAACCAACTGGCACATGATCAAATATCATGTAGTCCAGGTATGACCTTGACTCAAATTAATGATTCTTACTCCGTAAGTAATTTTTTTTAAAATCAAAACTGTCACTGATTTTGGAACAAGGTCAGCAACTAGATACAATGTTTCATTTCCCATAGAGGATAATGAAGCTAATATTAGTTGTTTTACATCAATGAAATAACAAAAAAATGTAAAAAGTTAGCCAGGTCAAATAGAACTGATCACAATTCTGGCCAAGGCCAATTCCAGTAAACAATGTTACATTACAATAGCATGTAATGGAATATAAAGGAAATTTAAAACTTACAATTAAATTAAATATACATAACAACATAAGTATAAATGTTTTTCTTTTTCACTATCAGTGTTCATTAATTGATATAACCAAAGAATACCCTAAATGAATCCACTTCAATAACTTTGTGTTTTTTTCTTCTTGTTAAAAAATATGAATTTTGGATTTAGTTAACCATGTGGTTATATTATGAGATTGGCAAGGGCACAGTTCATTCATCATCTGTCCATCATATAAGGCTAGGGTTAAAAGACTGTAACAAAGAATTTTGTGCTGCACTTGCAGGTTATTTGAGTTCATGTTAATTCTGACATGTAATAAATACTTTCATTACCTAATATGGTTTGTTTGATTTTCTCAGGAATATTTGAGATGGTTTTTTGGCATCAATAAAATACATGGCAGTAATTGCATTTATAGCAGACTATCAGTTCTCATCACAGTGATTAACTTAAGTACTGGATGTGGCAAAATCCATTATTCCTTAATTCTGTGCAATTTACTCAGTTCTGTTGGAGGCACATTGAGTGATCTTGGCCACTGAGAAGCTTATTGGTGACTAGTAGATGTGCCTAATAGTGAACAATCTAGTAAAAGGTGTGGATAGTTGCTTTTTGTGAACCTGTTACATACTGTTGCTAATGTCTATGTCAACTATTACAATTTTATTGTACTCAAAGATACAAGTTGCAGCCTGGAGAATAACTTTGGAAATGCCATTTACTTTTGTATCTTTATGGAAGGATGAAATTACAGAATGATTGATTCATATATTCCCTTCCTTGCTTCCTTCCTTTCTTTATATATTTATTCCTAAATCCTTGCTAAACACCTATGTTTCCTATGATAGTTTGCTGGTGACCTTTCTTTTACCTTCAAAGACCTTGAGGTCAAAGGAGTTTACTGTATAATCCATGATCAGTTATCCATTGCATGTTCACAATTGCTATTTACAACTTATAAAAAATGTGGGACAAATTGATTAAATGCAATGGAAAGCATCCAGACATGAAGTTTTTAAAAGTTGCTAGAATGCTGCTGGTACACCATACATTATGGTGGCCATTCTAAAACAAAACTCAGCAGATTTTGACCGAATTTGGCAGCATTATGGCATGAAGGTCTTTTAAAATTGTTAAAATGATGCCATTCAGCCATGAAATTTGGCCTTCATTACTAAAACAAGAAAAACATTTTAAAAAATTTATTCCAAACAAGTTTAGCAAGCATCTTATCAGGGTCTTTAAAATTTTGTGTAAATGATGCAAGTCTGCCATCAAATATGGCCACAGTTTCTAAAAATAGAAAAAAAACTATTGATCAGCAAAATTTGACCAGCTTGACAGAAAATATAATTTTAAAGGGGTTTTGAAAATTATACAAAATATGCCAAATCATCATGAATAATGGCTACCTGTACTAAAAAATATACAAAATTATTAATGATTTCTCAGAATTTGACAAAATCTGACAGCATTCTGGTAAAAACCGCATTCAGATTTATTCTAATGTCATCAAATATGGTTGCTGTTAATAAAAGAAAATTTCTTTAAATGATCTCTTTTAGAAAATTACTCAGCAGAATTTGGCCAGATTTTACAGAAATTTTTTCTGGCATTAGGGCTTTCATTTTTATACAAATAATGTCAGTCTACTATAAAATATAGTAATTCCACTTTGGTGGCCTAGTGGTTAGAGCATCCATCTCAGATGTGGGTTTGATGACTGACTGGCTGAGTCATACCAACTAATAAAAATGGTACTAATAGTTGCCTCACTTGTCGATAAGCATTAAGAAGTTAGTGTTAGGACTGGTCAGTCTGGTGTCAATTTAATGTGACTGGATGGGACATCATGATACATGTCTATGGCGTGATGCCATAGTGCTAGACATGACTATAAACTGCCACAATGCAGATAAATTGCATTATGACTAACAATTTGTGAAGGCAAAATTAAAAATCCAAGTCACACACACACATGCATTAAATATAGTAGCTGTTACTAAAATAGAAAAAACCATTCAAGACTTCTGCTAAAACTCTACTTAACAGACTTTGATCAGATTTGACTGAGGATGTCCCAGTTTGAAAGACTGTTAGATTTATACAAATTGTGCTGTTCTGCCATCTAATTTGGCTGCTGTTAGAAAAAGTTGAAAAAAATTTATACAACTTTAAAAACAATTCTCAACAGAATCAGATCAAAGTTTGACACAAAGCATCCTGTAATAGGCGCCATTAAATAATGGACAGGTGATCCTGAGGTGCCATCTAATATGAATGCTTTGTGGGTTTAAAGCTATTTTGCAGCACATAATTGGCTATAAATGGCAGCCAGTATATTTGATGGAAGAACCAGAGAAAACCCTGGGAAAAAGTACAGACCCATGGAAAGCTACTGGCAAGTTTCACACATACCCATGTTGGGTGAACTGAGATTCAAACCCACATGGACAGAGGTGAGATGTAAGTGATCTGTAAAGGTGATTGCATTAGACCACTTGGCCATTTGGGGTCAGAGATACGAATTAAAATTCAAAATCTTGAGAAACTGTGAAACAGTGTTTCATAGCATATTAAAAATAACTGCCCTTGAAATGCAAAGTAAGTTTATATACCTTAAGGGTGAGGCTATGAACAGTTTCGAGGTTAGGACCTTGTGTTCAGGGCTGGGAGAGATTGAGGTGACAATCTTGGTTGTATAAATGAATGTTCTGCTAATTTGAATACAGGATGCACTAGCAATCACTGCTCAAAGATCACCATACCCTTCTACAGTTTCAATACATGCATGAATTTGCACTCACAGGCTGAAAAAACAACTACTCATGTGTGAGTAATATCAAGCCCACTTGGCTGTTTTGTTTATAATTTTACTTATGTTTTTCAGGTCATACTGGAAGTTTTGTTAATTCGTTTGAGGGTACAACAAAAGAGCCAGGCCAAATTGCTGTGTCAATCTTTTATGCTGTATTTTCCTATGGTGGGTGGTAAGTTATATATTTTACCTATATATTGATGTATATAGGTATGAACGTAGATTGATAGTTAAGAGGCTCGCTAAGTAGGTATACATGTGTGTTTATAGACAACAAGGTGTTTCTTTGTCTCATTTTCTAATGTTCTGAGATGCCTGGCAACGATGTTTCCAGTCATGTCAGGATAGTTTAAAATAAGGAGAACAATTTGCATGTCTCGGGGTACGTATATGGTCATGGATTTGTTCATGCATGCAGGTATATCATTGATAACTTGCTTGTAATATTGTTATGACTATTTATTTGTATTGTTTGTTGGCTTTCTTTAATAATTGTTTGTTATTCATAACTGTATTTTGTACTTGACCTTGTCCAAAATCAGTTTCATGGTGTACCTTGACCAGTGACATGCATCTTTTATTAACAACAGAATACATAGCTAAATGATTCTCTATGATTATGGATTAAATACTTAGATCATTATTAATCGTAAACATGTTACTTGAATTTGAGTTAATGATACAGTCTAGACTCTTACCTCAGACATTTCTAAAATGAAAATTTCCAATTAAGTTGACAGATTATTTCTAGAAACTGGTAATTGCAACCATTCAGATTGTGAATTATTGTTCGACATTTTGTTCCATTAAAAGGCAGTAAGTAATCCCACCTACCTCCCCCTTATTCATTTTACCCCAAAAAGTTACCTTCAGCATGTATTCCTAATTTGTTTTTTATTTTAGTTTTGAGGTTTTTATATAGCTTTCTAATATGCTAATATGCTTAAGATATATAAAAATCCTTTGTTGTTTCTTACAATGTGGCTAGAAATGCAGACATCAGCTGCATGACATGGATGTACATAGGCCATGTGACATTACTGTGATAGCCTACAATGACATTTTACTTGAGGATCAGACCACTTGAAATTGCTTAATTCAGAGTAACATAGAAGACAGAGCCTAAAATCTGTACGCTAACCCAAACCTTGTAGAATTTGGAATACTGGCAAGCTGTACAATCTTACCAATTATCCTGTACAGTGCAGGTGCTTTTTGACTTCAGCAAGGTCAGCAGCACTAAATGTAGATGGTAGAGATTAAAGAGTTAAGATTAACACTAAAGCAGTAATTCAGACAAAAAATAATATCATGGCATGTGACAATAAAAACATGACTAACATAGCCGTTGTTATAAAAACAGCAGCAAAATTAAAATCATTTATACACTTTATGTAATTAAAAAACCACTTCACAGCGTCAGCTTGAGCAACATTGATAGAAAATGTCGTGGATTAGAGGCCTTGCAGTATTGGACATATGATGTTGATGTGCCATTAAATGTCTGAGGATATAAAAAGCCGTGAAACATTATCATAACAGATTCCATCAACAGCTTTGGAAGAGATTTCTGCAGAAAGCATCATATTGGCACAGATTTAGAATTTGTATCAAACTAATGTAAAATAGTATAAATTTGACACCATATAAAATTTGAGAAATAGTTTACTTAGAGTTTTTTAAAAAGTGAAATGGTCACCTTTTATTTTATTTAAGTTAGTGAGCAATAACAAGTCCACTTGGACCTCTTGTTATTTTTATATTTTTAGGCAGATTATGACAAGCATGATGGAAGAGGTAGAAAATCCAGGAAGGTAAATAAAATAATGATGATAAATACCCTCAGTGTTGCACTGCTGTTTGGTTCTGAAAATTTAATTATGAACATCTGAGGTCAGATGATCCTATCAGAGTTAGCAGTAGTCAGATTCAAAGGTGGAAAATAGATCTAAAGGTCACTGGAAATTTATGACAAGTTTGCATTTTTAGTATTTATCAATGAGCTGCATGTTTCAAACAATTGTTTATCAACATTCAGTGTCTTTATTTGGTACAGCTCTAACCTCTGACTTTTGTAACATGTTACTTTCAATTTTTACAAAAACGCGCTTAATTGTTAATTGGATTTCCACCAAATTGGTTATGTAATTTGATATATTTATGCTGACATGACCTAGGCTTTGGGGTTTTTTTTGTTTCTTCAGCATTCATTGTGCGAAATATCATTATATAGTGGAGTTGTGACTTCGATTGTTGGAGACAAATTTTTGTTTCCACAGAATAAAAATTCTTTAATTACTGTTGGATTCAGTAGATTGTAGATGCAGCTCTGTGCTGATAGTACCTTCACAAAAATTTGATTATATGTATACTGTGACATTGTTTAGGTGTTAATGGCCACTGAATATTTGACCAACATTATTATTTTATAACTGTCAATAGGCTGAACATATTATGCTCTAATTTTCTTTCTTGTTTTTGTTTTTTTTCCACAATAACTAGAGTTCTCCAGCGTCTACTGTTATCAAACTATATAAAAAGCTTGCATATAGGACAAGTAAGAAACCACCTATTACTTTTTGTGTAAATGTCAAAGTCACAGCAGCTAGAAAAAGGGTAAAAGTTTGTACACAATAACTTGACTTTTATACCAGATGTCTTAACCAATCTTAACTGTTTTAAATGGCGTATATTTAAGATAAAAAAGAGATCCATCAATGAATGTTGAGGTCAAAAGATCAGAAATGAAAAGTCATGGTCATATTGTACTTCACAAGAAGGAAAATGGTTTTCACGGAATAACTTCTATAGGTTCTATTACCAAATTTTGTGGATAACCTGTGTTTGAGACAAAAAAGGTACCTATCAGTTTTTAGATCAGTAGTTCCAAGGTCAAGGTCACAAGTCTGAAAAAGAAAAAGAAATATGGTTTCTGCAGAATAGTTTGATGCATTGGGCTTATAATGTACAATTTATGCAACTTTGTATTTATGATACTTCACCTACTTTAAATTGTAAGTGTTCCACATTTTCAGCAATCCTTTCTGTACAAATGTACTTTAAATCATTTTGTTTATATTCTTTACTTTCATTAAAAAGCAGAATTTGCTTATTTCTTTTTGTGTTAATTTATTTTCAGAGATCTTCCACTTGCCTGCAACATTACGTTTGTCATCGTGATTCTCAAATACATAATGGCAAATGTTGCGTATTTAGCCATTTTGTCGCCACAGGAAATCATCAACTCAAAGGCAGTGGCATTGGTAAGAAATGATCCAAATTTTAGAAGAGGATTATTCTACCAACTTTTAAAAATTTGTTTTTAAATTTTGATTCATGCTAATGAAATTTAGTTTTTTTCAAAAGATTTTTGAAATAGCAGAATTGCCCATATGTTTGTTGTATGTGCAGTGGTCACTCTCTTTTACAATCATCCCTTCTTCACTGGGAAAGTGTCCATATAAGACAGGCAAGCCTTCACAGAGGGGAACTGTTTTTGTGAGAAGTTAATGTATGTGTATGTAGTAACAAAGCTACATATAACTTCAATGCAATTATCTGTACTTAAATAAGACATTAATTATTAGGCGGTTCTTTTTGTCTTTAGAATAGAATTACTTTAAGTGAAATAAATTTTAATAGTTCTTGATTCTTAAGCGTGAAATGTGTGTGCTGTATTGGCATATGCATTGCAGACCATTAAAAAATGTCATTTGAATCTTAGTACAAAAATTACTTTGAATTTATAATCATTCACTTTCCATTTACTTAATTTTCCCACTGCTGCCAAATGCTCTTCTTATCTGTTATAATATTGTTTATTTGAATCTTTCCAACATCGAAATTTCATCAAGAACTCTTGAACTCTCCTTGTTGTCACAGAGTTTAATAACATTTACATTTTCTTCTAAAGTAATAATTGTTCAGTACTGTGATTTAATTATGCAGTCTATAATTAATTAATTAATTTCTTCTAAAGTAATAATTGTTTAGTACTGTGATTTAATTATGCAGTCTATAATTAATTAATTAATTTCTTCTAAAGTAATAATTGTTCAGTACTGTGATTTAATTATGCAGTCTATAATTAATTAATTAATTTCTTCTAAAGTAATAATTGTTCAGTACTGTGATTTAATTATGCAGACACAACTTGTTTAGATTAGATTTAATGCTTTGTTTGAAAAGAAGCGATACTCATACATTCACTTGACTTTTGGTCTTCTGGTACCATTTTGGGGGTTTAAGGTTACTTTCTCTTTGTGTCTGAATCCACAAAATCTATACTTAGTCTATGTTGACTATGTTATGATCTTGACATTTACATGCTGTCCTAATCAGCAAAGAGAGAACTCAACAGCTTGTGTGAAGTCAAAATCTCTATAACAACATTACTGATCCCCTTTCCTGTAAATGCGAATGAGCATTTTTAGCTGATGATATACTCTTAACCATGTTATATATTGTACTTGTTTAGTAACGAAAACTTGACATAGGGAAACAGACATCTGTAGAGATAATTTGATTATTTACCTTAGTGTATGAATTAAATTATGGTTTTAGACACATTTTCAAATTAAACATGGCCGCTTGTGAGGGGTAAATTGAATATGTTTGGCCTAGGATGCTGACAGGATGCTGCATCTGAAGGGTTGACTGATGATGAGGGGTACTTTGTACACAAACTCGTAATTGCTGGGAAAACTAGTCATGTAGAGGAGGTGTCCAGTGGTGGTGTGGGCTGTATAAGAGATGGACCTGTGCATGTGTGTGATACTTAATACACCAAGATTGCAGAATTAATATTTAATTTTGTACAGAGAACTATACATTGGTTGTTGTTGTTGTAGGATTTAACGCCATTTTTCAGCACAAGATAGGCTATACATGGTGGCTAGTATTAATGGTGGAAGAAAAACCCAGGAAAACCCCGGAAAGAACCACCAACCCACAAGAAGCTACTGGCAAGCTTTTTCACATACCCACATTAGCAGAGCCCGAGACTCGAACCCACACAGACAGAGATGAGATGTCAGTGATCCATAATGGGGAGCACTTTAGACGACTCGGCCACTTGGGGCCCCCATACATTGGTACAGATAAGTAGTATGAATAGTTCTGTTTAAAATCTAGGTACTCACTTATCTCAATGCATTTCTAACAATGAAATTCCTAGAAAATATGTCAGCAGAAGTTTTAATTATCTCATAATAGATCATGATTTTTGTACATGCAAATGCAAAATTTATAAGAATAACAAAAGGAATGATTATACCACATTCATGTTACACATTAATTAGTGTCAAGGTCACAATGGTAATTGGTGTTGTATATATTTCAAACGTCAGCAATTTTTGTTGTAACATTCCACTTGAATATGAATACATAATTCCTTGCTAATGAACTCTTGCAAACTATGAAACACTTTATAACAGACATATCTATATATGCTGTACATGAAGAATGGGCCACAAAAACGTGACCTATGGCCTTTTATCCATCATCTGGTTTTCATTGAAAGACTTCTCTTGATTGCAAGTTGGTACTAAATGAACAAGGTTCCTATTTGCATCTATTTTGGCTGCCATGGTGGCCATCTTGACTATCTTGTCATCATTACTTCTCCTTTTATTGAATGGTCATATTGGCATGGGGTTTTCACTGAATGACTGCTTATGATCTCTAGTTGGTACTTACAATGTACCTTCTGACATCCAGTATGGCCACCATGGGAGTTATATTGACAATCTTGCTATCACTACTTCTAATGAATAGTCATATTGAAATGGGGGTTTCACTGAAAGACGTCTTATGATGTCTGTGTTGGTCTTAATTGAATTGATGCTCCTTAGACAATATGGTAACTGCAGTAACCATATTGAAAATCTTGTTGTGGCTACTTTCCAAAACAGATCATCATATAGACTGGGATTTTGGCTTAAAGATTCCTTTTGAGTCCAGTTGGTCCTAAATGAAATTGTTTTCATTGGACATCCAATATGGTCACCATGGAATCCATCTTGAAACTCTTATTATCTTTATTACTCAGAAACCGATATAGTCTTATCAACTTTTTCACTAAAAGACATTGTATCTGGTAAGTCCTAAATAAAAATAGTCACATCCATTATGTCTACCATGGAGGCCATCTTGAAAATCTTATAAGTTCTCATCCTGAATGGATGTTGGTTGTATTCACTGAAAGACTTCACTAAAAGACTTTATATGAAAACTACTTGGTCCAAAATTGAAAATGGTGCTAATCTGTGCTGATTTAACATCTAATATGGTTACCATAACAGCAAGTTTAAAAATCATAAAATTGTCTCACCTGGATGGTTCTGCTGACATTGGATTTTAACTAAAAGACTTCATGTGCTGTCCTAAATGACCATCATACTGACCATCTTGAAAATATTGATAACTCTACTACTTCTGAATGGTTGGTCATTTCTTCATTCACTAAAAGACATGATGTGAATTTGATACCCAATGAAAATCTTGTTATATCTTCTCCTTAATGAATATTTGTTGCAATACAGATTTTTCACTGAAAGGATTATGATTTTTCATTGGAACAGAAATGCCAGTCAGAAAGTTATGCTGCGCACATGCGGACTCAAATAGAACAAAAAACCTCACTTCCAGAACCTCTCCAGTGGCCTAGTGGTCAGATTTTCTGCCTCGGATGTGGCATTGTTGTGGGTTTGATCTCCAGCCAAGTCCTACCAGACTTATAAAAATGGTACTAACATTAAGAGGTTAGTGTGTCTGGGTGCGACATCATGATACATGTCTGTGCATAATGCCTCAGTGCTAGACATCACTATAAACTGCCACATTGGAGACATTGTATCAATATGACTGAAAAATTGTTAAAGCTATGTTAAAAATCCAAATCACATCACAACACCTCACTTCCAGATTTGATATGTTGGAATTTCTCAGCAATATTGGAGATGGTTTCAGTACTTGGCAGTTAAAATGAAGAAACGTACTTAACTGGTATTCATGGAATTTCTTTTTGACTGGAAGTGCCTCAGTCCCTTTGAGGGACTATGGTTACCAGGAATAAAATATCCAAATTGGATAGCTATATTGTGGTTTATAATAAGAAACTCATTTTTAGGCTTTACAAAAATTGGTAATTTAAACATACTTATTGATCTCATATTGTACTTAAGATTTACATGCTAACAGGTGTGAAACTGCCTTAGGGATTCTCAGGCAACAGTAAGGTCTAACCACAGCATTCAGTTGTGGAGTAACCATTATATTTCATAGGTAGGGGTTCAACATTATGCAGGTATACTGGTATATTGTGGTTTGCTGTCCTGGCAATAGGTACCACAGTATGGTTTTCTGTTCTGTGATAATTAAAATATTAGTTATTATTAGAAACCAGAAACTGCACTATGTCCAATACACTAAGGATATTCTCAAACCTAGACCTAAACCCAAATAAACATATTTACTTATATTAATAATAATTCTGATTTTGAACCCTTACAAATAAGAATAATTTAGCAATGTATTAGTTGTTTACCAAAAAAAGTCAATTCAGGTCAAGCATAAATGAACTTAATTTTGGACAAGGTCATGTCCAACATACAATGTTACATTAAAATAGCATATAATGAAATTTTAAAAAATTAAAACAAAACTAACAAACAATGCAAATGAAATATACATAACATCTCATCATCTCATCTATCCAATTTTATCGTCTTAGTTCCTTTGGTCAGGGGTCCGACCAAGGGAACTAAGACATCTCATAAAGAAAAGAAAGATTCTTTTTACCAAAAGTCAAATATACATGTGATAAAAAATCTTGTGAATGACACAAAATATACATGAAACAATGTATTTCTATACATATGTAAGTGTGTCTGATATTAAATTTTATTTTCCCTTGACGTGCCTGATGTCAATTTTGTATTCCTGCAACTTCATATTCCACTTTAATAGTATATGTTTTTTTGCTTTCATCTTGCCAATGAAAGTAAATGGGTTGTGATAATTGGAATTGGGGTTGAACTAATATTGACTTTTAAGATTCAAAGATAGGTCCATGGGTTACAGCAACAATCACCTTGCCTGGACATGTCAACCCTTTACCCTTGGCGATATGCATATCCTCCATAAAGGATGGGACATAGTTGTTGGTATTAGGATATTAATTTTTGTATGCTTTGATTTCTGTCGTAGGAGACTGGAATGACCGTGTATTAGAAGAGCCTTGATTGCTGAAGTTTCACGCAGTGTCTGCACAACTTTAAAAGTGGCCAATTCAGATTTTTTTTACTTGTTAATGTGATCATTTTATTAGCAACTGGGTGCAATGTTCACTTTTAAGGCCAAAATGACATGACAAAGAATTTTATATTGCACTTACAAGTGACATGTTAACTAGTACATTTAAGAAAATATTGTCGTTTCTGATGTTTGGTCTGGTGGAGTTTCTCGAGAATATCTGAGATGGTTTCAGTGCTCAGCAGTGTTTGAAATTACTGTAGGCCTGACATCAATGTATTTTCCCAGGACCCATGCATTTAGTAAAATGTTGGTCTTTTTTCTGTCAGGTGGCTGATCTTTTGTTTTAACAATATATTTTAACTAATATAGCGTGTATACAACAAAAGTCGAACCTTGTAATTCAATCTTTCTATTTTGTGTGACTTTCTCAGTTTTCATTTCTGGTGATGGATCATGCAATTATCTTTATTTTCTAGATCCTGTTGGAAGTGAAAGTTGAAATATCACCAGTTGATGCCAAATACTCCTTATTTGTACTGATTGATTGGCTGAAAATTGAAAAAAATCCTTGTTATGTAAATTATTGCCCAATCAAAATGATTGATTCAGTGTTTGTGTTTCTTCAATAATGATCAACAACAATTATGTTTTTTGCAGTTGAAACCTATTTTTTTATCTATTCATGATACTTTCATTGTGGTAGGGGCATTCTACAATTATTAATAATGGTTAGCAATTAAAATCTGCTTATGGCATTTATAACTGTACAGAGTTTCAAATAAAAAAAAGAATAAAAGGATAAAAGAAACAGATTTAGCATGAATTCCTAAACTTTGTTTTTTAGAAGAGCATTAGTTCCATCTTGGGATTCTTGTTATTATTATTGTTATGTGCTAAGGCTCGAACAGTAACATAGAAAGAGTGAAAATAACAAGCTTGTAAAACTAAATAAACATTTTATTGAGTACAAATATTTTTCAGAAAAGAAAAATAAACTTACGGTTTTATGAATCAATTCCAAAATTAATCCAAAAATAATTCAAAATATTATCCACTAGAGAAATTGCAAAAGTCCTGGTAATAAAATGTCCAAATAATTCTAAGTTCGAATTCCAGCGAAGTATCCAATATGGAAGACGATGTCCTTTGATGAAGTCAGTTCTTGTTAATAAAATCTCTATGAGCACAACTCTTTCCCAGATAAATAATATAATATTTCCTCTTGATCCAAATGAATTGACACAATTTCCAGTACAAGGTAATTTATAATAACTCAAAAAGACACAACTTAATATTCTAAAAGCCCATGTTCTTCTACTGAATAACTCACTCCAAAACATAGTTTATATACCTGTTTTTTACGTAAACAAGAAAGGGGTCACGACCTTCTAGAATCTCTCAGAACAATTTTACATTCAAGAAATCACGTAAACAGCATATGACCCAACTAAAATAGAAAGATGTTTATACAAAAGCTCAATTTTGTCCTTGGAACCAACCAATCATTTTAAAAGCTTGTTTACAACTCTGAAACCAGGTCAGAAATGAGGTCAACACCTGATGTTTATTCTGTAAAGGTCACCTCCTCCCCAATGAACAAATCTTAAAACTTAAAATGCCAAATTTATCTAACAAACAAAAATAAAAATAAAAATAAATGACTTATATCAAATATACGTAACATTATGACAATTTGTACAGATAAAGAATGAAGAATGAACCATGCTATCATTATATACATTATATACATAATATAGTTTTACCTCATTATTTAATTTCAGTTGGCTGTCCAGACTCTTTATAAACCTATAGCTCCACTGATCTCCTTTTTTGTGGCTTTGACATGTATTGGAGTATTAAATGCATCCATTATGGGACATTCCAGGTACTTAATTTGCCCTGACCTAAAATCAGATTTTTGTTGTTGTTGTAGGGTTTATTGCCATTTTTTCAGCACGAGATAGGCTATACATGGTGGCCAGTATTAATGGTGGAGGAAGTACCCTGGAAAACCCTGGAAAGAACCACCGACCCACGAGAAGCTACTGGCAAGCTTTCTCGCATATCCACACTGGCCGAATCCGAGACTCGAACCCATGCAGACAGAGGTGAGATGACAGTGTTCCGTAACGGAGAGTGCTTTAGGTCACTCGGGGCCCCTATGTTTTTTTTGTGTATAGGCACACAGACAAATCCATTGCCTTATTAGTTAACCCCGTAGACTTCTCAGTCAGCTATTGCATATTCAGCAATTAAAGTACATTGGAAGTGCAATCATGAGCACTGTGTACATCATAGAACTTTTGGTCCAAGCTTCACCTATGGGCCACCCCAATCCACCTCATTTGCATCAGAAAATCTTTATTAATGTATCTAGCAGATTGAAATTTTACAGATTTATCACATCCACATAAACAAATGAAAGCTTGAACATTTGAGGAAACCAAAAGGAATATTTTCTGGGCTAATAGTTGTAGTTGTTGTTCTAGGGTTTAATGCCATTTTTCAGTACAAAGATAGGTTACACATAGTGGCCAGTATTAATGGTGGAGGAAGAAGCTGGGAAAACTTCGGAAAGTACCATCAACCAATGAGAAGCTACTGGCAAGCTTTCTCACATATCCACATTAGCCGAATCCGAGACTCGAACCCACGCAGACAGAGGTGAAATGGCAGTGATCCATAACGGAGAGCACTTTAGACCACGCGGCCACTCTGGTCCCTTGGGCTAATGGTACAGAGATAACAAGGTATTAGGTGTGGTTAATTGACTAATTGTTAAATGAGGATACTTTGGAAAGGTCTAATACCGAGATTTTACACATATGCTTGCATTTTATTCACTCTTTTTCTGGTATAGTTTTTCCAAACTTTATCATTTTTAATGTTCACATATTCAAAATATTAAATCTTAATATTTGTATCCATCCAGATTTCACCATTATTCACATGTATGTACAAAAATAGGTCCAATAATTTCAAAGGGGAATAAAATGTTAGAAAATGTGATGCTGATTGGTGTGTGTGGCCATCTCCATACTGATTTTAATCCATTTTTTTGTGTCCATGGTTAGAAACCGATTAAATAATTTCAACTTTACTAGGAAGATGTAATTTTTTTTAAAGTTATTTTCTGAATGTGTAATAAATGTAATGCAATGGTATATTAACCTTAACCAACATCTCTTGTGTTGACACAACAAAATGAGTAATGATTTACCTCGGCACATGGTGCATGGATTCGTTTTGAATATCATCTTAGTTCATACACCATTAGGACTTTTATATTTTGATTCTTGGATTATTTTTGAATTTGAGTCATGAAACCATAAGTTCTTTTTCTCATTTTTACTTTGTTTTTCTAGGGAAATACATTATTTGTTAAATTTTACAAAGCTTGTTGTCTTCACTTTTTTCTTGTTACTGTTTAAAAGAGCCTAAACACCTAACATTATTTAGGTGATTTAATGTTTACTGTTTAAAAGAACCTAAACACCTAACATTATTTAGGTGATTTAATGTTTACTGTTTAAAAGAGCCTAAACACCTAACATTATTTAGGTGATTTAATGTTTACTGTTTAAAAGAGCCTAAACACCTAACATTATTTAGGTGATTTAATGTTTACTGTTTAAAAGAGCCTTAACACCTAACATAATTTAGGTGATTTAATGTTTACTGTTTAAAAGAGCCTTAACACCTAACATTATTTAGGTGATTTAATGTTTACTGTTTAAAAGAGCCTAAACACCTAACATTATTTAGGTGATTTAATGTTTACTGTTTAAAAGAGCCTAAACACCTAACATTATTTAGGTGATTTAATGTTTACTGTTTAAAAGAGCCTAAACACCTAACATTATTTAGGTGATTTAATGTTTACTGTTTAAAAGAGCCTTAACACCTAACATTATTTAGGTGATTTAATATTTACTGTTTAAAAGAGCCTAAACACCTAACATTATTTAGGTGATTTGATGTTTACTAGTTTGAGTGCAATATTTTGTGCTTTATAAATTAAACAAAGAAATGAAACAAAAGGATATTGCTCAGTATCATTTTAAAATTGCTGAAGATGAAAGTTATAATCCACCTGATCATGACGTCTAGTGTCTACTGTGCATTCTGTCACCTGTCAGTCCAAAATTTCTTGTTTCTGGACTGACTATATTTCTCATCCAATTTTGTTTAGGCTTTTATAATCAGTGTCTCAGAAAAGTTCGGTAATGAGTGAAATCCGTGCATTCTATATTCTTTGTCCACAAATATACCTCCATACATGAATTGGTGTGTTGGTGCTTTGGGATCTGAACTCACATAATTATAAAACATTGTAATTTAGTATGAACTGCACTACCTTATGTAGGGAAAAATTAGGTTTGCAGATAGGAAATAAGATAAGATCATAGAGAGGAAAATAGATAAAGACATAGAAAAGTAGATAAGGAAGTAGACAGGGAGGTAGATAACTTGGTAAAAGCTCTGATCAATTAGCTTGAAATGGAAAACCTCTTGTTATTGTTGATTTTGTTTTCATGTGATCTTATTTCAGTTTATTGCATGTTACAATAAGCCTACTGAAAATTCTTTTAATGTCTGTACAGGATACTGTTTGCTGGTGCCCGTGTTGGACATATGCCACTAATTCTGGGAATGATCCATACCAGGTACCTGACCCCCTGGCCGGCGATCATTTTTCTGGTATGTACATATGATGTAAATATCCAACTCCCAGACCGATCATTGTTCTGGCATGTAGATATGACTCAAATATCCAACTCTCTTACCAGTCTGTGTTCTGGAATGTACATATGTAAATATCCAACTTACATACAGGTCTTTGTTCAGGTACATTTATATGATGTCAAGATGGCTGTTATAATTTAAAACTCCCTGACTGCCAATCTTTGTACAGTTACATATGATGTAATTATCTAAACTCCCCAACTGTCAATCTTTGTTTAGTTACATAAATATGATGTAATTATCTAAACTCCCTGACTGCCAATCTTTGTTCAGTTACATAAATATGATGTAATTATCAAGACTCCCTGACTGCCAATCTTTATTCAGTTACATAAATATGATGTAATTATCTAAACTCCCTGACTGCCAATCTTTGTTCAGTTACATAAATATGATGTAGTTATCAAGACTCCCTGGCTGCCAATCTTTATTCAGTTACATAAATATGATGTAATTATCTAAACTCCCTGACTGCCAATCTTTGTTCAGTTACATAAATATGATGTAATTATCAAGACTCCCTGACTGCCAATCTTTATTCAGTTACATAAATATGATGTAATTATCTAAACTCCCTGACTGCCAATCTTTGTTCAGTTACATAAATATGATGTAGTTATCAAGACTCCCTGGCTGCCAATCTTTATTCAGTTACATAAATATGATGTAATTATCTAAACTCCCTGACTGCCAATCTTTGTTCAGTTACATAAATATGATGTAATTATCTAAACTCCCTGACTGCCAATCTTTGTTCAGTTACATAAACATGATGTAGTTATCAAGACTCCTTGACAGCCAATCTTTGTTCAGTTACATAAATATGATGTAATTATCAAGACTCCCTGACTGCCAATCTTTGTTTAGTTACATACATATGATGTAATTATCAAGACTCCCTGACTGCCAATCTTTCTTCAGTTACATACATATGATGTAATTATCTTACTTCCTGGCTGCCAGTGTTTCTTCAGTGATGTATGGTATTAATCACTTTTTTTGCTGGCAATCTCTTTTCATGTACATAAGCCAACAGTCTTCCTGACCAGCAATCATTCTGATAAATTTGTATGATTTAAAAAAACTCCTTTGCCAATTTTTTTTATTCTGGTACATATTAATATGTAAAATTATTGTTTACCTCCCTGATTGACAATTTGTTTCTGATATTTACACAAGATGTAAAAATCCAATTCACTGACCAGCAATCTTTATTCTCTTATGTACATATAATGTAAAAATTTAATTTCCATGATTAGCAATCTTTGCTCTGTTTCATACGAATGATGTAAAAATCTAATTCACTGACCAGATATCTTTTTTCTGGTACATACATTTGATGTAAAAATTTATATTCCATGATTAGCAATCTTTGTACTGTTTCATACGTATGATGTAAAAATCTAATCCTTGGCCAGAAATCTTTGTTCAGGTGATATATGTGATAAAGATTTCACTCCCAGGCCAGTGATCTTGTTCAGGTACTATATATGTGTGAAAGATCAAACTCACAGGCCAGTGATCTTGTTCAGGTACTATATATGTGTGAAAGATCAAACTCCCAGGCCAGTGATCTTGTTCAGGTACTATATATGTGTGAAAGATCAAACTCCCAGGCCAGTGATCTTGTTCAGGTACTATATATGTGTGAAAGATCAAACTCCCAGGCCAGTGATCTTGTTCAGGTACTATATATGTGATAAAGATTTCACTCCCAGGCCAGTGATCTTGTTCAGGTACTATATATGTGTGAAAGATCAAACTCCTTGGCCAGTGATCTTGTTCAGGTACTATATATGTGTGAAAGATCAAACTCCCAGGCCAGTGATCTTGTTCAGGTACTATATATGTGTGAAAGATCAAACTCCCAGGCCAGTGATCTTGTTCAGGTACTATATATGTGTGAAAGATCAAACTCCCAGGCCAGTGATCTTGTTCAGGTACTATATATGTGTGAAAGATCAAACTCCTTGGCCAGTGATCTTGTTCAGGTACTATATATGTGTGAAAGATCAAACTCCTTGGCCAGTGATCTTGTTCAGGTACTATATATGTGTGAAAGATCAACCTCCCAGGCCAGTGATCTTGTTCAGGTACTATAAATGTGTGAAAGATCAAACCCCTTGGCCATTGATCTTGTTCAGGTACAATATATGTGTGAAAGATCAAACTCCCAGGCCAGTGATCATGTTCAGGTACTATATATGTGTGAAAGATCAAACTCCTTGGCCAGTGATCTTGTTCAGGTACTATATATGTGTGAAAGATCAAACTCCCAGGCCAGTGATCTTGTTCAGGTACTATGTATGTGTGTGAAAGATCAAACTCCTTGGCCAGTGATCTTGTTCAGGTACTATATATGTGTGAAAGATCAAACTCCCAGGCCAGTGATCTTGTTCAGGTACTATGTATGTGTGTGAAAGATCAAACTATTTGGCCAGTGATCTTGTTCAGGTACTATATATGTGTGAAAGATCAAACTCCCAGGCCAGTGATCTTGTTCAGGTACTATGTATGTGTGTGAAAGATCAAACTATTTGGCCAGTGATCTTGTTCAGGTACTATATATGTGTGAAAGATCAAACTCCCAGGCCAGTGATCTTGTTCAGGTACTATGTATGTGTGTGAAAGATCAAACTCCTTGGCCAATGATCTTGTTCAGGTACTATATATGTGTGAAAGATCAAACTCCCAGGCCAGTGATCTTGTTCAGGTACTATGTATGTGTGTGAAAGATCAAACTATTTGGCCAGTGATCTTGTTCAGGTACTATATATGTGTGAAAGATCAAACTCCTTGGCCAATGATCTTGTTCAGGTACTATATATGTGTGAAAGATCAAACTCCCAGGCCAGTGATCTTGTTCAGGTACTATATATGTGTGAAAGATCAAACTACCAGGCCAGTGATCTTGTTCAGGTACTATATATGTGTGAAAGATCAAACTACCAGGCCAGTGATCTTGTTCAGGTACTATATATGTGTGAAAGATCAAACTCCTTGGCCAGTGATCTTGTTCAGGTACTATAAATGTGTGAAAGATCAAACCCCTTGGCCATTGATCTTGTTCAGGTACAATATATGTGTGAAAGATCAAACTCCCAGGTCAGTGATCTTGTTCAGGTACTATATATGTGTGAAAGATCAAACTCCTTGGCCAATGATCTTGTTCAGGTACTATATATGTGTGAAAGATCAAACTCCTTGGCCAGTGATCTTGTTCAGGTACTATATATGTGTGAAAGATCAAACTCCCAGGCCAGTGATCTTGTTCAGGTACTATATATGTGTGAAAGATCAACCTCCCAGGCCAGTGATCTTGTTCAGGTGCTATATATGTGTGAAAGATCAAACTCCTTGGCCAGTGATCTTGTTCAGGTACTATATATGTGTGGAAGATCAAACTCCTTGGCCAGCGATCTTTGTTCTAGCATGTAAGTACTATGTAATTATCGGACTCTCTGAGGAGCCATGGTGGTTCCGTGGTAAGCATTCCAGACTCGTGACTGACAGAGCGTGGGTTCGAATCTTACCATAGGATTGTGTGTCCTTTGCCTTGGCCCTAAATAACTTGTGTTGCTGTAACACAAAGTACCGAACCAATCTGAATCTCTGGTTAGTAATCTTTATTCTCTTCTTTTTCAATACAGTGAGTGAAATTGATTCTTGAAACATTTTCAACAGTGTATTTAAAACAATAGTCCATCTAACTTGTTAATAAATATAAATTTGTTACAGTGCACAGATTGTAAGCTCTGTCCTGTAAGGTTTGACAATGTTTGCCTTAACTGCTGTTGCTGGCAGACTTTTCCTTTTGGGTATTGTTCAAGTAATTAAGGAATATTTATATAAAGTTTTGCTTGTTTGAATGGTTAAAAACCTTAGTTTACGGTTACATATGGTCCTGGAGTACTTATGTATAAGAATTTTAGTGGGATAGTAGTAATTGAATGTGTCATGTTTGTAGTCACCATTGCTCATGAGTTTACCAGTTAAGTGTATTTATCATGCCCGTTACAGAGCTTATGTTGTGATACCTATTTAGTAATATCATGCTATGTTTTGGTATATTTTAAATTTGATTTATTTTGTAAGATTGATGTCAGTCCCATATGATAGCACATGTACATGTTGAGTTAACTGCAAACAGCAAAGATCCTGATCTGCCATAGCAAGACGAGCTAGCAGATAAGGATCTGTTTTGTTTGTTCTACTGATTACTTCTAAGAAACTGCACAGACCCAGATGTACTGGTGCATTATGCAGCGGAAGATCTGGATCAATACAGTTTATAGTTGGACTCGACTTAAAAGCAAGTATATACAGTATTAATCTATTCTGCTTTCGGTCTTACAGAAGTTTTCAGCTTTAATATCTCACCAATTTGATGGTGTCATCACAAGATTGTATTTTACGATATCATTGGCAACTAGCATGAGAGCGCTGTGTTGAAGGTGTCAAGAGGATTGGGCCAGAGACAGTTGTTAAGCTGTGTGACTGTTACCCTTCTAGAACAGTAGTATGTTTCCTGCCTTATAGAAAGTCAGCAACAACATGGTGTCACTGTTTGCTTAATGACATCAGAATTAAATTTTTATGAAAGTATTTTGTGATTTACTTTATCAACTGCATTTGAAAAATTGTAATGACTGGGTATTTGTTTATGTAAATTCTTCAATAACATTTGCTAGTTTAATTTGACTGTTGAGATCTGAAACCATATTGTAGTCACCCAAGATGTTTATTCTTTGCTGTTGTTCTTTTCAAAATTAATCATTAAGGAGCGGACCAGTACATGTTTCATTATTTTGACAGTGATGCAAATGAAAAGATGGGTCTGTAGTTAACAGTATTAAAAGTTTCACCTTTTGTTGATTAATGGACTGACATTGATTTCTTTCCAATCATCAAGTATTTTATCTGTATTTTCTCAGTTTTTGGAAAATAGTGTTTAACATGGGGGCAATGGTGTTTTGTTATATTTTTAGTACTCTTTCATTGATTTTGCATCTGGCTGTTTAGAAGTTAGAGTGCCATTCTTATTTATGGTTATATTAGGATGTTGGTACCACAAGAAAAGAAAATGTTCTTTTATTATGTACCATGTATGCTCAACAGTTGAAGCGTAGATATTAAACTATTACTTAACCACAACATCACCAGTCCACCCTTTTCGTAAATTCATCTCACTTTCATAGACGGATATTATAAAGATCAGTGACTTAAGAGCATAGTAGGATTGGGTTGACCTAATCTATTGTGGTAAATTACATTTTTGACATTATGCAAGTTATTTGTTCATATTTTGAAGATGAAGCAGGTCCAATTCCAAATGATTGGATGAGATTCTTCATGACCATGATGTTAGATGATTTTATTATGAACAATACCCATGCATTTTTGATAGGATAGGATTTTTATCAAACTTGGTAAATATGCTTATGTATTCAGCATCTTGTGGTTGAGTGATATTGAGTCAAATTCATGCATATTTATGATGTGACATCGCATCATATTGGTGGAGCTTGTCAACAGTCTTGCAGCTATATTTCTGATCAAATTTGTACAGAACTTGTTAAATAATTTTTTATTGTTAAGAATTGGAGTGAGTTTAATTTTTAGCAATATTTATAGATATTAATGAAGTAAACTGGAATCTGATTGGGCAAGTTTCTAACCATTCTTGAAACTGAATTCCAGGTTTTATGTTTGTTGTCATGGACAGGTTCAACAAATAATTTATTTCCCTAGAATACAAAGTGAAAATTAAAAGAGGAACTTACAGTATTGTGAATTACAGACACAAGTCCTAATAATTAAAATTCTGAATAAACTTTGTGTAAATCAAAATTAAATCCAATGCTGGAAGTGTTGATTTGCTTGTGGTGTCACATGTTATGGTAATTTTGTTGTTTGATCACAATAATACATTCCATGAATATATTATTTGAAATTTCACTATAAATTCAAGTGTCTATTTCCAAGCATGTTATTTTTGAAGAGTACTTTGTATTTCAAGTGAATAAATAACATTCAGCCCAAATGAAATATTGGACACAATAATAATATAATTAATTCTGACAAGATATTAAAGCATGAATAATTAATTTATAGAAGAACATTAATTTTTAGTCCTCTACCTGACTTCATGTCACAATTAGCATTTTCTGTATTTAAAAAAATGTTGCCTAATGGAAAGTTTCCTTCTGGAAGGCTCCAAATGTTTACAAGATAAAATCTTAATTAAAATTAGAAGTTTGTTTCTAAAATTAAAATAGAAAATGTAGTAAACAACAGGTATGGGAAAATTCCAAAGTTCCTGACTCAGATTTAAATAAACATGTTTACAACAGGATTTAGCTCAGATAAAAAATGAACTTGACTGTGGACATGGTCAAGTCAAAATACAATGTTACATTACCAATAGTATATAATGAAATAAAATACTAAAAGCACTAATAAACAATGCAAATTAAATATACATAATCAAATAGATGTAATGAATTTTTGGCTGAAAGATGTTTTGTAAAAGCTATTTTAGACATGGAAATAACTTTTCCCAAGTCTTAGGTGCCCCCCCCCCCCAAAAAAAATAGTCAGTTCTTGATAGTAGTGTTCGAAAAGGCCTTACTCTTATCTTACTGCTTATGTGCTTATAATTATATATTCCTCAGCTTGGATGGAGCCTGGTGATACTGTTTTTTAGTGGTGAGACTGTGACAGGCATGATGGAGTTTATCACTCTTTTTTCCACGATCACAGGAATCTTGTGTGTGCTCTCCTTGCTCTATCTCAGGTGGAAAAATCCAGATGAGCACCGACCTTACAAGGTATAGGTGACCAGTCTTTGTGCTGTTAATAATATGAAATGACTCTTCCATCCCAGGAGTTTTTCTCTTTCCACGAGTCCTTTAAAATATAGAAACTTACTTATTTTTTTATAGTTTGCTGTTTATGTTGATGAATTTTATCTTATCTGTCATTTTATGTTGTTTTGAAGTTCAGGAATTCATTGTATCACAGAATGTATATGATATTAAAAAAAAAAAAAAATTCCCTAGTCTGCTATTATGTTATATCTGTCCTTCTATCCAGTTTTATTTTAATCAGAGTAGCTTAAATTCTCCACAATCTACAGTTACCAAGCTGTGTAGATGGCTTTTACTTGGGCTATGGAAGAATCCTGTTGATTACAGGGTCAAAGTTCAAGTTACTGATTGAATAAAGAAAAATGATTTTGGCATACTAACTTGAGTTTAACATCACATTCCTGGACTAAACTTTGTGGAAAGCTTGCACTTGGGGTAAATAAAAGAAGCTTATAAAAATGGTATTACTAGCTACTCGATTGGCACTCAGCATTATAAGGTGTTAGAACTAGTCAGGATAATGTAACTGGGTGGGACGTGATGCTACATGTCTGCAGCAAGATGACACAGTATTAAACATTACTATAAAGTGCCACATTGAAAACATCATAGTGATATGACTAATAATGTTAAACCTACTTTAACAATCCATATCACATACACACCAGAGTTATTGCCTTTTATTTTCCATCTTTCTAACTTTTGGTTTCTGCAGCATAAGTTTATAAAGGACGTTTGAATTTCATATATGGATGAGACCTTGAAATGGTTTGATTTCTTTAATTTCACATCGATATACAGGAGTTATGTGTTTCAGATTATGTATGCTTCTGCTGACCTTGGTTTCCATGGTTTTATTTGCAAAGTATTTATCAATTTCAATAAAACCAGTCTGCAACTTTTTACTAATAAAATATTGAAATGAATTTTATTCCAAGCATTCCAGATTTTCATTCAACAGAGTTATGCCACTTGTTGGCAGATTCTTCATACTTTGGTTTCTGCACAGTACTTTACCAAGGATTGTTGAATTTAAACCAGATTTGAGGCACTCATTTATACTGAAGAGGCATTGAATCAGTTAATTTCCAGCACCCTGAACACCCATCCTCCCAACTGTATTTTGCAAGGTCCTCTGTTTAATGACCTTCCATGCAAATTATATTCATTATGCCCGTTTGTGATGCACCCATCACTAATAAGTTTAGATTGATATCATATACTGAATGTGTTAGCAATTAGAATTTTCAGATCATGAAGGTAAACTTGATTAAGTCAATCATCAGTTATTTGAAGACTGCTTAGTTAAAAGGCCATGTCCGATTCTCTTGTGTCTTTGTAAACTTCAAGTTCAGTTCTAGTTTATTATAAAAAGTAGAATATATGTAAAAATATTAATATTGAAGATTGAATTCTTTTTCTTTTTGATATAAAAATAGAGATATTTTATGCATTTTTTAATTTAATTTAATTAAATTTTTTAAAAATTTCTTATCATGATGTAACTGTTTTATTTCAGACTTTCATATTGATCCCAGTAATACAACTGGTGGTGAACATAGCTGTACTGGTCTTGGCAATATATCAGAAGCCCAATAAAATGGGAATTGGACTGGCAATCCTCTTTGCAGGGATTCCAGTTTACTGGTTTGGAGTCCACTGGAAAAACAAACCAAAACTAATCAGTTCTTTAGTCAGTAAGTATACACAGGAATTGTTTTCTCAACAAAATGCAGGCACACTGCAAGACCTTATATTTTCTTAAAACAGAAATGATAATCTTGTTTTTGTTGATAAATCTTTCGCTGAAAATATGATGTCAAAATTTTGGCTCTAAGGCTAAACTTTCTCAATCACATGTTTGTATTAGTGCTGTGTTTCTTTTTTTCATTTTTTTTTTACAATAAGAATAAATTCTATTAGGCCAATCACAAATTTCTTAGAAACACAGATGCCAACCAATTATTGAGAGAATCATTCCTATATTTAACATTCAATCACACCATTACAGTCAGTTCTTTCAGATTATGCCTGTCTAATCAGATGAAATTTGATAATGTATACAGCAGCTTGAACACCAGTAGATTTACACAACATAGTGTCCAATATTAATTTCTTTGAAGGAAGCATTTTTAATTGCAGTCCTTGAATTTCAAATAGTTGTTGGATAAAAATAACAGTTGGAGATTTAATCATTGTGTGACATGACACAAGCAAATAATATCTCCCAATGATTGTAAAATGTGAATGTGTTTCTGTGTCCTGACACCAGGCCAATCAGTTCTAACTGTAACAAGATAACCGGGTGGGATTTTTCGGATTAAAAATAGAACATTTTTGACGATGATATAAATACAATGTTTAATAATGTACGACTTATATGAGCAAACAAATTATGAATATATGCTTGTGTATTTAATCCAAATATTAAATTATTAACATAATAGCGCACAAATGTAATAAAGAAAAATACAACAATTTATTCTGCAAACGACAAACACAAGGCTTGAATGATTCACAGTGACTAAACAATAGAAAGATGGATATAGTTTACTCAGTAAACACTGTAGAATTTTACTCATGTAGTAAAATGAACATAATGCACAAATGTATTGAAGAAAAAATACAAACAAATTACTCTACAAAAGACAAACACAAGGCGTAAATGATTCACAATAACTAAACAATGGAAAGATGGATATTGCTTACTCAGATAGCAAACACTAGAATTTTACTCATGTAGTAAAATGATTTCACTCATACTGAAATTGTGCAAATGAAAAAGGACAGATATGTAACTTATCTTTACAGTCCCTAAAGATACAATGGGTTTTACGAACCCAAACATTTAAGCTTTGCAGCTGCTATGAATAATTCCTGTGGTTGGCTGTACAGCTTGCACTATGTAGACCTCAATCCCTCATATACTTGGAATACTCTGGTCCTTCTAGCCAATCTGGACACCACCAGACACCAGACATCACCAGACTCACTGGACACTCCAGATACTGGACACTCCAGACACTTGACAGCACCAGGCATTCTGGACATTTCCAGACACTGGGCACCTGAAAACATATCGAATGCTGTGTATTATTTATATGACATGGGCAAAAACCTAATAATGTTATACATGATAAGTTATACAGATAATATTACTGACACATTAATTTCAAAACAACAAGTTCAGAAATAAACCTAACCTTGCTTGATAAGAATCCTACTGTACTAAACATTTCTTAAAAAATGTAGACTTATATTACTAATATATATCCTTTGCTAAGTGATAAACAAGAACATAAATGTTTGCATAATTCTGTTTAAACCAAAGCTACAAATCATGCAGAAATTGATGTAGTACAATAGTGTTATTATATATACGAGAAATTATTTCAAATTACCTGCCTCTGTAGCTGAAGATGTGCGAATCCTTATAGTAGATCGCCGACTGACAAGACTTTTCATAATTTAAAGATCTCTACATGCGGTGAGGTATTAATACATAGGTATTGTCTGTGCATTGAAGTCATTCGGTTCGTCTCATCAAAAGCTCTTCGCACATGCGCCATAGGATAAACCGAACTCACTATTTTGAAATAAGACAATATACGTTATTGACCCTCAAGTATCGTTGTACGCCAAAAACGAAACTCTAGTACATAAATTTAATAAATAAATAAAAAGGGTTTATACATTTCCGTGACACTAACACTAACTTTTTAATGGTGAACGCTAAGCAAGGCAGCTGCTGGTACCATTTTTATAAGTCTTTGGTATGACTCCGCCAGGGTTTGAACACCTGACCTCTGACATCCAAGGTGGACAATCTAACCATGTAACATGTGAACGGTGCAGATGTCACAGTAACATTTGGGTATAGGTTCCACATTATTTCTGTTAACATCACATACTATCGATAACTCACTTTTGTGTTTGGCTAATATGTGAATGGCCAATTATATATTCTAGAATAACTTGAAAGGTTTATTGAAACACGTTTATTTTTATCTCTGTCCTTTTGCTGATCCAGATGTGTGATAATTTTGTTTATTAGTGCAACATCTAGGAGGAACAAAGCATATGACTATTTTGACATTTGAAATCACTCTCTGGAGGAATTAACCAGTACAAGTGTATTGATGGATTCCACTCCAGCAGTTTGGTGAGTCAAACTTATGATATGGCTCTGTGTCTGTGTAACAGAATTGTTACCGAGAGGATGGTGGATTAAATGAACAACACAAACACAATATGTGAAAGAAAATATAAATTTATGAAATAAATTATTAATGGAAAATAATGTTGTATCAACACAATAACTCATGCGCTCAACCCACAATTACACTCACAACCATTCACAATACATGAATAAATGAAATATCAATACAAAATAAAACACAGATATAAAGGGATCTCTTGGACTATACACAGATCCAAGGAACCTTTACGAAAGTTATATTACCGCAAGTATAAATTACGATAACAAACACAAAACATCAAACTATACTATCGCACGTATGGATTGCGACAACTAGCACAAACATATACATGTATTCAATCAAGTTGCTAGCTTTTATTGAGATTCATGCAATCCCTTGAAATACTATTGTGTTCTGAAATAACCATGTAAATACAACAATGTATTCAATTGTACTACAATTGCAACACACACATGTGTCTCGACCCTGTATAACCGTACGATTCACCAACAGTTGAATCGCCGCCCAGTTTCCCCGAAGACCTAGGGTTGACCAATACTTTTATCGGCCGTTTGCCCTTCATGGATCCACCACAGTTATACGTACAGACAGCATACAACATCTACTAGAACCAACGTTCCTCAATACCCTAGATGTCGCCCCGGATGTTTACAACTCTAGACAGCTCCGACACTCGGACTTCTAGATTTCCGGATATTTACACGTCACGACAGATGTAGACGAACAGACAATTCAACAGACAGACAGTCAGATACTTCAATTCGATTGCACAATAAATCAGTAACAATTTCAGCTACGATCTCAGAGATGTTATCAACGATGTTATCAGATGCGTTATCAGAGATGCTATCAGATGTTATCAGATGCGCTATCAGATGCGTTATCAGAGATGCTATCAGAGATTATCAGATGTTATCAGATGCGCTATCAGAGATTATCAGATGTTATCAGATGCGCTATCAGATGCGTTATCAGAGATGCTATCAGAGATTATCAGATGTTATCAGATGCGCTATCAGCTACAATAAAGAAACCAGACTAATAATAGTTGTCTCAAAAAATAATCAAAACCTTAGATCACGCTATTGCATTTAAAGTCTAATAGTGACTAGTAATTCCAAATATTCACGTTAAAATCTGCATTGCAATAAAGGCATCATTATATGAAATGATAAACTGAATAAAATTCACAATAAAACGAAATATAAATTTAACACTCACCCCTTTGGCTGGAGATTGAAAGACGAGCTATCTATCCTGTGATTAGATACTTTAGGTCCCGTAATATTGATCATAAATATTCTGCCTTATATACCCACAAATAGGTGAGCAGAAATCACGGCAAGATTACCGTGCACCCTGTGAATCGAAATATTCTGGATTTCATGTAATTCAAAGTCAGGCACATGCAAATCGTTACACGCCGCTTACCTTGGAGAAAACCACTTATTCACCCCAGGTAATGCATGTACGACGAAACAAAGAAAATGGTGAGATTAGTTTGTAAATCAATTAGAAAATAAATTAAATTTTCGCCTAATTCTGTGACAGTCTGACATTGTCCATCCCAAAAAATTGTTTTTAACACTTTGAAGTCCTCATTTTTCATCAAATTTTACACTTGGAACAATAGTTTTTATCATCAGAATCATGGATATGTCTGATAATGAGTGAGATCCATGCATATTAATGAAGTGATCTAGCATCTGATTGGCTGAATTTGTTTACCAATATCCAGTTTTTAACAAACTTGAAATATATCCTTAGAGCATTAAGATCTTGATCAATTTTGATATCAGATTGGCTGAGCTCGTTAGCACTCTGGAGGCCAGAGTTTAATAAAATTTGTATTAAATGCATACAATATTAATCTCCTGGATGAGTTTGATCAACAACATGCATATTAATGATGTGATCTTACTTCTGATTGGCTGAGTTTGTTAGCACTCTGGAGGCCATATTTATAAACCAGTTTTGATCAAACTTGTTATAATAAAAAATATCTTTAAGATCTTGGATGAGTTTGATAATTAGCAATATCAGTGCATACTAATCAGTAATCATGCACCTGATTGACTGAGCTTGTTACATTTAATCATGCCTCTAATTGGCTGATTGTTTTATCTCGCTGCAAGCCATGCATGTGATCTGATTTTGATCAGACATGGAATGTATGCTCATATCATCAGAATCATAGACATTTGCATTAGTTTCATTGATCCATACATATTAAGGTGAACTTTTGTCTGATTCACTGAATGTATTACAATTCTGTAAGCCTTACTTCTGATCTCATTTTGATGAAAATTGGAATACACACTTATATCATCAAGATCTCTGACGAATTTGATAGTAATTGGATTGACGCAAGTCATGTTAATCAGGCAAATTTGTATGCGATTGTCTGAGCATATAGCCACTCTTCAAACCTTATTTTTTAAAATCTGATTTTCAAATGTATTTGATTAAGATTTTGGCAGGAGTTCTGTAATACTTGAGATCTACACACATTAATGAGGTGATTTTACATGTTTTCAACTAAGCTTGTTACCAGCCTTGAGATTGTATTTTTGATCGCGTTTTGATCACACTTGATAAATAGGCTTAAATCAGTAAAGTCCTGGATAAGTACAGTTATGAGCATGATACATGCTTTTCAATGAATTTATTTTATAACTGATTCATTGAATTTTTCAACACCTTGCTAACTTGATTTCTGATCTTGATTTTACCACACTGGGTAAATATGCTGATATCATCAAATTAAGATTGGCTAAGTTTTCTATCATTTACAAGACTGTATTTTTGACACAGTTTTAATCAGACTTGGAAAATATGCTGATATTTTTAAGATGTTAGATGATTTTTAATATGAGCATGGCCTGTTGTTTTTTCCACTCTAGAGGCATTAGTTTTTTATATGATTTTGATGAAACTGGATAATAGACCTTATCATCAAGGTCTTGGTTGAGTATGATTAGAAGTGGAATTTATGCATATAAATTAAGTCACTGTCATCAAGGTCTTGGTTGAGTATTAGAAGTGGAATTTATGCATATAAATTAAGACACTGTCATCAAGATCTTGGTTGAGTATTAGAAGTGGAATTTATGCATATAAATGAAGTCACTGTCATCAAGGTCTTGGTTGAGTATGATTAGAAGTGGAATTTATGCATATAAATGAAGTCACTGTTATCAAGGTCTTGGTTGAATATGATTAGAAGTGGAATTTATGCATATAAATGAAGTCACTGTCATCAAGGTCTTGGTTGAGTATGATTAGAAGTGGAATTTATACATATAAATAAAGTCACTGTCATCAAGTTCTTGGTTGAGTATTAGAAGTGGAATTTATGCATATAAATGAAGTCACTGTCATCAAGGTCTTGGTTGAGTATTAGAAGTGGAATTTATGCATATAAATGAAGTCACTATCATCAAGGTCTTGGTTGAATATGATTAGAAGTGGAATTTATGCATATAAATGAAGTCACTGTCATCAAGGTCTTGGTTGAGTATGATTAGAAGTGGAATTTATGCATATAAATGAAGTCACTGTCATCAAGGTCTTGGTTGAATATGATTAGAAGTGGAATTTATGCATATAAATGAAGTCACTGTCATCAAGGTCTTGGTTGAGTATGATTAGAAGTGGAATTTATGCATATAAATGAAGTCACTGTCATCAAGGTCTTGGTTGAGTATGATTAGAAGTGGAATTTATACATATAAATAAAGTCACTGTCATCAAGTTCTTGGTTGAGTATTAGAAGTGGAATTTATGCATATAAATGAAGTCACTGTCATCAAGGTCTTGGTTGAGTATTAGAAGTGGAATTTATGCATATAAATGAAGTCACTATCATCAAGGTCTTGGTTGAATATGATTAGAAGTGGAATTTATGCATATAAATGAAGTCACTGTCATCAAGGTCTTGGTTGAGTATGATTAGAAGTGGAATTTATGCATATAAATGAAGTCACTGTCATCAAGGTCTTGGTTGAATATGATTAGAAGTGGAATTTATGCATATAAATGAAGTCACTGTCATCAAGGTCTTGGTTGAGTATGATTAGAAGTGGAATTTATGCATATAAATGAAGTCACTGTCATCAAGGTCTTGGTTGAGTATGATTAGAAGTGGAATTTATGCATATAAATGAAGTCACTGTCATCAAGGTCTTGGTTGAATATGATTAGAAGTGGAATTTATGCATATAAATGAAATCACTGTCATCAAGGTCTTGGTTGAGTATGATTAGAAGTGGAATTTATGCATATAAATGAAATCACTATCATCAAGGTCTTGGTTGAGTATGATTAGAAGTGGAATTGATGCATATAAATAAAGTCACTGTCATCAAGTTCTTGGTTGAGTATTAGAAGTGGAATTGATGCATATAAATGAAGTCACTGTCATCAAGGTCTTGGTTGAGTATGATTAGAAGTGGAATTTATGCATATAAATGAAGTCACTGTCATCAAGGTCTTGGTTGAGTATTAGAAGTGGAATTTATGCATATAAATGAAGTCACTGTCATCAAGGTCTTGGTTGAGTATGATTAGAAGTGGAATTTATGCATATAAATGAAGTCACTGTCATCAAGGTCTTGGTTGAATATGATTAGAAGTGGAATTTATACATATAAATGAAGTCACTGTCATCAAGGTCTTGGTTGAGTATGATTAGAAGTGGAATTTATGCATATAAATGAAGTCACTATCATCAAGGTCTTGGTTGAGTATGATTAGAAGTGGAATTGATGCATATAAATAAAGTCACTGTCATCAAGTTCTTGGTTGAGTATTAGAAGTGGAATTTATGCATATAAATTAAGACACTGTCATCAAGATCTTGGTTGAGTATTAGAAGTGGAATTTATGCATATAAATGAAGTCACTGTCATCAAGGTCTTGGTTGAGTATTAGAAGTGGAATTTATGCATATAAATGAAGTCACTGTTATCAAGGTCTTGGTTGAGTATGATTAGAAGTGGAATTTATGCATATAAATGAAGTCACTGTCATCAAGGTCTTGGTTGAGTATGATTAGAAGTGGAATTGATGCATATAAATAAAGTCACTGTCATCAAGTTCTTGGTTGAGTATGATTAGAAGTGGAATTTATGCATATAAATGAAATCACTGTCATCAAGGTCTTGGTTGAGTATGATTATTTGTACAAGTAAAATTTATGCATATTAATGATGTAATCTTGCATTTGATTGGCTGAGCTTGTTGGCAATCTTGCATCTCAATTTCTGATCAGATGTTTATAAAATTCTTAAATAGTCTTGTGTTTGGTTTTGAGGGAAACTTAATGAGGCACTCTTGCATCTGATTGGCTAAGCTTGTTACCACTCTGGAGGCCAAATTCCTACATACACCCTGCAATTGATCCACCCTAAGCTTCTATTATTATTGTCCTAGACATGTTTTTTAGTAAGTCAGATCATCACATACTAATAACATACCTTGTAGCTTGTTATCTCTGGGGATCCAGAAGCTATATGTTTCATCCAGTTTAAATAAATCTTGATAAACAGGTTTATATCATCAAGCTCTTCGGTGACTTTGAGTATAAGCAGAAGACATAGTTGTGCTCTTAACTATGTCTTATGTCTTTTGAACAAATTTTTATCAGGATGTAGTACAATAGGTAAAATCAGCATCAGGTATAAAGTTTAGGATATAGTTTACATGAGATGTATCATTACAAGCCTACATTTGCCTGTTTTTAAAATGATTGTTTCATTATGTAACCAGTTGAGCAGTAGTAAGCCTAGTTGGGCCTTTTGCTTCATGATGCTTTAGTTGATTTGCATTTGCTTATGTTGGATACGCAGACATTGATTTCGAATTGAAGGCAAGTCCATATTTACTGATACATGAATGTGCGTGCCAGCTTCATTTACATTAAATTAAATGTTTGACTGCTCTGGTGGCCTAGTGGATAGAGTGTTCATCGTGGAAGCAGGAGGTCATAGGTTCAATCTTTGGCTGATTCATACCAAAGATTTACAAAATGGTACTAACAGCTGCCTTGCTTGGCACTCAGCATTAAAAAGCTTAGTGTTAGGACTGGTTTGCCTGGTGTCAGGATAATATGACTGGGTGGGACATCATGCTACATGTCTGCGGCATGATGCCCCAATGCTAGACATCACTATAAATTGCATCGCTGCAGACATCATAACAAAATGACTAAAAAATTGTTAAAGCTACGTTAAAAATCCTAATCACACACATTAAATGTTTGCCATGAATTTATTGACTTTGACTGACTCCTTACAGTATAATATTTCTACATACATACATACATACATACATACATACATACATACATACATACATACATACATACATACATACATACATTTTGAATTTGTGGGCAAATTGTCCAAATATTTCAATATTAAACAGGGTGTAGGGCAGGGTCATATCTTGTCCGCTTGGTTCTTTCTCGTTATGATAGACGATTTGATCACTGATTTAGATCACACTTTGCGAGGCCTTAAACTTGTCGATCTACACCTGCCGTGTGTCTTATTAGCGGATGACACAACTGTAATGGCTAATTCGCATCATTCGATGCAGCATCTGCTCGATACAATCTCTAATTATGCGAAAAGGTGGAGATTGAAATATAACACAGATAAAAGTTGCAGCATCCTCTTTACAAACAAAAGAAGAACTGATATCCCTTCTTTTCTATTCAACAAATCACCAATTCTAGTAGTCAAAAGTAAGAAATATGCCGGCATACCTCTAAAGTACAACTTTAAACCTAATGATGCGATAAAAGAAGCATGCGATAAAGGTAAACACTTATTAAACTCTTTTTATTTTATTGGTATCAGAGACGGGGGAATGAACCCTCTAACAAGTATGAAAATCTGGAAAAGAATCATTCTACCCGCAGTCCTATATGGATGTGAATTATGGTCGAATATGACAAGCACCAATATAGAAGAACTTGAGCTATGTCAGAGATATGCAGCGCGACATATGCAAGCTTTTGATAAATATTTGCCCACAGAGGCAACACGTAGTACCTTAGGACTCTGGTCAATGGAAGCATACATAGATAAGATGAAATTGTGTTTTTTCAACTGGCTATGTAGGGGCGATTGGACTCTTATCTGGAAAAAGATTTTCATTTTGCGCTTATGTCAGTACTTGACTAACCCACTAACACAGATGGGGTTTATAGCAGATATTGACAAAATATTCAAGAAATATGGTATGGGAAGTGTTCTCTTAGACTATGCAGTAAGAGTACAAACCCAAGGTAAACATGTTTGGAATCGGTATATTATTGATAATATTCAAAAACTTGAAGAATCAACCTGAAATACAGATATTGAGCTAAGGGGCGATTTAATTCACTTCAGAAACATTCATTTGGACTTAAAACCAAGCAGTATATGGTTTCTTGGGCATAAATTTCCATCTATGTTATGGCCTCTCTCTGAAATAGTGAAACTATATATCATACCTGTTGGAAAAGTTATGATATGCAAACTCTGTGGAAAAGAGACTGACGACAAAGCGAAACATCTTATCTTAGGTTGTGAAATGCTACTTGAAGAACGAAACATCTTCTTTGAGAGGGTGATTGACACTTTAGAGGTGAGAGACGGGGTTATTTTATTCAATCAAGAAGACGATATACTATTGGAGGCACTTCTTGGAAGCAGAGTAGATTGCTTGTCGTCTATCGACGATGACGTATGGGATAAACTCATGTTGGTAACGGCAAAAAGCATAACCTCATTTTACAATAAAATGCATGCTCTACTCTCAAACAACATGTCATATCATAACAGCAATATACAGTGGTTAAGCTAAATAAATAAATTAATTAATTTAAAAAAACAAACAAGCAAAAACAAAAGGCCATCCTGTTCTTGTCAAATTCTGCAATTTTGTTGTATGACAGATCATGGAGATATAATGCTTTCTGTCTTATATAATATAAGAATGTCACCTTTTGCTATCTTTTTTCATTTGAGAATGGTTTCACATTGTTCCACATATATATGTATAGATGTGTGTATGTGTTTGTGTGTGTGTATGTGTGTGTGTACGTTTATGTGTGTGTGTGCATGTATATATGTATGTATGCATAATCACATGTCATGTAGAAAGAACTACATTGATAATTACAATGGTATACGTTTCACCATTTTTTTTTGTAATACACTTTTCTGTTGTATTTCATGATTTTGTATTATCTTGAATTTGATTAATCTGATGTAATCTCTGTTGAAGAGGAAATAAAGTCAGTCAGTCAGTCAGTCAGTCATACACACACACACACACACACACACACACACACACACACACACACACATACATACATACATACATACATACATACATACATACATACATACATACATACATACATAGATACATACATATAGAACAAGAGAAATTAGAATTTTTATGTATCAATAAATGTTGCCTTCCAATCCCCTTTCTGTGTGTTTGATGTTGGTAGACCTTGTTATCTCTGGAATTATATTAGTTTTATGTCTGCTTTTGTTTAGCTGTTTTATGAATTTAAATGAACAGAAATTGTAATGATCTTAAAAATATAGTTTAGGAAACATGTTAAAGAAATACTGTATCTAAGGAGATATAATTCAATTGTTTTTGATAATCTACTACTTTGTATAAATGAGTGTTCAGGTATCTGAGGCTGCAGTGTATTAGTTTTATGTATGAAAACTGGAAATCAAACCAATTCATTGTCCATTAATTAGTGGTAATGCATTAACAATTAGTAGTCTAATGTCAACTGGTGTACATGTCATAGATTAAGTAATGAGAAAGACTAAACATTCTGTGGATCATGTTGAATCATGTATTAGTCAATTTTCAACAGCATAGACCCAGCTCAGTAATACACAACACACATCCAACTTCCAACTGAATAGACCCAGCTCAGTGTAATGTAATATACAACACACATCCGACATCCAGCTGGATAGTCCCAGCTGAGTGTCATGTAATATACAACACACATCCGACATCCAGCTGGATAGACCCATCTCAGTGTCATGTAATACAAACACACATCCAACTTCCAGCTGAATAGACCCAGCTCATTGTCATGTAATACACAACACACATCCAACTTCCAACTGGATAGACCCATCTCAGTGTCATGTAATACAAACACACATCCAACTTCCAGCTGGATAGACCCATCTCAGTGTCATGTAATACACAACACACATCCAACTTCCAGCTGAATAGACCCAGCTCATTGTCATGTAATACACAACACACATCCAACTTCCAACTGGATAGACCCATCTCATTGTCATGTAATACACAACACACATCCAGCTTCCAGCTGAATAGACCCATCTCAGTGTCATGTAATACACAACACACATCCAACTTCCAGCTGAATAGACCCAGCTCATTGTCATGTAATACACAACACACATCCAACTTCCAGCTGAATAGACCCAGCTCATTGTCATGTAATACACAACACACATCCAACTTCCAACTGGATAGACCCAGCTCAGTAATACACAACACACATCCAACTTCCAACTGGATAGACCCATCTCAGTGTCATGTAATACAAACACACATCCAACTTCCAGCTGGATAGACCCAGCTCAGTGTCATGTAATACACAACACACATCCAACTTCCAACTGGATAGACCCATCTCAGTGTCATGTAATACACAACACACATCCGACATCCAACTGGATAGACCCAGCTCAGTGTCATGTAATACACAACACACATCCAACTTTCATCTGGTATATTAGTAAATTAAGCAGATCTGTGACATTTTTAAATTAGTTCATTGGAAATCTTTTATAATGATGTTGTAATTTATGTGAATACTGAATGTAAAAATGGTATATTTATGAAAAAAGTGTGTAAAATGTATTTATTTGACATTCTTTTATCCTACATGTTTTCTTTCAGGAAATATGACAGTTGCAGCACAGAAAATACTGAATATCCAGAAAACAGGATTATAAGCTGTTGCTTTTCATATCCAGTAAATGCAAACGATTATACATTTGTTATTTTTTTTAAAAACTAATTTTGTGTTAACCCTCAGACCTCCTGCTATGATAAACTAGCAGGCCTGTGAGGTGACCCATGAACTTATCAAAGTTAAAAAAAATTTTTTTATCTGTGTATATATAATAGTTTGATAAGCAAATTTTTCATTGATGTCTCATAACAGGGAAACGTTTTTAGAGTTTCAGATATAATTTTAATTATTCATTGCAATTACAATGTGCTTATTGTCCTTTTGGACATGATTGTATCATTGTGGCACATCAAGTCTTTTTGGACTTAAACACTACATTGGATTTATTGATAACTAACTCAAAGACATTTTGGATTGTATTATTTTGGTACAACACGTCCTTTTGGACTGAAACACTACTTTGGAATTATGGATAACTCATTCAAAGACATTCTGGATAATATCATTGTGCCACATTAATATATTTAAGACTATTGGAATTTATCTGGAATGTTCTATATTTCTGGACTGTGCTTGAACATTTTGGTTTATTTGTTATTTAATTCAGAATATTGTCTTTTGAATTTTTAAGTTGTATTCTAGAGAAATAATATATATGTTGATTTTCCAAAAATCGTTCGTTTCACTTCCATTCTGTTACATAGTGTAAGACCAAGAGTTGTAACAATACAAATACACAAATGCTTTTATGGAGTTATTGAATTTTGTTTCTCAGATAGTTGAATTTCATTGTATATCTGTGATAATAAGTTATTTTTTGTTAAATTCCTACATATTGTTCCATTTCTGATGTTGTTCAGGTGCAATGTTATCTTCACTGTCATTTTTCTTTATGATTGAATTTATTTTTTCTCTTTCTTTTTCATTCATTTTACATATATAGATGGGGCCCTGAGTGGCGAAGTGGTCTAAGTGCTCTCCATTATGGATCACTGTCATCTCACCTCTGTCTGTGTGGGTTCGAGTCTCAGATTCAGCCAATGTGGGCATGTGAGAAAGCTTGCCAGTATCAGCTTGTGGGTCGGTAGTTCTTTCTGTGGGTTTACCTGCGTTCTTCCTTCACTGTTAATATTGGCATCCATGTGTAGTCTATTGTGTGCTGAAAAATGGCGTTAAACCCTATTATTATAGTAAATTAAGTTGTTTTGATCCTTTTCAACAGTTCTTGGATTAATCATGCACTGTTTTATTTGTGCGGATATACCGTAATGAATATTTATGAATTCACAAGCCTCGATAAGGAAGGAATTTAGTAGTTTTTTTGTGTGGAAACAGTGGGACATTTATTAGAAAGGGGCTTCTATTAAAATAACTATGGTATTTGTTTTCTGTTTTTAATTGGTTATCTAGGCCACCAGCCCATAATGCAAAAGTATACTGTTATGTGCTTAGGCTCGAATAAACAGTAACATAGAAAGAGTGAAAATAACAAGCTTGTAAAAATTTAATAAACAATTTATTGAGCACAAATATTTTCCAGAAAAGAAAAAAAAACTTACGGATTTAAGAATCAATTCCAAAATTAATCCAAAAATAATTCAAAATATAATCCACTAGTGAAATTGCAAAAGTCCTGGTAATAAAATGTCCTAATAATTCCCAGTTCGAATCTTAGTGAAGCATCCAAGATGGAAGACGATGTCACGTGATGAAGTCAGTTCTGGTCTAATATAATTCAATGAGCACATATGTTTTCCAGATAAATAACAAAATAAATCATCTTGATCCAAACGAATTGAAATAATTTCCAGTACAAGGTAATTTAAAATAACTCAAAACAACACAACTTAATATTCCAACAGCCCAACTTCTACTAAATAGTTCGCTCCAAAACATAATTTATATACCTGTTTTTACGTAAACAAGGAAGGGTCACATGATCTTCTAGACTCTTTAGAACAAATTTACGTTCAAAAAATCTCGTGCACACAGTATGACCCAGATGAGTATCAGTTATTTTTACTCTCAAGAACTAAAAATAGAAAGATGTTTATAACAAAGCTCCATAATGTCCTTGGAATCAATCAATCATTTTAAAAGCTTGTTTGCAACTCTGAAGCCAGGTCAGAAATGAGGTCAACATCTGGTGTTTACAGGTCATCCAACTTTTTAAAAAAATATCTCCTAATGAATGAATTTTAAACTTAAAATGTCGAATTTGAATCTGACAAACCAACAATTAAAATAAAAATACATGACTTAAATCAAATATATGTAACAATACACAAAGACGAAATGTATCATCCTATGTGTATTGTCTCTATGTTAATATTGTATATATCTTCTTATTAATGCAGCAGTTGGTATATAAATAATGCAACTAAGTGAATGACAAAATGAATTTTTGTTGATGTTTTCAAAAGATCGATTATTATACCATGATTTTTCTAAATACTTTTCTCTTGATAATGTTTACAAATGAAAAATGCATGATATTCCTTTACTACAAAATGACAAATTACTGTGATTACAAAAGTTATATAACTGATATGAAGTAGTGACTCCATTATGTCTACTAATCTGGTTAAAAAAGTTTATGACTAGAATATGTATCAAAAAAAGCTTTGTGATCATAAATATGTAAACCTGTGGAAATATATTTCTCAACATTTAATATTGTTTTAAAATGTTAATAATACGTACATTTTGATGACATGATTTAATATCAGGTTTGACTAGTACAATCCTTCACTCTTTGAGAGAATGCATTAACATTTCCAACATGTATCAGTAACCATACAGAGTCAGTCTCACATGTTAGTCCCATGTAACACATCTATTATCATTTAGTGATTCAACTAATTTGTAGCATTCAAATGGTATCTATTCATATCGATATGTAACAGTAATAATTAGGGGCCCCGAGTAGCCAAGTGGTCTAAAAAGCTCTCTGTTACAGATCACTGCCATCTCACCTCTATCTGCATGGGTTCAAGTCTCAGATTCGGCCAATGTGGGTATGTGAGAAAGCTTGCAAGTAGCTATTCGTGGGTCTTGGTTCTTTCCGGGGGGTTTCCCGGGTTCTTCCTCCACCATTAATACTGGCCACCATGTATAGCCTATTGTGTGCTGAAAAAAGGCATTAAACACTGCAACAATAACAGTAATAATTAACACACCTAGAACTGATACATAATGGTAGTCTAGCACATTCTCTAATGACAATGTAACTATTCACAGTATAAAGCAACATAGGTAATATTTGCTGGCCTATAAGTCGATGCGGAGTATAAGTCAAATCAGCAAATTTTGTAAAGTTTCCATCATTCATCCATATATCAGTTGATCATGAGTATAAGACAAGGCCAGATCAGTACCTCAGCTTTGTCTTTTTCACTTTGTACAACAATGTGATTTTTATCATATCTGTAACTCTGTAAATATTCAGATCAGGATCATTAAATGTAACGCAAAGTTTCTAATTTGTTTAAAAATAAGTCTTTAAAACAAATTATATACTTATAGCTACATTTAATTAGGCTGATTTGAAAGTTCATCGAGTTTTAGATAGGATGAAATTCACAATGCTATGACGAATGATAATATAGCAATGTTATGTTTAATTAATATTAGTGGTACTGGTGTATGCTATTTCTGCAGTTTTGTTTGTTTGTTTGTGGGAGAGAGAGTGAGAGAGATGATTTCCATTGGAATTTTCTTCTTGCACCTTGTGATACAAATAAAATGTGTCCGAATATGAGATAAGATTTCAGCCTCCTTCATCCTATTTTACTTTTGTAACCCCTGTCTCGCCAAAGCTTTTGTCAAAGAGAGAAAATACTGATAATTGAAATAGTAAATATAAACTATTAAATTACATACAATACTCTTTCTGTTTCCAAGTTTAAATATTCACATTATATATATATGCAAAGATTCTTATTAGGTTAAATAACAAAAACTGTCCATTTAGCATGCTATTTTCTTTGGGAAGTAAAACAACCTCTCCATTCCCAACAAATAAGATCATTCTTTTATCAGTAGGTTTATATACTCTTCCTGTATTTGGGCAGATGTTTTAATATTGTTTTTATATCTTTATTCATGTTAGTTGTTACTTTAAATTGCTCTGACAGTTCTTTTGGCTAGTTCAAAAGATGTTGCTGGTTTCTGGAACAGGAGTCAGCACCTGGCATTTTCTTTCATTACATTTTACATTATTCATAATACCCTAAGGGTAGCCTCATTTCTCTATTGATAGCCTCACTAATTTGACCTGGTCTTCCGAATTTGATATGAAAGGGGTGTTAGCTTTGATGACCTGACCACAGCTTTAGCATATTTAATAATCATGTAAATATCACTACAAAGCCATGTGGTTCTTGACATAATGAATATGGAAAATAAAACCAGAAAAAATTGTTTATAGTGATATTATATGATAATGGAGTCTAGTGTTGCACTTGTACAAGAGTAAGATCACAGTCATTAGGTAACTTGACAATCTCTCTCTCTATCTCTGCATATTTTGTTTGATCACAGTGCAAAAAGGAAGTGTGATTGAATACCTATCATTGTCATGGTTATTCATTTCCTAGCTTGCCTATTCTAATGCACATACATGTATATCTTCTAATCAATTTAAACAGTGTATATTACTAGTTTATGCTGCTTTAGTGCAAGTATTCTAAAATATTTTTCAATGTGGTGACCTATGTTTTTTCTTACACGATCTTTTTTCCCAAAATTATTTGTTTCATCATCATCAATCCTCTCTGTACTGTCTGGTGCTTGAGGCGATGGCGATGGAGCATCATTTTGGTTTATTGGCTGCTGTTGCAGGGGCGGTTTGCAGTATTTATTTTATACTTTTGGAGAAAAAAATTAACATTCAAAAACTTACTTGACATAATCCAAATACAAGTTGATTTGAAGTACAAGACAAAGCCCGGATTTGTAAAAGAAAAGTATCTACTTACAAATACAGCATGTACTTCCCCAAATCTCAGAACCATAACATGATATAGGCTTTTCCATTGAGTCGTACCAAAGACTTAAAAGATGCATCATTAGGCATTATTCAGCATTAAGAGGTTAGGACTGGTTGGCCTGGTGTCAGGATAATGTGACTTGGATGGGGCATCATGCTACATATCCATGGCATTATACCTCAGTGCTAGACAACACTATAAACTGCCACACTGCAGATATTGTAGCAATATGACTGAAAAATTGTGAAAGCTACATTAAAAATCCTAATCACACACAGAGACACAAACACACACACTGTAACCAAATCAAATTGTTAATAAACCCCCCCCAAAAAAGTGAATTTGAAGTACAGCCACATCATCATCATAGAGTGTTCAGTTAATCGTTCACTTGACGTTTTTACATATGACAACAAATTCCATTGAATTCAAAATGGATACAAATTTCCTTTTTATATCTTTTGAAGAAAAACACTTATAGGGTTAACATGTTCAATCTACATGTACTTTATAAAAATCAACAAACAACAAAACCTACCCTTTCTTATGATATATATTTATGATGGACCGTAGAGTAGTTATGTTATCAGTAGTGGAATAATGTTGCCGAAATACAGCTCGTGTTTCATCAATAATGCAATTATGTTTAGTCTATTCGCATAAACGCTTGTTTAAAATGGAGTTAAATATCTTACAAATGGCATTAATCAATGATATACCCCCAAAAAGATTAGGATTAAGTAAGGAACGTTTTGTATGTAGTGTCCCGATTGTTTTCATAAAATAGCATCTTGCCAAATCATTTAAGCTTGATTTTCAGGAGCCATGCCATGACAGTTATACGTCTATAATCATGTTTTAATGAAGCGTGTTACAGCAGGAATTTGCTATTAGTTTCATAATATTATATTATGCTATATATTTCATTATATATTCATTATTATATTATTAATATATTAGTTTCCATAATCTACCAAACAACTGTTTTTGTGACATACAACTTTACAAAATACTACAGTGGTTCCCAACCTGTTTTTGGCCATGACCTTAAAAATATTTTTCTGAGCCTCACAATCCTTTTTCCACATTTGGGTCATGACCTGGCAGCTGAGAACCACTGCTTTGCTAATGCGAGTAGAATTAATACCTTATCTGTATGAATGTCAGTTTGTAAATGTTTAGGGTTTGTATGCCTATAGAATTAGATGAAATTTTAAGCTTTACATTTTGATATACATGTATTCACCAATTTTAGATCTTTAATTTTCTTTGATAATAAAGAAGTGCTGAATTTCTAAACTGGTCTTGAAATGAAGCGGGTGTTGATTTATAATTTTTTTTATCTTTATTTGTTAAATAGTTTTTATACTGTCCGCAGCTTAAATTACATAAACATATTAAATGAAGAAATATATTTTTAATTATGAAGACATTGTGAAAGTGTTTAATAGATTACAGTACTTAAGTCTGAATTGTAACTTCTATATGGTACTGTATTATGGGTAGATTGTTATTCTAATATGAAATATGTTATCTGCTTTATTGTGATTTATAGTATCGTGACCAATATAAATTGGTCAGTAAAATCAAATATACTTTAAGGATCTGCTAGTTATGTTTTGCAACCAATAAAAAAATGTTTGTACTACTGTTTTAATGGTAGCCCCATGATTTACCTTTTTGATGACTTTTACCTGTACTTGCATTACTGTTCTAAAACTGTTTACTTTTTTCTTCTTTCTTTTCTTTTCTGTGTTTGAAGCGAGCTTATGGTATGGTGTTTCATCCTGTGTGCATTGTCTGTCTTGAAAAGTGCATATGTCTTCCATTCAAAATTGCTATTTACAACCTGTTCTTACAAACTGCTCAACAGAACTACTTTGAAAGAATGTATCCAACCATGAAGTTCTGTAAAATATTTTAAAATGTCACTTATCCGTCAACAAGACTGCTCCTGTGACCTATTGGATAGTGTCCACCTCGAATGCAGGTAATTGGTTTGAACCCTGGCTGAGTCAAACCCAAGACAAAAATGGTACGAACAGCTGCCTCTCTAGGTGCTCAGCATTAAGAGGTTAGTGTTAGGACTCGTCAGCCTGGTGTCATGATATTGTTACTGGGTGGGACATCATGCTACATGTCTGCAACATGATGCCCCAGTGCTAGACATCACTGTAAACTGCTACACATATTTGGCAACCATTACTAAGCCATAAATATGTTTAAATGACATCTTGTGACTGGCCCAATACAGTCAGATAAAATTTGACAGAGAACAAATTTTAGATGTCTTTAGATGTTGCCAATGTGTCATCAGATAGGGCCAATGTTACTCAAAACAGAAAACCTTTTAAATGACTTCTCAAAAACCTTTTAGAAATTTCAGATATTGCTGCTACAGTCTTACTAAAAATAAATACATTTATATGACTTCTCAAAAAACAATTCAAAGAATTTGATCAAATTCGACAGAAAGCATTGTCATGGAAGTCTTTCATATTTATTCAGAGATGCAAATTTGCTATCAAATATGGCAAAATTACGAAACAATATAAAAACCCTTTTTAAAAAAACTTAATACTGCTCCACAGAATGTGACAATTTCACAGAAAACATCCATGCATGAGTGTCTTTCAGATTCCTGCAAATGATGCTGGTCCACCATCAAATATAGTCAAAATAACAAATATAAAAAGCCATTTAAGTAACTTCCTTAAAGTCACTAAAGTGAATGTAACCAAATTTGATAGTGTCGTGGCATAGACTACTCAGTTTTGTACCAATGATGCTAATCTGCAAACAGATATGGCTGCCATTACTGAACAAAAAGAAAAAATTAAAAGAGTTTCTCAAACACTGCTAAACAGAATTTGACAGAAATCATCTGTGCATGAATGTCTTTCAAAGTATTAACGATGCATACACACCATCAGATTTGGCTACCATTGTTAAAATTAGAAGTTTAAACAACTTCTTGAAATTTGGATGTGTGTTAGACATTACAAGTCATATATACCTTGGTCTATCCTGTTGGAAGTTGTGTGTTCTGTATTACAGGGCACATGTCTGAGTCTGTCCTGTTGGAAGTTGGATGTGTGGTATATTACAGGGCATATGTCTGGGTCTGTCCTGTTGGAAGTTTGGGTATGTGTTATACATTACTGAGGAAATATCAGGGATTATCCTTTTGGAAGTTGGATGTGTGTTGTATAATACTAGGCACATGTTTGGGTCTGCCCTGTTAGAAGGTGAGTGTGTCATACATTACATGGCACATGTCTGTGTCTATCCTGTTGGAGCTTGGGTGCATGTTTACATACTGCATGACAATGAGCTGGGTCTATCCAGCTGGATGTCGGATGTGTGTTGTGTATTACATGACACTGAGCTGGGTCTATCCAGCTGGATGTCGGATGTGTGTTGTGTATTACATGACACTGAGCTGGGTCTATCCATTTGTAAGTTGGATGTGTGTTGTGTATTACATGACACTGAACTGGGTCTATGCTGTAGAAAATTTAGTAATACAAGATTCAACATACTCCCCAGAAGGTTTAGTCTAAGACTTTGTTATTACTTCATCTATGACATGTACTACATGGCCTACTAATTGTTACTGCAAGTGTGTTGATTAGAGTATGAAAATGTGCTAGAGTATTTATCATATAACACTTATAAGCAATGAAGTTATTTTCAAGTGTCCAGCTGTCTTTCCATCTCCTCCACATTTCACGTTTTGACTTTAATTATTGAAGCAAACTGGCACTGAAAAGTATCACAGGATGGGGGTGGGTAGGTGATTGAAAGGGGAAAGAATTGTTTTATGAATATATATAATAATAATAATAACAAGAACTTTGTATAGTGCCAAATCTTTAGAAGCTCTAAGCGTTTTACATCAATAATGATGTGACTACAGAAAAAAACAGAAAACAAAAACCATGAAATATTGTCATAGCTGGAACACTTTACATGATGGGGACTATTGCACTAGGTTTTGGTTTATGCATTTCTAAAACTAGGTCAGAAGATGTAGCATTACAGACACAGTAACAGATAAAGGCAAGCACAATATCCCTGACAATTTATTAAAAAAGCAAAATGGCAACAATATTGTTCATTAAGACCTACATGGGTTAAGGGTTATACAGTCTTCTTGACTAACATGAATAGAAATGGAGGTAAGAAGAATCACGTTTAAACACTTGCTATCTAAAAAGCAATATCCTCAAAATCAACAGAAACCACCCGATTCCTACAATGTTTTGCTCTTGAAAGACATTTAAGAAGCACACTACCTAATACATTTTATATGCATACAAGTTATTGTAAAGTGAGAAGAACCTTGTATTTTCATTAAAAAAATGTACATATTCAAAATGATGTCAAAATCTAATTATAACATCTGTAGCAATTGAAGAAATGTTAAAATGTTCCCTATCACTGCAGCACCATAAAGTATGGTTGTTAAAGTTCTTTCATATTCTTGTAGACTGAAGTATACATTGCTAATGTTACATACACACTGCTATGTACTGTATAGATTCAATTATAAGTCAACTTGACTCTAAGCTGAGTCTCCACCCTTTTTATGCAAAGACATAGACCATTGCTATGTACCGTATAGATGCAATTATAAGTCAACTTGACTCTTTAAGTCGACTTCCCACCCTTTTTATGTACAGACGTAGACCAAAGCTATGTTCTATATCTACTCGATTATAAGTAGACTTGACCATAAGCTGACTCTCCAGTTTTGTGATGTACAGATATAGTCCACAGCTATGTCTGTAATATATGCACATAACCTAAATTTGTATACCAATGCCTGTACAAAAGTTTAAAAGTACACAACTGACTGCAAAGAAAGTAAATCATCTGACCCTAAAATATGTCGGATGTGAGTGCTTCGATATGTTCCTGTATTAATCCTACTCCAGTGATGGTTGCTTCATTAAACCGCAATAGCAACGTGTTAAAGAAAACTTAATCTCTTTATTTTCTTCTGAAAACAGTAATAATTTGACCAAATACACAATCTGAAGCAATACTTGTAAAGGGGCACTGTCTTATATTGGTGTAAATTTCAGAGCTTCGTTTCATCGATGTAGTAATAACGTCGTTTTTGCTCGGAGGTCGGGGTGGGGTGGATTAAATGCACATTGACTACTATATATAATAATTAGCAATCTATATAAGAATTCGTTTTGCTGGCTAAATAGATCTGTAACCAAATGCTTTTTCAACTACCCGGTATCACTTGCATTTATAACAGAGAAATAAATATGTAAAATTTAATGCCCTTTGATTCTCTTGAAATCACTTATATAAATTCCCTGGTATGTGTGTGTGTATATATATATATATATATATATATATATATATATATATATATATATATATATATAGAGAGAGAGAGAGAGAGAGAGAGAGAGAGAGAGAGAGAGAGAGAGAGAGAGAGAGAGAAGCAAACTAAGGAAAAAACTCATGACTGTTTAGAAAGAAAACTGAATATAATTTCTTCATACATAAAGTCTACGTCATTCTTTGCATTAGTACAACTAGGCGCTCTGCCAGGTCAGTAGAAAAAAACCAACACAATTTCCTTAAAAAGAAATACATTTTTCGTTAGCAAAACAGACTCTTCCTGGCTAGGGTGGATGCAGATATTTTTATCACTGTAATTATAATCAAGAATCGTCCAACCAGTTCCAGGGAATAGTGATTTCACCATCTTTCATCACAGTGTAGTACATTGAAATCCTGAGCTCTGCACCCTGCAGATATTCACCTAAGCTGTACTGTAAATCTAAAAGTCTCTTACAACATTCTGTCATTTGCTGAGGAGTCACAGTTTCATCTCGAAGCAAAGAACTCAAGTCAAAAGCTTTCTTACATTGAACAAGTATCTCTTCCATTTCTTCCATCTCTCTGTAAAAGAAAAAAATACACAAATACATATGTAGTATAATCAATTTTGATACAATACATACTCACTTATAAGTCTAGCTATAATCAATTCTGATACAATACATACTCACTTATAAGTCTAGCTATAATCAATTTTGATACAATACATACTCACTTATAAGTCTAGCTCAACTGCAACTGGTAAGATCCAAATCTGCCATCTTATAATGTGCGGGAAGACTTGGTCTGCAGCTAGTAAGGAGTAATCATTAGAACAAACAACCTAAACACTGACATACTAGCGCATAATGCAATGGCAGATCAAGGTCTACAATGTTTGCAGTTGGACTTAATTTACAAGCCAGTATAAAATGGGATGTTAACACAAGATGCTTCTTGTTTGTTGAGCTGTCTTTTATTTAAGCAGAAAGTAACAAACTTAAACATTAGAGTTTATTCTAAAAAAGCAGTACACTGACCATAACATATGATCTTGATGGATGGACCGTCACACATATGTACACATGCAAAAAGAGCCCAAACAAGGAGCTGTGCCAAAAAGGCAGCTCTACAAAAACTAATCCGTGATAGAATCTAAAAAGTACAAAGCAGTGACTTACAAACTAATAATTACTACAGAAATAAAGCAGAAATCAAATAATACCATCAACATAATTTTATTTTGGAATATATAAATGACCCTCCAGATGACTTAAATGTCATGGATTATAGAAATGTCTGACAAAATGTTATTGGACTAACTGATGTTCTGCTGCCTTCATAACATCCTCAACAACCTTTTAACCTTTCAACTGACTAAAACTTTAAATTTCAAATACATTCATCAACTTCCAAACTATCCCAAAGGTTACTTTGTTTTTGTGTGTGGGTTTAATGCCATTTTTCAGCCCATGACAGCATGGCAGTCGGTATCGTTAGAAGAGGAAGAACTACTGAACCACAGTAACCTACTGGCAAAAAGCTTTCTTACATACCTACATTGGCAGAACCTAACAAAGGTTACATTTTGTACAGTGTGAATATGCACTGCATTAGACAAGTGTATAAGGAGGGAGCTTACTGAATACTGCCTGAAAATATCTATCTGATAATGCCCACTTCTGTATGCAACACATCTACTTCTATATGCATCACATCTACTTCTATATGCAACACATCTACTTCTATATGCAACACATCTACTTCTGTATGTAACACATCTACTTCTGTATATAACACATCTACTTCTGTATGTAACACATCTACTTCTGTATGCAACACATCAACTTTTGTATGCAACACATCTACTTCTGTATGTAACACATCAACTTCTGTATGTAACACATCTACTTCTATATGCAACACATCTACTTCTGTATGTAACACATCAACTGATGTAAATAACATGCCAACATTTGTATGCAATATGCCATTTAGCATTTATACACATTAGACTAGACATGATTATATCACAGGGGTAAACGGAATACTGCTCACAAATGCTTCTCTTTCAAAGCCCACTTGTGTATGTTGTTGTGGGTTTAACACCATCTTTCGGCACATGATAGGCTATACATGAGGCTAGCGGAACTGGTGGACAAAGAATCCAGGAAAACAAAATGGAAGAACCATTCATCCAAAAGCTACTGGCATGCTACCAACATTTATTTACATAACACACCATCTTGTAATTATACATATGACACACTAGATATACATGTAAGGAGGGGTTTATGGAATACCATCCACAAAATACTTATCAGACAAAGCTCACTTCTGTATGCAATAGAGCTGACACTTGGTACCATTCGATCTATGGTACCTGCGCAATGATAATAACCTGGGTAAAAAAATAAGCTAGCAGGTACCCATTTATTGTATACAAGTCTTCTTCCAGTGCATGTGTCTCCATATGCCCTTGGCTTGTAAAGGCAGCACTGCTTTCAAGTTGATAATCCCTTTAATTGCGCAGCAAATTTAATGTACTTGTATAGTTCCAAGTAGAGTTCTGCCTCTTCTAGTAAATGTCTTATTTTGATCTCTTAGCTTGTGTTCTCAAGTGACAACCTTTTATTCAACTTTGTTAACATCTAGTAGGGGCCCCAAGTGGCCGAAATCACTCTCCGTTATGGATCACTGCCATCTCACCTCTGCATGGGTTCAAGTTTCAGATTTGGCCAATGTGGGTTATGTGAGAAAGCTTGGCATTAGCTCATCGTGAGTCATAGCTGTTTCCAGAGGTTTTACCTGGTTCTTCCTCCACATTACTATTGGCCACCATGTATAGCCTATCGTGTGCTGAAAAATGGCATTAAACCCTAGTACTATAACTACACATCTAGTACAATTTCCTTTTGGTCGGGTAACCAATCATTAAGTTGGACAGGTACTCAATGTTTACTACAAGCTTTTGTACACAACACACAAGTTATATATATATTAAATTAAATGTTTATGTACAGAAGGCCTTATGGAATTATTGCCACCCAAAAATCCTAGCTGACAGCCCACTTCTATGTGTATCACACAATCTGGTCAAAATACATGTCAGACTAGATGTAAAAAAAAGGGACTTGTGGAATAGCACACACAATGCCTACTTCTTTATGTATCATACCCAATAGTCCCAATACACAAATACCTATTTGACAAGTCCCACTTGTGTATGTGATACACCATCTAGTCATGATTGTACAAATTCCTATTTGACAAAGCCCAATTATATATATAACACACCATCTAGTCATGATATACAAATTCCTATTTGACAAAGCCCAATTATATATATAACACACCATCTAGTCATGATATACAAATACCTATTTGACAAAGTCCACATCTGTATGTAGCATATTGACTAGTCACACACCATACACATGCACACAAAGTTTTATGAAGATATGTCAAACAGTTTATGAACTATAAAGGTCACAAGAGTACCAGGAATGGTGAGTTGTTGTAAGTTGTTGTTGTAGGGTTTAACGCCATTTTTCAGCACACAATAGGATTTACATGGCGGACAGTTTTAATGGTGGAGGAAGAACCCAGGAAATCCCCCGGACATAACCACCAACCCACGAGAAGCTACTGATAAGCTTTCTCACATAACCACATTAGCCAAATCTGTGACTCAAACCCACACAGATGGAGGTGAGATGACAGTGATTTATAACGGAGAGCACTTTACACCATTTGGCTACTTGGGGCCCTGTATTATCTGACCCATATTTAATAATCATCTGTGCAGACTCTAGTAAAACTCTGTTAACTTAAGATTATTGACTCATGGGTTTAAATTACCTGGACTTTAGACACGGCATATGGTCTTCAACTACACTTACTGTGAAGAAACTGTTTCTTCTCTTATAAGGAGAAGGTAACTCTTACATACATATCATTCTGACAAAGCCAACTTTTGTATGTAACAAACCAGCAAGTAATGATATAAATGAATTAAATGTTTTGAAAAATTATCTCAACCTATTCAATAAATCAAAAAATTATTCTAAGCCACATTTAAAACAATACCTAACAGTATGTTATAGAGAAGAAAAAAAAAAGATTTTAGTAAATTATGTTTCTTGGAGAATAATTACTTGATCAAATTAGCAGTAAGAAATAAACTTGGCACATCTCAAAAACAACCATTCCAGAAAGACAAAAACTGTCATCAAAATGAATGAACAAGACCAATTCCTTCAAATGAGTTACAAAGATAATGAAACTAGTCATGGAATTGGGGTGATTAGACCACCACAGCAGATGAGAAGGCACATTTCCACATCCAATCAGGTGTGTGTGTGTGTGTGTGTGTGTGTGTAGGTAGGTAGGTAGGTAGGTAGGTATAGTTTTCTTTCTCTTCTTTGAATTATGTCCTCTATTCCTCAGTATCCAGCTAACATTTACATTTGGTTTTAAGTAATACTTCACTCTTAAGTTTAAAAATCAATATTTTGTTATATATTTATTATAAACATATTTTGTATGTGTATACAAATTATTATAATCATGTATTCATACTTAAAAGTATATGTCTGGATGGAGATGCATGCAGTGTATTTTGGCCACAGTAATAAACGATAGGAGTAATGAGATCAGTCTTGAAAGTCACTAAAATGCTTATAAACTACCACTTAATTTTTGTTTTTACTTTCAGAAAGTTTTGCATTGAATGGCAATTAAATTTTTTTAAAAAGTACTTCGAAACAAGCTCCCGTAAAACATACAATGTGCAAATGCGCAATGAGCTTCCTACCATGCTGTTCATTGTTGCTGATTTAACAGTATTCTAATTATTCAAAGACAACACAATGAAGCATTAATATCAACATATGACCAAACTAGACCCTAATTGACACAACCAAGAATACATATGACTCCATGCATAACATGAGTGCATTCAGGAAGAGGGATTTTCTTACATTAAGCATTCACTTTCTAGCTTCATTACAACAATTCATTGATAGGACTGCAAATGTGTTTTATTATTTGCCTACACACTTGTAGTAACGTCATGCATTGGTTAAATAGTACTTGCTTCACTGCTCTTTTTGTTTCTTCATAAAAACTAAATGTCAAAATACAACCTTGACCTAAAAGAGTAACAGCACTTTGTTTGTTCTAGAACAAAGCATTGTCCCATATGTTCCTGACCTACATGGTTACATTATTAAGTTAAATCTTTTATTATTTAGATTTCACTTCTATGAATTGTACATTTTTCCTTGATGTATTTGCTGCATTATTTATGAAAACAGGGAGTCTAATGATACAGCATTTCCTAGACACAGTCATTTTAGGTTCACTTATTGTTTCAAGCTGATTTTTTTAAGGAAAATAATGCAAACACGGCAGTTAAAATCTTCATTTACAAAAAATTGAATTAGAAAGTCTTCCTCACCAATTATATTCTTAAAACACAAAGTGCTTTTTACATATTGATGTTTAAGTATCGAAATAGAATTTGGCATGTTTTCATCATCAAATGGTAGGCCTAATTTGCAGAAACCAAGCAGTGGTAACTTGCTTAGGAAAGTGTTAATTGTCAGCAGCTATTAAAACACACATTTGTTAAGGTGCACAAGTTTGTTTGTGTGCGCAATGGGTAACACATACATTATAATTTGTCTTGGGCTATAACCCTACACTGTCAGAACTTCCTGGATACAGCAAGTGGGCATCTCAAAAGTCATGAACTACTGTATCTCACTGTACATCTAAAAAAAATCACTGGGCAAAGTCATGCTTGCTTTTAGAAAAAGGTGAAGTTTACATTTTGAGGGCAAAGTTGATACTCACTTCACCTGGTAGCACAGCCCCTAATGAAGGTATATCACAACCCTTAATGAAGGTATATCACAACCCTTAATGAAGGTATATCACAACCCCTAATGAAGGTAAAACCCAACCCCTAAAGCAGGTATATCAGAACCCCTAATGAAGGTATATCAAAACCCCTAATGAAGGTATATCACAACCCCTAGTGAAGGTAAAACACAACCCCTAATAAAGGTATATCACAACCCCTAATGAAGGTATATCACAACCCCTAATGAAGGTATATAACAACCCCATAATGAAGGTAAAACCCAACCCCAAAAGAAGGTATATCAAAACCCCTAATGAAGGTATATCACAACCCCTAATGAAGGTAAAACACAACCCCTAATAAAGGTATATCACAACCCCTAATGAAAGTATATCACAACCCCTAATGAAGGTATATAACAACCCCTAATGAAGGTAAAACCCAACCCCAAAAAATGGTATATCAAAACCCCTAATGAAGGTATATCACAACCCCTAATGAAGGTAAAATACAACCCTTAATGAAGGTATATTACAACCCCTAATGAAGGTAAAACACAACCCCTAATGAAGGTAAAACCCAACCCCTAATGAAGGTATATCACAACCCCTAATGAATGTATATCACAACCACTAATGAAGGTATATCACAACCCCTAATGAAGGTAAAACCCAACCCCTACTAAAGGTATATCACAACCCCTAATGAAGGTATATGAGAACCCCTAATGAAGATATATCACAACCATTAATGAAGGTATATCACAACCCCTAATTAAGGTTAAACACAAGGTATATCACAACTGCTGATGAAGGTATATCACAACCCTTAATGAAGGTAAAACACCCCCCTAATGAAGGTATATCACATTTCTCAGGAGACATGAATCATGCACTTAAGTATCATATTTGCACACATAAAGATGACTAAAAAATTATTTGTTTGGCAAAGCACACCATATCTGTGACACAATGTCTGTAATACATACACATACCAAATTTTACAAAGATATCTCCAACAGTTTAGAAAATATAAACTGGACAAAAATGTGTAATAGCTGGACACACAAACACATCAATTCAAATATGCCCATGCATTCCCCCCCCCCCCAACCAAAGGTTGTGGAAAAGAGGAAAAAAATAAAATAAAACTGATTCACTGTATAAACATCCACATTGATGCACAGGTATGGAAAAACGCCACTGTAAGGTACAGACCTAAATGGAGCTATGGTTTGTATTATATAGTAACATAGGACTGGTTAATAATGTCAAAATTTAATTTATATCTTTGGATTTTTCTTTACAAAAAAATGCAACATAAAATGGATAAGCACTACATGAAAAACCTGCTAACTTTTCTGGCAAATAAGTTGGAGTTCTTTGTTTTGGAGAAGGAATGTTTTTTTAAATTCAGAATGTCAATGCAAGAAAAGAATATTGAAATTGTTAGTACTTTCTTCGATGACTGAATTCATGTAAACGCATTCAGTATTTCAATTTTATAAAAACTATCATTTATGGGATACTCTGAAGTAATGAAAGATTTTTAAAAAATTAGTTACAGGAATAAACAAAGTCAATTATAGTATCTGGTAATAGAGTGAAATATAATATTCATTACTATACCTAAAGTATAATATTATGTAAAACATGTAATTATTTTGTACCTAAACATAATTAACATTGTAAAATAAAATACAAATGTTAAATTGTCTGTAATACTATGGACCTTCAGGTTAAAACATGTTCCTGAAATTATGTTAAATGTGTCCACAAATCAAACTATATAATTCCAACAATCCTTACCTTTCATTCTTGGCAAGAAAAATAACAGCATTGACCTTATTTTCTGCAATGAACTTGACCGCCATGGAACCAGGTACTGAAGCAGGTATCAGAAGCTGACCACTGGAGGACAAAGCAAGAGGTCCCGAGTCACTACAAGTAGTCATAGATGTGAATTAATAATGGAAACAAGCAAATAAATAAACACAAAATACACTATTGTTTTAATTAACTCTCTTATTAATCATGTTTTACACTTTATATCATTAACTAAAAACTATTAGAATTTTAATAAACAAGACAAAACTATGAGGAAAATAAAATAATCCTGACATAAACAATGCTATAGTATCAGCACACTGTCATTTGTTTGCACCCCTTTCCAATACAGATTTTAGAAACAAAAAGCATCAAGGATACAAAAAAATGCAAAAAAATTTCTAAACTGGTTGTTGCCAGGGGATCCCTAACACTGTCAATTTTCTGGTGTTTCAAACCAAAATGAAAGCTCTCAAATCCATATAAGCATGCAGACAGACTGCTCACTGTCCTTTTATAGTTTTCAGAATAGTACAATTCAGTAAAAAGAACTGTGATGTTTGCTTCCAATATTTTCAATGTCTTGTTTTAATATTTCAAAATAGACTGAACAAATAAAAAGGAGGAATTCTTGTATACATGGTTCCAAGAGATGAACTCCAAAATTTACAGAATTAATGAGATTAATAAAGATGGTGAACTACATCACATCTGTTGTTTAATAACAGAGATTTACCCAAATATTTCAACTGTGTTTCTAAAGAAACTCCTGTTTGATTCAAAATGCCAGTAAGCTGACAGTGTTTGGATTCAATTAGGTTAGAAATTTTAAAATGATGAATGAAATGACTAAGTTTTATCAGTCTTTATATCCTTGATGCTTTTTGTTTTTAAATACAAATAAACTGGAGGGTGTGCAAATGCTGGAGTTTGTCATATTTAATGTAAGTTTGACACAAAGGATTTTATTATATAAAGGCTTCCTTCTGTGGTTAAACCTAGTTTATCTAATCTCCTTGACAGTCATGTGGGAGTACACTTGTTTCTTCAACAACATATTAACACATAAAACATTATGTCATGCCAAGGTACACATCATGACCACTGACCTTGCCTAGTTTGGGTACAATGTGAACCCACATCCCTCTGGTACAGAGTTAAGCACACTAAGCACTATGCCATTGTGGTGATTTGGAGAGCAAGATAATCATTAAGATAAACAGGAGATTGTATCAACTAATTTGGCCCATGGCACATTCATTCAAGGGACATACATATGGTTTGGATAACTGATAATCAAGACAATGGATAAGTTTGCTTCAAGTTGTATCATTACATATAGGGTATACACACATATGAAGGATACACTGATAATCATGACAATGGATAAGTTTGCTTCAAGTTATATCGTTACATATAGGGTATACACACATATGTAGGATACACTGATAATCAAGACAAGGGATAAGTTTGTTTCAAGTTATATCGTTACATATTCAGTACACACATGTTGGATACACTGATAATATGGATAATGGACAGGTTTGTTTCATATTTTATCATTACATATATGGTACACACAGATATGCTGGATACAGTGATAATCAGGATGATGGATAAGTTTGTTTCATAGCACATCGCTACATATAAAGGTACACATACATATGTTGGATACACTGATCATTTGAATAATATACAAGTTTAGCTCATAAAATGTCTGCACATTCATGGGACATACACATGGTTAGAATACACTCATCGTTTTGACAAACAAGGCTCCATATCTATACAGTTTGGGGCAATAATCTATACCATATTTCAAAGGTATATAAGGTATTTGTAATGCTACGGAAACCAGAGCATTATCAGTGATCCCAAAGGCTAACAATGATCACTGCATGAGCTGGAACAAGAAAAAGAAACTATAGGATGAAATGTTCAGGACTTAGACTTTACCACTGCTATAATCAGACACCGCATCTGTCAGGCAAGAGAAACAGGAGAATTAATATTGAGACAACACATATGTCATGCAAAGGAAACCGCTGTATTGCAATATTCAAACAGCACATCTGTCACACAACAGAAACAGGAAAATTGTAATATTCAGACAACATATCTGTCAAATAACAGAAATTGCAGTATTGCAATATTCCGATGCTTCCATCTTTCAGGTAACAAAAACCCAAAAATTGAAATATTTGGACACCATATTTGTCAAGCAACAGAAACTGGTGTATTGCTATATTCAGACACTATCAGTCAGACAACAGAAATTGCAGGATTGAAATATTCACAAAACACATCTGTCAAGCAACAGAAACTGCAGTATTGCAATATTCAGATGCCACCATCTAACAGGCAAGAGACACCACAGGAATGAAATATTTGGATTCCACATCTGTCAAGCAACAAAAACTGCAGTATTATTATATTTAGACACTACATCTGTCAAAAAACATAAACTACATTATTGCTGTATTAAGACACCATATAAGTCAGGCAACATAAACACCAGTATTACAACATTTAGACACCAAATTATTTCATCACTACTATCAAGATATTGTAACAGATGAACAGATTCCTACCCTTCAGCTACTAACTCCAAGTGTGAAAGGTCTTCTGTCCCTATCTCTCTCAGAACATCCTCTTGACATCGCCGTAGTGAGTTGAGAATTTTGTTGAGTAGCACTTCATACTGCTGTGCCATCATTGTATGGTGGCGCTGTCCACGAACCACTTTAATGCCATTAAGCAGACAAGAAAGTTCACGCTCCATCCTGGGTAGACGCTCCAGTACAGCATCGTATGCCTTTACTGATAACAATAACTGCAATGCAAAACTATCATGAAATCATCATTACCGCCCGTTAATGATTTGTAGGCATTTTAAAAGTCAATCGCAATTGCTTTTCCGTAATTTTAAACATAAATCCTAAGGTTAACTTCAAATGCTATACGTGAAAACTGAAAATTAAATATTAATATTAAATATTAAATGTTCATGATAACATTCTATCAAAAAAAAGCTTTCAAGTCAAGGTTACAAGTAAATTTATAATCACATTACAGTAAAACCTGTTTTGAAACACCATCCCTTTTGCCCAAAAGTCACAGTCCATAAAGACAGGTGGTATTCTATGACAGATCATAACATTATATATTGTAAAAAATATGCATATAAAAAATCTGGTTCCTCAAGATGGATGGTCTCGCACAGCAGTGGTCATTTAAGCCAAGTTTTACTGCATTAAATCACAGTTTCATGCTATAATTACAATTCTTAAGTTTCAGGTTTCAGGTTTGTTCCAGCTGGTCTGACATGTGTTTTAGAACATCAGCTGCAATCATAGAATGTGCTGATTTGGTACATTCCTTTTTCATTTTTATATCACTCTTTCTTTTTGCCAGTTTATAAAGAATTTATTTATTTGGTAACTGACCATATGCCAACTGTAGGCTGTCACTAGAATTTCTCATTGAGTTGCCATATCCCCCACACCCCCCATGTTTAATTATTTAATAAACCATAAAAGGGCAGCACTCCTATTTGGCTGTAGTCATTACCTTTTATTGACTAATAACTTTTTCTTAATTCCCATATTTTACTTAAATTCTTCAAAATTATGCATTTCTGCATGTTCCTTTCTTAAAAAAAGTCTCTTTATACAATTTAAATAATCTCAATATGTGCCAGTAATTGATGTGAGCTACTTCAAAGGTTTTCTGCAGACACCAAAAATTATAAATCACCCATTACTTATATTGGAATGAATGACTATATGAAATTCTTTATTGCTGCAGGCAATTTTGATGACTGTTAGTGACAGTAAGAATAACAACCATACAAGGTTTGTGACTAGTACATATTACAGCATTAAAATTTGTCTCCCCCCCCCCATTACTGTCACTAACTACACATTAGTACTAGTAATGCCATACCTGTAACTATTGCGCAGCTGAATTTGCCAATGTGGTGGAAGTACTGATGGTCCCAAAAACTGTAGTGTGTGACTGCCAAAATGCAGATATCTTAAAAATTTTGAAGCCCAATGTATTGACAATATACAAGATAAAGTTTATGAAAAACAACGTCGTTTAAGAATTCATAAGTAGAAATTTATAAACATTTCTTGCTGGAATAATTTGCATTAGTTTCTTTCTCATATCATTATCCTGATTAAAGTATCAAAATGAAGCTTACAGTCATCCACTCTGTTGGAACATCTTCACTACCCAGCACAACTTCTCCATGAAGATTGATGCCCGTTTTACTGCTGAACACAACCATTCGCCCTAGGAATAAAACTGGATATTATACATGGCAAGATAAAACAAAACAAGAGTACAGATAAAACAAAACATGAGTACAGATATAACAAAACATGAGTACAGATATAACAAAACAAGAGTACAGATATAACAAAACATGAGTACAGATATAACAAAACATGAGTACAGATATAACAAAACATGAGTACAGATATAACAAAACATGAGTACAGATATAACAAAACATGAGTACAGATATAACAAAACATGAGTACCATGAATAGCACATTATCTGCCTGCCCCATATCTAAGTCCTCTAAACAGACAATTCAGTGACCTAAACCTTTGAACATTTCACCCTAAAGCCAACAGGTTTCTTCCTTACCCTAAGTACAAGCCATGCAAATAGTCTGTTTCAGGTCTGTAATGTAGAACTAACGTAACTATGTGATAAGCATATTTCTTCTTTCAGTCAGTGACCTTGACCTTTGTTTTTGACCCACAAATCACTAGACTTTTTCCTTACTCCAAATGCAAGCCATCCACAAAGTTTGGTTGAAGTATGTCACAAAGAATTAATATTATTGCACAGAAGTCATTTTATTCTTCTTTAAATTTGCCTTTTTCCAAATTAAATGAAAGCTAGACACAAAGTTTGGGAACTGTAAATGATGAAGAACTAAAGTCATTGTGTGGAAAACATTCTTCATCTTTCAGAGTGTCCCTGAATCTTTTTAACCCAAAATCAAGTTCTTTCTTACCTTAACTACAAGCTATGCACAATGTATAGTAACTATACGATGTGGAGAACACAAGTTATTGTGAAGAAACCATCTTCTACTTTCAGTCAAAATGGCATTGGACTGAGAGGTTTTGATTATGAAATCGATGGGGTTGTTCCTTACTCCAAGTGCATGAAATCCACAAAGTTTGGCAACTGTTGATATGAGACAATGTAAGTTATGGTGCAGAAACATAATTGGCTTGTTTTGTTTTTTATGGTTTAATGCCATTTTTCAGCACAATATAGGCTATACATGGCGGCCAGTATTAAATGGTGGAGGAAGAACCCGGACAACCCCCGGAAAGAACCACCGACCCACGAGAAGCTACTGGCAAGCTTTCTCACATAACTACATTTGCCGAATCTTGGACTCGAACACGAAACATAATTAGTAACAGAGGGACAATATCATTACATAATAAGCTACCTCTCATGGTGTCTGTACAAAAAGACAAATTACTCATGTACATCATTTACAGAACATGAAGTCGGTGGTATTTTTCCTGGATGGAGATAAGGTATGGCAATCAGAGACAAAAATTAATGAAAACCTGCTGCTTATGTTCCATGTTCTTTGTGTGACTTCTGGTCTCTGCTCCATAGAGCAGAACTGTATGAGTTAAACAGTCTAAGCTTTGTTTTAAGTGCATGTGATCATTCCTCCAGACTAGTCTGAGAGTGAACTATGGATGGCTTGCCATGACATGGCGTTTCTTGGCAATCTTGGCCTTGACATAATTTGTTCCTCCTGACTTGTCATTAACCTCAATGACTTGTCATTAACCTCAATGACTCGTATTTTTAAGAGAATAGGTGCACCTTGGTCTGTACTGACTCGCAAGCATTTTGTCTTATTGACTGTTAGTTTGGGTTAGAGTAAGTAGGGTCATTGTCTCTAATTGCATGATCTGGTGTGATTTTTACAGCAGTCCAACATCATCTGTAAAGTCCAGACCTTTCAGTTTTCAAGTCATGTGTTTAGTCCATTGCCATCTTCATCACCAAGTCTATCAAAAGTGAGAAGAGTATCAGCAAATGTAAGCATCCATGCCTAATGTGTTGTCAACAGAGAAAGCAAATTTTGTAGTAAATTATGTTTCTCCGAGAATACTTACCCGATCACATTACTTTAGGGATATTAGCCTGCTACCTCGCGAATCCAGCCCTACCAAAAGACGAAAATTCGTCTTTCCTGTCTATGTCATATAGACAAAGGGCAATAACTCTTGCCCCTTACCTCCCCTTGCTACCCGCTAGGTGTCGCTTCTTTAGTTTTTTAAGCTGAGCGGTATATAAAACACGAGGATGCTCGCATGGCGGGGTGGTTGGGAGGGTTTCTTAGTAATGTGATCGGGTAAGTATTCTCGGAGAAACATAATTTACTACAAAATTTGCTTTCTCCTTTGAATACGTTCCCCGATCACATTACATTAGAAGAATAAGTAATAGGAGGAGGGAATGCGGAGCATCCGACCTCCACCCCGGGTATCCTCTAGGGAATGATGGCTGGATTCCCCATGTGAATGATAACCCGGTCTCCTAATTTTCAATCAGCAACACAGCCCAGGGTCACGTGATATGTGACCCCTTTATACGGTTAAGAAGATAGTTATTGAAATCTTCTTACCTACGAAAATTTATCTGGCGAATCCAGCAAAGCTAATAGGCTGTGCTGATTGATGCACATGGGTCTGGTGGGCGTCTGGGCTGCCAACACCGGACCTACTAGAATCAATGTTTGCCTCTGCGAGTACAAACTTGAAGATAAAACTGTAGAAGGTTGACTCTGCATGTCAGCCAACAGCTTCTATAAAGTGACTGATTTGCGAATTCTCAGAGTACGCCGAGCGTATAACCCATTACAGCCATGAAGCAAGGGCTTGAATGGTGATATCTTATGTCCCAGCTATCACCAGAAGAAAGAGGAGCTTGTATGTGACCTGACTCACCTCTATGCATTGAAATGGTGCTAGAGTGCACAAACAGGATCTTACATGGCTGTTGATCCTGACTTATCTATAAAGAAAGCGAGCTAATGACGACTCGTTGATCGCCAATGTATGGTAATCTATTTTGGACTACGAAGCCTGGCTGCGTCAAAAGGACCATCAAACCCTCTGATCGGAACGGAAGAGAGTTCGGGTCACTAGAAAGGACATGTAACTCGCTCACCCTGCATGCTGAAGCTAAGACTATCAAGAAATCCAATTTGTATGATAGTAGCTTTAACTAATCGTGGGTTAAAGACTCAATACTGTCTGAATTGAGTCATGTTAAAACCCAGGACAGATTCCATTTGGAAACAGGGTGAGGGATATAAGTCGATTGAATTTTTAAAAGTGTCTAAAAGATCTGACAAATCTTTGTCATGGCTGATAGCACATGAACCAGAATGGCGGAATGTGTCTGATATCATGGAGCGGTAGTATTTGATAATAACTGGAGCCAGCTGTTTCTCCTCGAAAAGCCAGAGAAACATTGGCCAGTTGAGGGATTGTGACACTCAGAGGAACAATGTGAATGATATGGTACCAGTCCCTGAAAACATGCCACTTGCCCTCGTAAACCTTCAGAGTAGAGGGCCTTCTTGCTCTCGAGATTCTCTCCGCAATCAAATATTTAAATTGTTTGTCTTGCACGGCTGTCTGGACAAGAGTCAAACTTGAACATAAAGACGGTCCGGACAGGGGTGGAACACCCCTGGCCGCGGTTGCTTGCGAATACTTGTGCTGACTGTAATCTTCCTGGGTAGATCTATCGCCTAGATTGAGTAGATCGGAGACCCAGGAGTTGTTCCATCTGAGAGGGGCAATCAGAACCATCTGACAGTTCTGACCCCTTAACTTCTGGATTAATTTCAGTACCAAGACCGTGGGAGGGTAGGAGAATGACCACAACCCTTCCCAGCTGATTGATCGAGCATCCACGACCCAAGCTTCTGGGTCTGGAACCTGTGAGATGAAAGGTGGACAACTTGCGATTCCACCTTGTTGCAAAAGATCAATCATCGGACATCCCCAAAGTGTGTCAATTGGAAGAAAGTCCGATTGATGGAGTGACCATTCTGTGTGAATGACTAGATAGAGTGTCAGCCAAGACATTGAGTCTGCCAAGAATGTGTCTGAATTGTACATTGAGGTGGAGATTGTCGAACCAATGTAGAAACTGCCAGCTCAAATTGCACAGGTCTGGTGATTGGTGTCCCCTTGTTTTGAGGCAAGGCACCACCACAATGTTGTCTGACATAATGAGGGCAGTTTGTAATAAGAGTTGATCCTGCCCGAAATGAAAGGCATTGATGACAGCCGTTATTTCTGAAAGGTTGATGTGGAAAGGGGCTCGCCCCTGGCACCCACGTGCCGCTGACAGTATCGAAGTCCGGCAACAGGTGTGCACCCCAACCGTAGGTACTAGTGGCAGAACATACCGTTATCCCCGCTTGGGGTATCTCCAGAGTAATCCCTGTGGACAGCCCACAGGGGTTGTACCATTGACTCAAGAATGATCGTATCTCTGGCGTGAGCATGACTGTTTTCTGGGATCGAAGGGACTTGAAAAGGGCGCAATTACGCTAGCAACGTCCTTTGTAAAGGGCGCATAAAAGGACGGCTGAGCGGGATCAAGTCTGCTGCCGCATTGAATAATCCGAGGATCTGCAACTCTCTCGCTAAAATGCGCATCCTGTCGGAAACAGACTCTACGAGTGCAAATATCTAGATGATCCCAAACTCGAGGAAGCCTTACCAGATTCAGATCGGGAGAAACTCCACACCCAGATGGACCAAAATCCGGATTGGACAGAGATCGGACTTTATCCAGTTCACGAGAAAGCCTATATGATGTAAAGTGATATAAGATCGTTTCTGCCTTTGAGCAGAGTAGAACTTGACAGATGTTTCTGGAGGATGTCGTCCAAATATACTGCCAACGCAATAGATGAAGTCGAGCGGAACAGGGTGACGACGTAATCCATAACCTTGGTACTAACCCAAGGGCTTAAATTGAGGCCAAAAGGTATGACATGGAACTGATAAACCGAGTCCCGACAAGCACAACAGAGAAATGTCCGCTACTCGTGGGATAGGGACGTGAAATGTGCGTCGGTCATATCTAGCCAGCTTATGATGGGGTTTAAGCGACATGCCCTTCAGACATGCGTCACGACGTATCAGGTCTAGGTTGGCAGAAGCAGTCAGCGCATTGGCCATGGAATGGTGAGCTGCCCTGTTAAGAACCCTAGCTAACCGGGCCGTCGATTCCCAAGCATGTTCATTGCCAGATTTTTCAGCGATCCTGAAAATGGCTAGGGAGGCTAGGTCTAACAGTGAAGACGTAGCGACTACATTTCGAACCAGCTTGGACTTGGCATTGAACACAGTTTTGTCCACTTTATAAGACAATGGAGCAGACATATGGACTGCTGCCATGTTTTTATCCAGAGCCGGGACCTCAGTACTGAACGCATCGGAGTGAGTTTTGTACCATCGACCTGAAAACGACGCTGGTACTTGGCTTTCAGAAAAGAACGCCTTAGCATTTCCTGGATCCCCTATACGTGTCGACAGACGGTCATAATTTCCTTAATTTTTGTCGACTGGGGAAGGAGGCGGAAGGATAGAGTCTCTTCCCCCTCATCCAGATCGACCGACGCTCTAACCTTATAGTCGGTAATGGCAGCAGGAGGTGGAGGGCTTTCTGAAGGGGCCAACACCCTATAAATTTCCTCCACTGCGGCTTTGAAGCTGAACTCAGTCCGTTCCATAGTTGGATCTGTATACAGCTGATTTGCCTGCGATTCATCGCACTCACTATGTGCATAATCTTGCTCTGGTAAAGCATCCATATCGGGGTAATGCATACCAGGTGGCATAGATGACTCTATTCCGTCATCTCTGATAAAGGCATTCACTCTCCCTTGTGGATGAGCTGTTAGCCTATGGACGGCCGGCAATGCTGAATGAATTGATTGGCATATGTTCGGCCTGAATGACTGCGACGGCCGGCTATGACGGGCACCGACCGCTCGAATGGTCTGGTTGGATCGAGAGATTCATCGCCAACATCTGTGTCATGGTAGTGATATGTAACCGGTAGTACGGATTGACAGACGGAAACATCACTAGAATCTTCGTCAATCCGATTTGTGCGGATTGCGGTATGATAAAAGTCCCCGTGCTGGTACAGCGGTACAGTCGGACGGACTGGTATATGACTAAAATCTCCATACGGTTGGACGACCGGTGCCTGTTGGGCTGGACGGCCGGAGCCAGATGGACGGTCAGTGCCGGCAAGTGTCGGCTGGAAGCTTGGCTGGACGACCGGTGCCATTTGGGCTGAACGGTCATTGCCAGATCGACGCCCGGTGCCGGTTAGTGCTGGCTGGAAGGTCGGCTGGATGACCGGTGCCATATGGGCTGAACGGTCATTGCCGGATGGACGCCCGGTGCTGGTTGGTGCCGGCTGTAAGGTAATAATAATTACATAATGTTTATGTAGTGCGGCCAGCACTGCGCGCCCATCTACCATTCGCTCAGAGGGAATGTTGGTTCTGGTACAGCTTGCATATCTGTACAGCATACCAGGTGACCTAGATGACGCAATTCTGTCATAATTGACACTTTCACTAAATCTCCCTTGTGGAGAAGCCGTGAACATATGGACGGCCGGCACTGCCGGCTGATTGAACTAGCGAATGGTCATCCTGAAAGTCCAGTTCTGGTAAAGCTGCCATATCTGGGTAGCGCATACCAAGTGGCATAGATAACTCAATTCCGTCACCTCTGATAATGTCACTAATTCTCCCTTGTTTTAAAATCACACCGTCACGTATTTGACGTGACGGGAGGTGTACACCGGCAATACCGACTGATTTGTCTGGTATATGGTCGGCCGGAATGTCGGCGAAGGTCCGGCTATGACCGGCACCTGCCTCTCGAATGGTCTGATTGGACGGAGGTTTATCTATAACATTTCTCTCATGGTAGTGATATGTAACCAGTAGTGTAGATTGACTGACGGGTACATCACTATAATCTCCGTAAATCCGATGTACAGCCGGTGCAGGTTGATGCCGGCTGGAAGACCGGTGCCATTTGGGCTTAACGGTCATTGTCGGATGGTCGGCCGGTGCCGGTTGATGCCTGCTGGACGACCGGTGCCATTTGGGCTGAACGGTCGTAGCCGGATGGACGGCCGGTGCAGGTTGATGCCGGCTGGAAGGTTGGCTGGACGACCGGTGCCATTTGGGCTGAACGGTCGTTGCCGGGTGGACGGCCGGTGCCGGTTGATGCCGGCTGGAAGGTCGGCTGGACGACCGGTGCCATTTGGGCTGAACGGTCGTTGCCGGCTGGACGGCCGGTGCCGGTTGATGCCGGCTGGAAGGTCGGCTGGACGACCGGTGCCATTTGGGCTGAACGGTCGTTGCCGGGTGGACGGCCGGTGCCTGTTGACGCAGGCTGGAAGGTCGGCTGGCCGGCCGGTGCCATTTGGGCTGAACGGCCGGTGCCTGTTGATGCAAGCTGGAAGGTCGGCTGGCCGTCCGGTGCCATTTGGGCTGAACGGACGGTGCCGGATGGACGGCTAATGCCGGTTGGTGCCTGCTGAAGTGCCGGCTGAACTGACGGTGTCGGCTGGACGGACGGCTGGACGGCCGGCGAAAGTGCATATTAAAATGGATCCAATTGATCCAGCATAGACTCCATGCGTCCGGACTTACAGGCCCGAAAGTCATGCACGGACCTGCGGTGAAATTTACACCCACTGGGCAGCCTAAACCATGTCAACATAATTTCCTCCATTTCCACATTGCCAACACCCATTTTGCCATTCATGCCTTCGTTGTCGACTTTGCTACTGAAACGACAAAAGAAGAGAACAAAGCACAAATTAAAAAATTCAGCATATTATTAATTCGATAATACTATAACCGTTACTAACGGAGTAGTCAAATTATTCCGTGCCATGTTAACTCTTAATGACAACACTAGTTATCGCCGTGAGCGTGTTGCAATGGTTCGTTCAAGACGAAGTCTACTGAAACGAAAAAGATGATAAACAAAGCACAATTAGCAATTCAGCACGCTATTAAGTCGCTATTACCATAACCGTAACTAACGGAGGAAGCGAAATGATTTAGTGTCGTGTGAACTCGTGACTACAACACGAATTCCGCCATTAAATAGTCGCAACTGGTCGTTCAGAGACTAAGTCTACTGAAACGAAAAAGAAGATAAACAAAGCACAAATTAACAATCAGCACGCTATTAAGTCGCTATTCCATAACTGTAACTAACGGAGGAAGCGAGATGATTAAGTGTCGCGTGAAATCGTGACTACAACACGAAGTCCGCCATTAAATAGTCGCAACTTGGTCGTTCAAAGACTTTTTTGAAGTCTACTGAAACGACAAAGCAGGTAAATAAAGCACAAATTATCAATGCAGCACGTTATTAAATCACTAATATCGTAAACGTTACATACGGAATAAGCGAAATTATTGAGTGCTACATGTATTACATGCTAGTACCGCCATAAGCGTGCTTGACCACGTTGCAACCTGGTCCGAAGTCTAGAAAAGGTGACAAAGTCACTCAAATTGGAAAATATTGTAAAATAATGTATACAACCTGTCGAGAAAATGATTATCCAACACAGTAATTCCAAATTTAACTTCGGATGGTCAGAATTTACACTAAGATGGCTTGGATTCATTGGAGGTCTAATTGTACGTGTTTGCACACTACAAGCAAAGCTAAAAAACTAAAGAAGCGACACCTAGCGGGTAGCAAGGGGAGGTAAGGGGCAAGAGTTATTGCCCTTTGTCTATATGACATAGACAGGAAAGACGAATTTTCGTCTTTTGGTAGGGCTGGATTCGCGAGGTAGCAGGCTAATATCCCTAAAGTAATGTGATTGGGGAACGTATTCAAAGGAGAAAGAAGGAGACAAGACTGTGTTGCATTAACTAGTATGTTATTTCAAAGTACTAATCTACAACCAATGTTCCAATGACTATGGACTAAGAAGGTAATGTAGCAAAATCAGGACTATGTAAATGCTGTACTATCAAGGAAGTAACTTTTATCTCTCTTAAACTAATCACAGAAGCTCAGTACCCCAGTGTGCATGACTTGCAACTGAAATGGTGCAGGTAAAAATCATCTTACTAATTCACGATTTGCCTTAATCAGCTACCTTTGTGTCCTCAGGCATGGCACATTACTGCAATGCCCTTGCTACTACAGAACCAACTTGTGCTGCTTTGCCATAAAACAAAACACAAATCAACACCAAATAAAATATTAGACTAATCTGATTTCAATACCCACCCACCCCTCGGAGTGGGTAAAGATTAAAGATAAAGAAGAGGCTCAAGTAGGCATGAGATCACTCAAGTGACTGACATCTGCCTTATTAATGGCCAATGGAAGAGCAGTTGTCCAAATCTAGGATGTTTTCTGAAAAACATTCTCCTAACATTGAAGTTATTAAAAGTGTTAATGTTTCTCTAATCATATCATGTATCAATTATGTAATGGTATTTCTACTAGGATTCTTTATGTACAAGTTGACAGATTCGTCTGAGCTTTATTCTTAGATATAACTGTAAATATTCTAATTTTACAGTTGATGACCATATTTGATGACCATATTGACATCAACTGCATATTGTAGCCTTTCATGCCAGGATGCTTTCTGTTAAATGTAATAACAAATTTTGTGGTTTTCATGAAAAGGTTTTTAAAGGTTGTTTATATAAAAGTAATGGTGACCATATTTGATGTTGGGACAGCACCTTTTGTGTAATCTAGGAATGAATGCTCTCCGTAAATTTTAGTAAAAGTTTGTTCAACATACCTGAATGCTATATGTCAAATTTAGTTATTCTGTTGAGCAGTCTGGACAAAGTGCAATTAGGTGGTCAGATAACAAATTCGCCATAACTGTACAAGTTTTCAAGTCCTTCATATCAAGATGATGTCTATCAAATATAGTCAAATTTTGTCCAGCACTTTTGTGCTCATGTAATTGAATTTCTTTAAGTATTTAGTAACAGTAGCCATATTGGCTGTCAATCAGTATCATTTAAAAAGCCCTTCATACTAAGATGTCTAGGGACCCCAAGTGGCCGGGTGGTCTAAAGTGCTCTACATTACAGATCACTGCCATCTCACTTGTCTGCTTGGGTTCGAGTTTCAGATTCGGCCAATGTGGGTATGTGAGAAAGCTTGCTAGTAGCTTCTCATGGGTCAGTGGTTTTATATGTTTATTTTGTACATTTGTACCGTTAGATTTTTTTAGTAGCATATGTTCTGTAAAACTTGTTCATGTATGATCCCTTTATTTTTCGTACATGGTCAGTACCACAACATGATAATTATTTTACATATAATTTTTGAACACTCAAATTAATAATTCTTTTCTCATGTACAAACAATTACATGAAATATGGTAAATTAGTTTAGCAGCTCTTGGACTGATGTTGACAAGAGCAATAATTGATGGATGCATGACACACAATGGACACAACACAGACAATGCATGATAGACTTGTGGCCATACTATATATAGCTCACTGTCTCAGGCCAAAGTGAGACAAAATTGGTTTTTTTTAGATATAAAAATAGAATGCATGAAGAATTGTAAAGCCCAAGACAAAGTCAGTTTTTGATGAAAAGCACCTCTTGTTTAGACAATGATATCATAATATACTTCATCATAAATTCTGGTGTCAGAAAAGGCAAAAATAGTTTACAAAAATTAAGTTAACTTCAAAGAAATATATTGTTGACAATTACCTTTCAGAATGCCCTGAATACGATGTGTTTGCTGGGTACACAACCGGTCAAATGTTTTGAGGCACCCCATGTAGTGTCTGTTACCCCAGATATTATCCCAGTGGATCCCAGTCATCCCTATGAGATCAACTAACTTATCACATATCTTGTCAATTTCACCCTGCAGGAATCGAGCTGTCTCACTGTACCTTCGAATTCTGGAGATGTTTTCCCTCAGCCAACCACTATAAAGAAATGATGTGGATTTTTTTCTTTTCTTTATATATTATACCATTCTAGAAAATGATAAGTTCTAAAACAGCATTTCAGCATTTTCCAAGGAGAAATTGAATCACCTGAATGTATTTCAAGATTCTGGGGTGTTCACTCTAAACAACACGTGCAATAAATAATGTCCCCTTTATCTGTCTCTCTTTATAGGTCTTGGCTATATATATATATATATATATATATATATATATATATATATATATATATAGTTACGTTCTTAGGCTCGAAAAAACAGTAACATAGAAAGAGTGAAAATAACAAGCTTGTAAAAACTTAATAAACAATATATTGAGCACAAATATTTTCCAGAATAGAAAAATAAACTTATGGTTTTAAGAATCAATTCCAAAATTAATCCAAAAATAATTCAAAATATAATCCACTAGTGAAATTGCAAAAGTCCAGGTAATAAAATGTTCTAATAATTCCCAGTTTGAATCTTAAAGTACTGACACTAGTAGGCATTACTTACATTTTCATGGATCAAAATATTATTGACAGCTATTATTTATGGTGTACTGAGAACTTTTTTAATGGAAAACTTAGCAAAATATATGACTTGTTTAAAGTTGAAAAATTGTTGAATCAGATTTCAGGTCACCTTCAGCCATTTTTGACAAAAACATGAGCAATATATCAAAGTTTTATTATTTTCTAATTTTGATTGTGATTTTCTTTATGGTCAACAAATAGGGGCCAATTCATTTGGTTTTTCTAGAGGAAAATGTGATTCACACATAACTCAGTGTGATAAGTGGGTTCTCAAATTATCAAGGAAGCTATGTATAAGGTGATTAGATTTAGCCTAAAAATAATTTTTTCTTTAGGTCAGAAATGTATGGAATAATGCTATGTTTTGGAATTAGAAAGGTGCTACTTGGCCAATGCTGTTTTCTTATAAAACCCATTTTTTTGAAAATATGAAATAAGAAGGGAAGCAACAACTATTGAATGTAATGTTGAGTACATAATTGTAAATAGAAATAGAATAGTTAACCAACCGCCAGAAGAACAAGCAATTTAATATTTCTACTTTTTCAAACTTCACCAAAATAAATTCAGATTATTTGTCCATAACATCAGTGTCCACTGTGATTTGAATGGATGAAGACTATGGTGTGAAGACACCTGTGCATGTGCTCTCATGTACATTTTATAGGAATTGTTTCAAATTAGCATATAAAAGTTTCTGACAGCCAGTTTCAAATGAAGTTTTAAAAATACGAAATCTGAAGCATTATAATCCAATACTTCAAGCTATATGTCATAGTGTAATTGTTTAGCATCAAAATTAATCTCATAGGGGTTTCCAAACATTCCAACCTCATTTTTCACATTTGGACATTTCGGTTGCGGTGTGAGGTCAGAGCAAATGTCTATTGAAAAAATGGAATTTGCCACCATCGTGCAGAAGTGGCACATGAAAGTTGCTTGGGCCTAGCAAACTTAAATGACATTACATTGAGTCGTACCTGCATGAAAGTGATTTGTTTTCTCAGAAATGACAAGTATTATAATTGTTGTCTTCAATCTGCTGACAAAACTACAGCATAGATGAAACCTGACCATGTACTTACCATTTGCATTACTAGTCACATGACTACACAAATCACAAACAACGATACTGAAGTCCAATGTGGGTTGCTATATTTGTGTACTCATGCAAACTAGCAATGCAAATGACATGTACCACGTCAAATATCATCAACACCATAGAAATATCTCATCTTATCTTTCAGCAGATTAAAGAAAACGATTGTAATACCTGCAATTTCTAAAAAAGTAATTAATTTTCATATCGATTTCATGATATCATGACCCCATGTAACAGTGTTTAAGTTTCCTAGGCCATCTGGTTAACAGCTACACTTTGCTGCCACCATGATGAATTCTTGTAATACCAGACTGGTTTTCATACCTTCCATATAAGAAAAGATACTGATAACAAGTTCTCTGTGAAATAACCAGTCTACCAGACGAATCTAATCCACTGAGCATATGAACTGACAAAACAAATATGTTTATGGCAAGCAGCCAAATGATCCATACTGCAAGCTCTTAATATTCTGGTCAGAACTCAATACAATTGAACTCATGATCAGTTCAGTTATGACTCAGTTACATAATTGTTTCTGTCATCAACTTGTGGTGGAAAATATTTTTTTTTTTTACTTTCACCAATATTTGCAAAATTTAAGGAGTTTTCACAGTCTGGAAAGCATAACGTTTTTCATGATTTTTTTCCAGAATTCTTGGCATCATGGGAACCATGAGCTGAGTCAAGGGTGTGTTCCAAAAGCACTAAACTAATGTCACTTCAACCGACTTTGCCTAGTAGCATGATCCTTATGATAGGTGGGCAAAACCAAATCACAAGCAGTATCTGGTCCATGGGCCATATCAAGCCCACTGGCCATAGGTTGCACTTGCCTGCTGTACCTGGTTACAGTCTCTAGTCCACAACAATTATACCTAGCATTATCTCAACTTTCTTTGAAAGCTATTACAATAATTTTGTTAAAATTATGTCCCTCAAATTTTAATTGAAAACAAAACTGCTAGAGAATATAATCAAATAACTAACCAAAATATATTTAAACTAATGTATCTTCTCAAATGACTTAAATTTTTAAATACCCTAAAGTTTTCTGAGGAGGAGGTTTGTAGCTGCCTTGTTGATATGGGCTGGGCTTGCCAGTAGCTGCATAATATGAAGGGTCCCATTTGACTGTTTGGTCGATATTAACACTCTCTGTTTTCTGGGTAGAAATTGTTTGCAGGTAGTCAAGAGGAAGTTCACATGATTTCAAAATTGATGTTAAAGTTCTTCTGAGGTCAGAGGACGCCAATATAATTTTGACTTTCCTCAAACCTGCAATAAACAGAAAATAAGTTACTGCATGGACTTGAAGCTTATTGAATTGAATACAATAAATTCCTGTTATAGAAACTGTACAGTTTTGCAACACTTTCTTTCTGTTCTGCCTTGAACTGGATGTTAATTGTGGGTTTTATGATTTCATAATACAATATCAAGCACTTGAATGATATCATTATGATCAACAAGACTTCCATGTTGACAATTCAAGCATTTGATAGAGTAAGAAGTACTTGAATGATGTCATCATTATTAACAAAACTTCCATGAGTAAAATCATTTTAAAGTTTCGCAGATCAAGCTTAGTAAAAAGTATTCTCTTTGGACTTTTTAAATTAAATTTTGGGTTAGTAATCAAGACCGTTTGCCTCCTTTTTCAATCTTCAGTCAATGGCACGTACACCTCTTCCTAGATAACTCACACACAATGGGTTCCACAAACATCGACCACACTATAAGCGAGGCACGAGTTACCAAGGGACCTCCAAAAATTGAAAAAACTCACTTTGACACTGAGAAAACCATGAGGGCTGGGAGACCGCATTACGGAACTGGGCTGTTAATGAATGAATCCTCATTTTGAAATCATGTCAATAATAATTTTTAATAACATGCTTTTTCTAATGAAGTTATTTGTTATTCTGTTTAAATTTTTAAAAATTCAAAATGTCCAATGTGAAAGATCATTCCAACTGGTTTTAACAACCATCACATGTATGCAAAAAATCTGTGTATTTTTTCACTGCTTTTTGTTTTCTTTGAGTCTGGTTAACCGTAGTGGTTTTTAATAGTATCCTGCAAAATCGGGAGTCCACGGAGCAGGGACCTAGACTAACTGTTCCAAACAAGATTCTATTATTTATGTGAAAACACATGACATTTATTTCATGAGACAATAATCTAAATTGAAACTCAATTTCTGTATTGTTCAATTAGTACAATATTGATATTGTGATTTCTTTGGAAGTAGTAGTGAAATTTCTTATCATCCTTGAGAATATCTCTAAGTGCCAGTTCCAGAATTCTCTGAAACTTGCTTGCCCACAAGTCTGTATCTGTGAAATAAAGCTCTTTATTTTATGAAATATTCCTTTTGCTTGGCTGCCATGCATTCTTTGATCACAGTTATGAAAGAGTTGGTTAATTTAAGGTAGTTTATGTTACATACACAATAACATTTATAACAATGTTCAATCGATCAAATGAAGTCATTTCACTCGACATACGACCTGGGTTGCTAGATTTTAAGTTTGTATGATTTTCTTGCCTTTTAACTTTTTCTTTTATTCCACATCATTTATTTGATCCAAAAGACATAATTAACATGATAATACAAAGGAGGCCATCTTTTAATTCAGTGCAACAAGACAACAAATACTTCCTTCCATAAGTCAGTTATCAAAACACGTTTGGCACTTAATTAGGTTCTCAGAGAAATGCTCGCAGACATAGCTGTTACGGTAGATTTTCGCATTTTTTGTTCAATTACAAGAGGACACATTGCATTTATTACGATTACACTTAAAAGAAACTAAAAGACAGAACTAGAACACAAATTTTAATTGATAATTTATTAAAGTACTGATTGACTCCACTCAGTGTAAATGACATTTTCATTGATCAAAATTTTGTACATTTTCCATCCTTCATCCATATATGTCAATTTGGAGTATAACATCAGGCGAGGTCAATAACTTGGCTTTATATTTTACACTAGCAACTTCTGGTTTCATGAATTTTAATGGGATCACTGTATGATATTCCATATTACAGGCAATCATGAAATTGTATCACCGATGCTAACATGCATGTGATTTTACTCCTGTACAATGCACTGCTATATTCTGTTATCAAATTGACACAGCTGAATAAACAGTCTATGCTTGTTTGAATTATGATATCCACTGCAAGAAGAGCCACATGGCTGTGCATGCTATGTACATGTTAATTAAAGGTCCAATGCTTTAGCCTGACTATTCCAGCTGAAACCAGTCTTGAATGCAAGATTCAACAGATGAGATAAACTCACTGTGGCTAACAAAATGGAAATGAGGCTCTAAATAGGGAAATCAGAAATGTGAAGAAAATTAAGAGACAGAAAACAGAAAAGTTACAAACGAAAAATAAATAAAAATACTTTTTTATTCTACTTTAACATATCTGTGAAATGCAGTATGAAATTTACACAAATGAACAGTTTTATAATACATATTATCTAACATGTCAATTATAATCGATGTTGTAATACATTTTATTACCTGTAGTAGAACTGTTCCACATTCTAATTAAGAAAATAATTATTAAGAGTTCAATTAATTATCTTCATCATCTGAAAATCCCTCAAAATCTTAGTCTTCCTTATCAGAATGAAAAAATGGTGGCTATCTCAGGGCTCATATCATTGGAAATGTTCATATTATTGTCTGTGAATAGACTGTTGGTTCTAGTGACATGGAACATACCATTTTAACTTTATCTTTTTGGCAGTGGTGATGAGGTCTTCATAATGGCCTACTTTGTGCCTGATGGTGTTACGCACTTCTTCATTTGTGATGTGCTCCATGTAAGCGATGCCAAGGATGGTTCTGTAGCATCTCATTTCAAGTGCCTGGATTCTTCGTTGTAATTCTGCCGTCAGGGTCCAGGCCACACATAAATATCGAAAGATTGAGATGACTAGTGCTCTCAATAGTCTGATTTTAGTTTTCAGACAGATATTCTTGTCTCTCCAGATGGGTCTTAGCTTTGACATAACTGCCGTTGTTTATACTGCTAGTGACAAAATATCTGCTCTTGATCTCTCTTCGGTGATTATGGAACCAAGATATTTGAAATGGCCCACTGTTTCAAGTTCCTGTTATCTGACTTTAATCTTGGTTGAGATTTGTTTGCCACTATTTGTCATCAGCTTTGTCTTATTTGCGATTATCTCCATGTTAAGTCTGGAAGATGTTTCATCCATGTTCTTTACTAAGGTGGCAAGCTCATCTTCACTGCCTGCCAGCCCATCAATGTTGTCTGCAAAGCGTAGGTTGGTGATGTTATGCCCTCCAATGCTGACTGTCCCACAGTGGTTTTCAAGGGTTTGACTCATGATGCACTCCAAGTAGATGTCGAAAAGTGTGGGTGACAGGAGACAGCCTTGCCGTACTCCAACTGTTGTCTTGAACCAGTCCCCCACCAATCATTGAGCAATTACTGCACTGGTAGCCTTGGCATACAGCTGCTTGATGGTATTGGTCAACTTTTGACCCATGTTGTACTTCTTCATTGTGGCCCACAATGCCTCATTCCACACTCTGTCAAAAGCCTTAGACTGATCCGGTATGGTAATTTCAGATTTGTCCAGCATTATCAGTGTGTCTTGGGCAAAAGTCATCTGGCGGAGCCCATCCCTCTCCAGACCAAGGAGTTGCCAGAAGGGGATGTAGTACATCGTCCAACTGCCTTAGGGTCTCCACTTTGGATTTTCTTTTAGAGTTTACTCTTTTAGCCTTTGGCAAGGCAGCAGGAGACTCATGTATGGGCGATAAAGCATCTGCCACTGCCCATAATGAAAACAATGCCCACAGCTAAATTCATTATTTACAACCAGTGAAGCGAGTGGGTATCATTTCCTACTTGATATTAAGATCTGGTAGCATAATTGATGCGGATTAATGATAAAGAAGAATGGGGTACTGGCAATACGATAACTAGTATTGGTAGCCAAAGCCAATTTCAGGATTTAAATAATCATGAAAACTGGGTTTGTTGTTGGAAACCAAAGATCAATTTATCAACTTCCAGTATAATCAAAGAGAGACACCAAAACGACAACTAGTTAAGAATAAATATTGGTGATGTGTTAACATTACAATTTGCTTTAAATTGAAATGTGAAACTAAAAATGGATCATTGATGATCTATGAGTAGTAATTGTTATATATCTGATTTAGTTTATTTTAAACCATATTTATTTGAGAAACTTTGTCAAATACGATTATAAACATATGATTTGGGGGATTCAGTAGAAATCATAATATACAGTATTTTATAAATAATCATAGAATGCTCGAGTTAGTATGGATTACATCCCTTTGTAGGATCAATTAGATCAATGAAAAAGGTATGCCGGTAATCGCTCGTGTGTCCAACAGTATATTGGAAAATCAAATAACAATGGACCAGTTGCTAAAATGTGATCAGGGAGAATGAGGTATGGTTAAAAAGAATGAATAAAACAAAATTATGTCATATCTTTTTGTAGGAACAAATCAATTAGTATAGTACACAATAGAGTATATAAACCATAAGTGTGCAATGCGGCCCAGTGAATTTTTTTTACCGGTAATTGTTTTCTTTTATTTCATGTTTGAGAAATAAGAAAATACATGCAGAATGCAAATTAAATAATGACAAAACGTATAAATATAAACACAGTCTTATTTGATTACAACAATTTATTGGCATAGTAATTTGTACTTCTATGTGACCTTTATTCGATTATTACCAATTCTAGAGCAATTTTAATAGCACACTAGGTACGTTAATTCATATATAAGTCGATGCAATTTCAATGACATAATTCATATATAAGTCAATTCAGAGTATAAGACAAAGACCTGACATTCAAGTTAAAAAGTACTGACTTGTAGACCAGAAAATAAAGGACATATCGTTAATTGTGGTGTACTAGGAATGTTGTTTGGAAAGAAAATGTAACAAATTGTATGACCTATTTTTAAATATATTTTATAATGCTAATTATAATTTCCAGGTCCTATCAACCAATTTCGACGATAAAACAAGCGAAATATCAAAGTTTTCATTACCAATTTTTAATCATAATTTTCTTCAAGTTTAACAAATAGGGATCAATTTTTGGGGTATTTTCTGTTTAAAAAAATGGGATCAATGCCTGACCCTGGGTTATAAGTGATTTTGTGAATTATGAGGGCATGCATTATCGAGGGAGTGGTGTATAATGTTTCATAAAAATAAGTAATGGCAAAGGACAAAGAAATATATATATCAGCAAGAATCTTCAATGGTCTTAACAAACACATAAGAGTTCAGTGTATTGAAGAATGGATTCAAACAGGTTTGGGTGGTTTATTATTCTCAAAAAAAGCTATGAATCCAGACTCAATATGTCAAAATATCTAAGAATTTTCTTTTTATTCTAAGTTGAATACAGGCTAAAGTTAATTTTATTTTATTTGCTATGTATTGAGAATTGAATTGAGAATTGATACCTATAAAATGTCCTTTGCCATCAAATGTTTGAATAAAGAAAACAACTTCAGTCGGCTGGACCCTATTTCCTTTCTGAAGACTGTCAACATACTCATGAAGGCTTTTAAGGGATTCTTCATTAATGGACTGGAAAAGAAAGAAGTATATATATATATATATATATATATATATATATATATATATATATATATATATATATATATATATATATATATATATATATATATAATATAAATACACACACACAATGCAACAAATAGTACTGAATGCTAATGTATTTGCAGCAAAGTATTTATATTAACATTTTTAAAACCTGAAATGTTTCCTAAATTGCTGTTTTTCAATAGTGATGAACACTAGGCAGCATTAAAATAACTCTAAGCTAACAAATCCTACAGTAGTTGCTACCAGTGGAGGACACTAGATGGCATTTGATTAGCTCGAGGCAACAATCTCACAATAGGGGCTTCCAGAGTGAGCACTAGGTAGCATCAGACTAGTTCTAGTCTAACGATCCCACAGCAGGGTTTCCAATAGAGGGCACTAGGTAACATTAGACTAGTTCTAGTCTAATGATCCCACAGCAGGGTTTCCAATAGAGGGCACTAGGTAGCATTAGACTAGTTCTAGTCTAACGATCCCACAGCAGGGGGTTCCAATAGCGGGCACTAGGTAACATTAGACTAGTTCTAGTCTAACGATCCCACAGCAGGGGCTTCCAATAGAGGGCACTAGGTAGCATTAGACTAGTTCTAGTCTAACGATCCCACAGCAGGGGCTTCCAATAGAGGGCACTAGGTAACATTAGACTAGTTCTAAGCTAACAATCCTATTGTAAGGGTTTCCAGTGAAGGGCACTGAGTGGCAAAGCTAAGAGTCAATGACTGGTAGCTCCTTGTGATAAATGCAACATGATTCATAAAGCAAAAACTTCCAGAAGTTTCCAAATGGTATTTTATCTGACAGAAGCTTACCCTTTTATAAATCTTTTTTTAACCACTGCTGCTGCACCATTTCATCTACAATATTTTGTCCTGATTTATTGATTTATTATTTTTTATTTTTGGACAATATGGAATACAACAAAAATTCGAAACAGAAAAAGGTTTTGGAAAAATTCAAGTATTTTTTTTACAGACACATTAACAATTTCGAAAGTAAAACCAAATTCTTTGAAATTCAAAGAGTTTTCAAGGCAAACCACGAAAGTTCAAGGATTTTTTTTAAGGTTGTACAAAGCATGTGCCAGCCCTGCAGTTCCACTCTGAGAATAACATCAACTGAAACATGCAAACAAAGACTTGGTGAAACAAAACATGATGTTAAAAGACTTAGAATGTTACATATCTGATTGATGTTTAAAACTATATACTTGAAAATGTGGATTATAATATATGCTGTTTTTTAATGACAGGTAATGTACATATATGAAAGTGATTGCCAATGTTATCACGCAGGAACAGTTACTGATCTTATTTAAATTTTAATTGTTCTTTTTAAATTTAATACTAATCTAGTTTAACTGAGTCTAATCAATCCTGATTAGTGATTACTGAATTCTCTGCATTAAGTGCAGACAAGAAATTTCAAGATGAAAATTATTTATTACAATGGACTTTTACAAAGGTGGCTAGGTTCTAAACTGAGTCAAAACAAGAGCATGTTGGGTCTAATTGTCACAATATAGAGTATTTCAATTGTTTTCAACATCGTAGCTTTCATTGTGACATCACAGCACATGCCACTCAATCTGGTTTGTACTGGATCACACCTTTTGGTTAACCACATTCAAAAATGTCAACATATTTTAACTCTGAGACTCGCCATGTGAGTTTTCTCAGGGCAGGTAAATAATTAGGGCCTAACCGAGCAGATAATTTTCGCCGAGTACCGAATCCGAGTATTTGGATGTACTATTTGCCGGATCCAGGCACGAACCGAGTAGTAGGTGCGACTCTGTTTCATTATCATGTGCGAAGCTTAAACTTTTTGTGTACCGTACACCGCATATATCACCTATAAGATGAAATTTTTTATTATTAACTAAAATTATTATGTATTAAAAGACTTTTTTTTTAAAAAGTTCGATATTTATTGAATTATTTTACTTGTAACCATTTGTGCATGTATTATTTGCTGAGGTGAATTCTTCTGAATAGTACCGAAAAACCGAATATTCGGCTAAAGCGAAATGTCCGAGGCGATTTCCGGTTAGGCCCTATAAATAATGACCCTCCAAAGAAATATGGATGTATGGGGATATAAGCTTAAAATGCTGGCAGATCTGGGTCTATGTTTTTTGCAGCAGGACTTGATTTATAAATGTGTACATATGGTGAATGAATGAAGCACAAGCCCAATTAATTAATGTGTTTACCCTTTCATTTGGATGGCTTCCAAATCGATCTGGATGGACTGCAAAGTAAAAAGGCCTCAAGACTGCTGCAGTTTCATTGGCAGTTATTGACCTCCTACCAATAATCAAGGGAAATAACTGCCTTTTCTGGATTTTCAGGCTGAAATTGACAAAAAAATTGGGAAGAAAATAAAGGTATCATTTTAAATAATAAGAATTCAGTGTATAATGAACCTCACTATAATGAATCTAATGAAATGGCCATTTTTCCCGCTGATGATTTATCTCAAAGAAAACATTATTAATTTAAAGCTAATGAATACATTACAAATCAGTGATTGTCAAGCTAAAATAAATATAAGGTTTTTGGTAGTTGGGGTTGGCTGGTGCCTTATTACACAGAAACACAAGCAGGCTATTGGAGTAAAGTGCCTTGCCTTGTTTGATGAAGATTGCAGAGTTCAAGTAGAAAATTTTGCAGTTGATCCTGAATGAAGTTAACCGCTCCAGTAGCCTAGTGGTTAGAGAATCCGTCTCTGATGCAGGAGGTCACGGGTTCAAAGCACCTACCAAGTCATACCAAAGACTCACAAAAATGGTACAAACAGCTGCCTTGCTAGGTGCACAGCATTATAAGGTTAGTATCAGGACTGCTCAGCCTGGTGTTAGGATAATGTGACTGGGTGGTACACCATGCTACATGTCTGCAGCATGATGATCCAGTGCTAGACATCACTATAAACTGCCACACTGCAAACATCAAAGTGATATGACTGAAAAATTGTTAAAACTGCATAAAAAATCCAAATCACACTGAATGAAGTTAAAGTTTAATTCTTGCTTCACTATTGAAAACATTTTCATTTATGGAATCATTAGAGCCACGAGTCTATCTGTATTACAAAATACACTTTGTCTTGCTAAAGCTTGATACACATAGTGATTGCTGTTCTTTCAGTGAGAGAAATATCTAAGTTAACAGGTTGTTGTTGTTGTTGTGGCTATACATAGCAACCAATATATGTGGTTCAGGAAGAACCCAGAAAACCCATCCACAGGAAGCTAATGGCAAGCTTCCTCACATACCTACATGGGTCAAGCCTGAGACTCAAATCCATGTTGACTGAGGTGAGATGTGAGTGATCTGTGAAGGTTGTTACCTTAAACCACCTGGGGTCCCAAAGTTAACAGGTATGTAGTGCTATCAAGTAACCAGAATTCAGAGCTCTCAACATAGTTTCAAGATAGAACTCAGGAGCCCCAAGCATATTTCTGATAGTACTCTGGTATGAACTCAGGAGTCCCTCACTTTCAAATGGACAGAAAGGAAAACGAAAGGCACATGCTCGTTATTTTAATACATATCAGGATTCAATTCTTAGTCATTTATAATATCAAACAAAAAAGAAAACAGCTTTTAGTAAATAAAATCTATCGCAGGTGTTTACCTATATGCTCACTATGACATAGTTTCTTTGAAGTATATTAGGGTAAACTTCGGATGGGCAGTCTATATCACATGAGAATTACATTCGTAAGGACTGACTGTTTATTAGTCACACTGGCTTCATTCCTGTTTATGTAAGTCTGGCTGTTCTACAGACTGACCACTGCTGATCAAAATAAGAAAAGGGGAAGGGGGGGGGGCATCCTGAGAAAAATGAAGTGTCACAGGGACATTTTTCAAGAAGAGTTTCAAGCATATTTGACTTGCGAACTCAGGTCTCTGAGAGCTCTGTGAATTAATGTCAAAAATATTTATTTTTGGACTTAAAACTACTCTTTCTATTAATATCCTTAATGAAAACAACTAACATTGGGCACACAGTGATAGTTCTGGCATGCAAATGAATTAATCTTGTTTAAACAGAATCGTTTTATTTTTCTATTGTTATGTAAATGTTGTTTCTAAACATGACATCTTATTTCCAGTGGACTGCATCTTATCTAAGTGCTATTAGAGTTAAATTCATCAGTTATGTCAAAGGTGTGATTGGCCATTTGTGACCACCCATGCCAATAAAATCAAAAGCAAAAATGTTCCATTTTAGGAATATCTTCACTTAAAATGTCCTTGTTCAATCTTCAATGTTGTCAGTAATCTATAATAATAGTTCCCCAGACTAATTGTTTACAATGCTTATACAAGGCCTCAACATGTGACTGGTCTGCACTCTTACCTGGACAGGAGGCATGCATCATGGTCACACACTACTGAACATGCCATTATAGTGCTATATATATATATATATATATATATATATAATTAAATTGTTTGTATGTTAGTTTTTTTTCTTCTTCATTACATGTTATTGTAATGGAAAATTGTTTACTGGACTTGACATTGTCCAAAATTGAGTTCATTTCTGCTTGACCTGATTGACTTTTTGTTAAAACCAATTCAAATTTATGTAAAGAACTAATAATAGCCTCATTATTCTCTATGTCACTAGTATGTGAATAAGCTCACTGACTGAATTATTATTCATGTAAACAAGAAGTGGTAAATATGTTGATCAGGGTCAGTGGTTTTGGAGATTCCCATGTGAATTTAGTAGGCTATTGTACTGTAAGTAAAAAAAAGAGTCTCATTAGATCATTCTACAAGGTTATTTTCCATTAGGTAATGGTTATTTTTAGAAAATCCTAATGTGACCTGAGGTCATGCAGAGAACTCTATTTTTGTCTTGTGATGGTGAGGATTTTATCAGTTGTACTTAAACATCTGGTACTTTAAGTTGTAATATGTTGTGACCAGTTTGGGCTGAATTTTTTTCCCTTCAAATTATTGAATTCAAGTGATTATTTTCCTGGCAATACAAAAGTGCTCTCATAAAATTCTTTTATAAAGACATTCATTGGAATTTAAACTGTATTCAAACCTGGAATACATGTAATATTTTTGTGAGTCAACAACAGACTGTTGACACATCAGTACTTCATACACCATAAGAGACACGTCATCGCCTTCAATTGTGGATCTCTTTGGGATTTGAACTGAGTTTTATTACAGGTACTTGTGTCTTTCATTCTTGCTATATTTTTTGATTTAATTTGCAATGCCTTAAGTTCTTTTTTCTCATTTTTAACTTTGTATTCTAGGGAAATAAATTTATTAAATTTTACAAAGCTTGTTGTCTTCATTCTGTTGCTTATTTTAAGAGCATAGACTCATAACATTAGATAAGAACTATTTTTATTATTACATAATAACTATGACCGGTGATACATGTTTGACATACATGTATAGCCAGATAAAACATATCTCTTGTTAATACCATAATCACTTCCACTAATTATAAATATTTACTTTTCATAGGTACTTATTATATATATATCACTCAGTGAGACAGAGTGTGTGCATGTGTGATTTGGATTTTTAACCTAACTTTGACAATTTTTATGTCATATCGCTCTGATGTCTGCAGTGTGACAGTTTATAGTGATTTATGATGTCTAACACTGGGACATCATACCACAGACATGTAGCATCATATCCCAACCAGTCACATTATCCTGACACCAGGCCAACCAGTCCTAACACTAACCTCTTAATGCTAAGTGTCAAGTGAAGCGGCTGCTCATACCAATTTAATAATTTATTGGTATAACTCTGCTGGGGTTTGAACCTGTGACCTCCAACATCCAGAGCAGCTGCTCTAACCAGTAAGGCCACCAGAGTGGTTAAAAGAGAGAGATTATGATCTTTAACTTATTCCATTATGTTTCTCACAATCTGTGCAAGTAAAAAATCATGGGAAAAACTATTTGGGTTGGGTATGATCTAGAATTTTATATCTAAATTGAAATATTTGTTGCTTTCACCTATTGAAAATAATATAATTTTTTCATTTTTTTTAAAGTCGGAGGATGAATAATTTTTCAGCTATTTGGAACGGATATTGGACAATCCGGCCCAAAGACAATACGGCCCAAGACAATTCGGCCCAACTTGGACTGAAAATAAGACAATTCAGCCCAACTCAAAAGACAATTCGGCCCAATTTTAAAATACAACTGACAATAGTTTTAACAAGTATTTATTTTTAACATATATTTTGACAATTCTTATATAATATGTTTTAGAATAAAATTTGAAACATTTGGCAAACAAGATAAATGTTTTCCGAAGTTATAATGGTTAGGAGCTTGCTGATATCTTTAGGAAAAACCGTCCCAAAGCCAAATATTACTGTGGAGAAAAAACAGTAGTATAGTAGAGATGGACATGGTGCTTTGGGAGTTACGTAGACAATAATGAGATGCATCATATCTCCTGTGGAAGGTTGATATTGTTAGGCACTTGCCAACTTAGTCTCAAAAACTTAATTCTAAAGCAAAATATATACGTTACAAGAGATTTTCTCGCATCTGAATATTTGTTACAACTCAAATTATACAGGGAAAATGGTTGAAAATTGCATAATTAGGTATTTTGCGATAATCTGACATAAATTTAATTCAGAACATTATTGCGTTTTGCTGTTATAAGTTACAAAAAAGACAGATAAATGTGCACAATGAAAGATGCATCTTTACCAAAATTTCTTGTATTTTAAATTTCATTTAAATTGATAATGAATATTCAAAACACCAAAAACATTTTAAGTTTCCGATTCAACATATCAGCGCGAAAGTTTACAATGTGTATGCCTTTTTAGTCACTCCAAACATATAATGTATGTATCAGATACATACGATAAGAGACTGTTCATTAAATCTGTAATCGTTTTCAATCAGTTTTCTTGGTTCCTTTTTGATCATGAAAATATGGCATGCAATTATTACAGATATGTTTGATTAACCATATTGAACACGTACATTTTTCATTGTAGATATTTCTCTTGTATGTGACAGCTGAACATCATTATTCACATGATCATTTCTGATATAATCGTTATGACTTATTTTATATGTTATAAGAAGATGAAATAAATAAAAATTTTATACTTAATTAAGTGCTTTCATGAAATTTAAAAAGAAAAATAACGTATTTTTTGTAATGTTTTGTAACATAGAATGGTAACGTATGTCATAGTGTAAAACACGGATATATTTTAAAGTTCAAACAATTTAAATGTACACTGTTGTGTGCAATTAAAATGGCCTGAACTTATATACAGTTCACATATAGGAAACAATATTTTTAGCCGAAGAACGCGAGGAGTCCGCTCACATGTACTGTTTAGGTAAAGTGTGTATTTCACTAACGTGAAGCAAATGCATTGTTAATTAATTCCATTTTGACATCATACATTTTGAATATACAACCCATAAATAATCTGATATTGAACACGGCATCATTTTAAAGAACGTGACTGTTTTAACACCTTTGTTTCAGACAAAACTGCATTGCATACAAGGAGTTTTTGTCTGACAAGATTCCGTCTTCTTGGGATCAGATATAAATTTGTACACCTCTGCATCGGCTCTTTTACTCGGACTTAATTCCTTAGGTTCTGGCAACAGTTATAGTATTTTACTTAGTCGCTCAAATTTCGTATTTTTTGTCTTTATCTTACGTCTCAAGTTTAAAACGTCAAATTTCAGAATACCTATATTTTTGTAGGCACATGCAAGAGCCCTACGCCTGATCATCTGAAAACATTTTCCTTTGTTAATTTTAGTGATAATGTGTCAGTGACATTGATTTGTGCCTCATTAGTGAATTTGGGTGTCAAACGCAATTAATCAATGCAGCTTCAATTTTAATGTGTTTCTCCACTCTGCCCACATCTTCAGTAAAGGATTGGCAAAACTTGGGGAAACATATTCTAATATATGATGTATGAAAAGTATATATCTATCTTACATAGTATCTACTTGCTGTATGAAAAAAAAATATCTTTATACAACTATCGCATAGTTGGGCCGAATTGTCTTTTGAGTTGGGCTGAATTGTCTTTAAAATTGTGCCGAATTATCTTTTTTTCGGTCCAAGCTGGGCCGAATTGTCTTGGGCCGAATTGTCTATTGACCGAATTGTCTATAAGTCATTTGAAATATTCCCAAAAATACTATTTTTCAGTCATTTTACGAAAGATGGTACTATATCAACTATATAGTTTGATGGTAAAAAGTTATAAATACAGTTCAAGGCTGCATAAGATGGGATTACCATATCTTACATAGCTGACAAATCTACTGCTGTAACGGAATCTCATTACTAAGACTATCCTTTACTTAACAAAACTGATAATTTCTGGCTATATTTTTTATCAGCTGGGAAATATTTTTATATGTGGAAGCGAAAATAGGTGACTTAACAGAAACGGGTGTCTACTATACATATCTGAATATCCTTAGTAGCAGACAATACGACTAGATATAAAATCAATGTACTATTTAAAATCAGTGCCTTTCTATATCGTATCACCTAAAAATGCACGTTCTGAACATGCCATGAGCGGTTTGTTTAAAGAATTTTTGTCGCTAGGAGTTTAGGGTCTCAGATGTTATATTCGGTCCACCACGGCTGTTTCTGCAAGACAAAAAGGTGCCTTTATGATCCGTAGAATTAACCTCGAAGTTGCGAATGTCAACTTTTTAACGATTTTTTTTATTCTTTGTAGAGAATGTTGGTTTACTTATTCAGCCTATATGTGACTGGGTTAATGCATATTCACTGCTATATTGCAACGTAAATGACATTCTTCAGAGACCAATGTATGTTTTGCCTGTCAGGTCATTGACCTTTTCGAGTTGTTCACCGTAGCATTTCGGTGGCTACTATAATATACCAGTCGTGTACATGTATTGTGTGTCTGGATTGAACCAGTCGTTTTCACATCAGGTTTGAAGTAAGGCAAGTTTTAAAAACTTCTTTGCTGCAGTCATAACTGACCATTCTCAAGGGCTAGAAATTAAAATCATTACATCGACGTGGCAAAATGAACAGTGTGCGAGTGGGGTCAAATTTCGGAGCCCGTCTGTGCAGCTGCAAGGCTCACCAATGGGTTGGAAAGAGGACCAAGGTCCTGTCCTTGGACAATATGAACCCCTTTGTAAAGAGCATGGAATACGCAGTCCGAGGACCGATTGTCATTCGAGCTGGAGAGATAGAGGCAGAGCTGAAGAAAGTAGGGTCAAATTCTCAGTGTGCTTGGTACCCAAGATAAATTTATTAATGTTTAGCTTCAAATAACTTCACCAGAATATGACAGTCGAAAACATAACTTTTTTTGTGACATCCCCTACAAATGTATATTAAAGCACCTGTGACAGTTTTCACACCATAGACTGTTATCTGTTCAAACTTTAGTTGTCACATAATTATGGTTGAGTAACCTTGAGTATACCACACGAGTCTGACGTTTTATCAATAAGTACGGCCAAATATCTGAAAACTTGAAATCACCTTATCAGTTATATGTTTATTTATATAACTGATAAGGTGATTTCATGTCTTCAGAGATTTTGCCATACATTACTGATAAAACATCAGACTCCTGGGAATATACAAGCACATGTTATGTAGTTTAATTCAAAAAACAGTCTGACATTTTGAGACTGTCAGATTTTGGTAAAGTTTTGAAGGGAAAAAGAAAAGGATTGTTCTAATGGCAGTTGATAGCTATGTAATTTTGATGTATGGCTTTTGTTTCACAACGGCTACTGCTTGATATGGCCATGACATCACCCGCTTAATATGCAAGAACATTTTTTTAGCCAATGACAGTATCCTATTCAGTGGGATTTCACTTGCATATTAAGCAGGTGTGATCATGACCATGTTGAGCAGTAGTGTTGGAAAATGGTTTAGCATTCCTTAAAGATATGATGGCAAGCCAAACTTTGGATATGCATACCAAGTTAAATGCCTGAGCTAAACATTGATGTACCAAATTTAGTATGCTACAAAATGTAGCTTGAAATATCAGTGTTTATTCTTAAACAGGTTGTGCAAGAAAGGAGAGAAGTGCCCTACATTGTAGTTATTATATAGTACATGTATACCAGGTCAATTGCAGAGGTCTTGGAAATGCTTAATTATGCATATTTGGATGCAAATGTTTTATCTGAGATGCAGAAAATCACCCATGCAGGAATCCACTGTATGTATGCAAATAGCTGGGTGGCAAATTTAAAGGCTTGCCAGTTTTATTTCAACAACCTACAGAATTGGAGACTGTGTTGATTATTTGATCATTATAGATGTGCTGATATTTACAATGATGGACTTTAGTAGTTAAAATACCACCCAGATGTGCCTGCTTTATTTATTAGAGTACATAAAAAGAACACAATGCAATAGCTGGGCGGCAAGTTAAGAAATTTTAACTAGCAGATTGGGTGGGAAAATGTTCTGATACTTACAATGACTGAATTCAGAGGCAGAAAGACCATGAGATGTACATGTGGTTATCATAAGAGTACATCAGAACTTGAGCTTCCATTATTGTGTTCATTTCTGATTGTAGCAAAATAAATAGTGCATGTGACCTCGAAATCAAGACGCATTAAGACTGGGACAAAACGCATTTGTAAATTTTTATAAGTATTTGGGATTTAATGGCAAATTGACAAGGATTTTACTGAGATTTAGAAGAGTGCTAAAGTTACTAGAACTGATAGCTTGGATTGGATGCCTGGCTTAGTGTTTGGAATAAGATCATTCCTTTGGATTGATAAAATTCAGACTCATCCCTAAGCACTAACAAGAATTACACAGTTGTCAGGCTATTCTGCACATCTAAGGTCACCAACATTGGCACAAAACCCATACCAAATTCAATTGATGAAAATAAAATTCTGCACTTCCAATTGAAAAGCGGCAGTTGTCACCAGAATATTTTATTCAAAATAATACTAATATTTGACAATCGGGATGCCGCTCCTATGTTTTCATGACTCCATATATGGCTGACAATTCTTTGCATGGCTTTGAAAAAAATGTAATGTATATGCATGAGGCTGTAGAAAATAAATGCATTGCTTTGGAATATTTCTGTCGGCATTTCAGCCAAAATTAAATTTTTAAACAAAACAGCACGTGATCCAATGTTTACAGAAATGACGTATCGTTGTGCAGAATTACCAGACATGCCAGATAGGCTGACATGGTTGTACATGTCAGTGTTATACAGAATGTGGAAATTAAACTCAATGGCAACCAATTTCTTTTATAATCTGCAAAGTTCAACATTTTCTGGGAGGGGACTGCAACTTTTGCTGGTGGGACTTCTATTTTTACCAATATGGGAGTCCTGGACTCCTAGTTTTAAAATCCTAGCAAGACTTCTGAATTCTAAGCAGCAATACAAGCCCCTGTGTTCTGTTTAGGTACTTAGTGTGCTGACCAAGATTGGCACATAAACCTTAATGATTACAGTCAAACTGATGATCATATATAGAAAAGATGATTTTGTCTCGATTTTTGCGATATTAATTTTTAAGAATAAAATTTTCTATCAGAATGTTGTGTCATTAGTGTTGCAGCTTGAGTGAGCCTGTTGATGTTCACCTCACCAGTTTGCCCCATATCTTACTAATCGTGTTAGCGGTACAGTACTGGGTAAAAAATGAGTTGATGTCATAGAAGGAAATATATTGCCATTTCTAGGTACTTTAAGTCTGTAAAAATAAATATGGAGGAAAATTCTACTTGCTCACCTATGAGTTAGTGACTGATTCCTTAGTGATCTTATTGATTAGGTATGATGTCATAGCCTACACAAGTTAAGTTTACAAACCGAAAATGCACATACATTTTGGTTTGACCTCGTAGCAAGTTGCGAAAACATTATATGACTGTAGATGAAACTAGTTTTGCTGTGAAAACATTTATAAACAAAAGTTATATTAGAACGTTATAGAAGGATAATTATCTTGTCCATGTTTCTATGCAGATAAAACTGGAAAAAATGATAAAATGTTGAATCATTACATAGTCATCAGACTTTAACAGAAATGCTTTAACAGAAGAGACATAGACTGTTTAGTAGACATTAACAATTTTGGTTAACATTAACAATTTTGGTTAACATTAACAATTTTGGTTAACATTAACAGCTATTGTGAAATTTCTAAAAAGAAAGTGAAATGGAAAGTTTAGAAAATGTGCAGCAAAGTAGGTGATGAAAACTCATCAAAGAATAAGGAAACCAACTGATAATTCAGAATGCTAGAAAGGATGCTGACTAATGAGAAAATTCACTTATACAGTGTGACCCCACTCTAGCATGGTGGTTGGTGCCCATACAACCTGACCATGTTATAGACCAATCCATGTTATAACCAACCATGCCAGCTGAAGAAAACTAACTGATTATTCAGAATGCTAGAAAGGATGCTGACTAAAAAGGAAATTCACTAATACAGAGTAACTGATTATTTACTTCCTTTAGATAAATTAGTGTTTGGTTTATTCTAATCATAACAGTCATGACATCTCAATTATAAACTCGGCAAAAAATTTGGAAGGGTGAAAAATGTTATTGATAATTTGGATCAGGTTTAATTTTTACCATTTTCTTTGGAGTCATGGCACCTGCTTGACTCCAAACTTTTCCTTTCTATTGCATCATATTGGTGGAGCATATATATTATTAGGAAACTCAGTGTCTCAGTTTTGGTTCATACCTGGTGGGAAGGAAAGTTTGTTGTAGGGTAGTGGGAACTGATGGCAGGGTAGTAAGACAGGAATGAAATGTTGCATATTTTAAGTTTCATAGCATCCTCAAATGAACCATTAATTCATAAGACTGTTACATGTAACAATTCACAAATTTGAAGTCTGTATATAATACCATTGCATAATATGCCAGCCAATCAGAATCTGTATTTCTGAAATGACAGGACTGAGTCTGTGCAGTTTGCAGTTGGACTCTTTGTTTTAAGTGAGCAATATACTATATGCATGCTAAGGGCCAGTAGACCCAATGAAAGTAAAGTTTATCTTTGTGTATTTTTTTCCCCAAATAACTTTTTTCTCAAAAGCTCTGACAGTGTTTGACAGCCTTTACATTATAATCTACTACATTTCAGGGTGCTAAAAAGCCATTCAAGGAAGTTATCCGTGCCAATATTGGAGACTGCCATGCCACAGGACAAAAACCAATCACATTTCTGAGACAGGTAAATGCTCAGTATTTGGAGTGCATACAAAATTCAGATTTTTGGAAGATGTTAAAGAGTAACATATTTTTATCACTTAGCTTTTGTTGTTGTTTTCATATTGCCAAATTTTAAACTGAAGTTGTTGTTGATATTAAAATTGTTTTCAGAAATTGACATTCATTTTGTGAAAATGTTGGAATATTTCATGTTTTGTCAAGGTTGCAAAACAATTGCAGTTTATGTTCGTGTGGTATAGCATAAACCGCAAAGCATTTTCTTTTGAACTATACAAAATTTACTGTTCTCTCAGAAATCGAGCAATAGGATTTGTGTCCCATATTATAGATATAACTTCATTATTCATCTGTAATTTGTTGGAAGAGGTCATCAGGTCAGTACAAAAGTATATAATTACAATTAAGAGATTTGCTTGATCACTGCTTAAGCTTCAATTACTATAAGTTCTTTATGTCAATACTTGTAATAGTGGCTAATCAAGGTATTAACTGATGCAGATAAATAATGGTTGCCACAGTACTGAAACTACTCTTCTGAAAGTATATAATGACATTCTCTCAGCTTTGGATAGCGAAAAGATTACAGTTCTCACCCTCCTTGATTTGTCTGCAGCATTGGACACAATATACCATGATATATTACTTCGTCTCCAGCATGTATTAGGCATTCAGAGTACAGCCTTGCAGTGATTCAAGTCCTGCTTAGTCCACAGGACACAAATTATATCTGCAAATGGAATAAAGATCTATGTTGTGGTGTTCCACAGGGGTCTGTTCTTGGACCTGTTTCTATTCATTCTTTATACTCAGTCACACTCAAGTGTCATAGATCATCACCAGTGTCTCGCCAATTGTATGCTGATGACACCCAAATATACAAATCAAGACACCCAACTGAAAATGATGCTACCACCAAGGAGTAGAGAGGTGCATTTCTGATGTGAAATCATGGATGACGTGTAACAAGCTGCAGATGAATGATGATAAAACTGAGGCCATTCTGTTCCTGACACAAAGACTTTCTATTTCACATCCTTCACCTCAAACAATAAATATCATCAACACCAACATTGAATTCACATAGTCAGTACGAAACCTAGTTGTTACTGTAGACAGTACTCTGACATTGCACCAGCATATCATGAACATATGCAAGGCTGCATATCTTGAGCTGAGATGCATTAGCTCCATTCGCAAATATCTTTCTGTTGATGGCACTAAAACACTTGTGTCTTCATTAGTACTTTCAAGACTGGACTATTGTAACTAAATTCTGTCTGGTTCGTCACAATATCTACTCCAGAAACTTTAAAAAGTTCAAAACACAGCTGCTTGGATCATCTTTTGAGTACCTTGATCAGAGCACACCTCACCACTGCTCTGTACCCTACACTGGCTATCCATTCGATCCAGAATCAAACACAAAATTTGTTCTCTGTGCTGTTTCACTGACAGACTCCAGTCCAACATACCTATCCAACCTCACCCATTTGTATACATCAGCAAGATACTTACAATCCTCTTCTGACAATCATATACTCATTGTTCCCACTATGAAGAGGAAGTCATATGGACAACGTTCTTTTGCATACCAGGGCCCAGCAGTGTGGAACAAATTGCCCATTGAAATTAGACACAAAGACACAGTGATCCCTTTTAAAACTCACCTTTTTTGACTGCAAGAACAAACTTGAAGACCTAATGTTTTGTACCTAAATATTTTCAGCATTTTTTTTCCCTCCAATTTCATGGTTTTTGTTTTTTGTTTTTCTGTAGTCATATCATTATAGATGTTGTACAGCACTTAGAGCTTCTAAAGATTAGGTGCTATAGAAAGTCCTCATTATTATTATTAGTAGTAATATATATGTATATATATATATATATATATATATATATATATATATATATATATATATATATAACACTATATTCAACAATGCTGACTATTTTTCATTTATGAAGGGAGAATATGGATCCATACTAAAGTGGGGTATGATTGTTTACATTTGTCACATTAATTTCTAGTCTTAATGATACAGTATACATGTGTTTGTTGTTATTTGATGTTCACTGTTTGCTGTGTGACTAAAGATACAAATTCTGTGGCCCTTGGCACTGACTTTCAAATAGGTTTCATATTATAGGACCAAACTTGTTCAAGTAGGTTTCATATTATATGACCAAACTTGGAGTGGAATGTACATTCTTGGTTCTGTTTTTCATTTAATTTTCATTTTCATTTCGTATGCCACTCCTGCATTAAACTAAATTTAATCTTACAACGTCTGTATATCTTCAAGGTTCAGTATTGTTACTGAAAAGTAAAATCTATAAATAAATCAGCATTTGGATATTTATAGTAACACAAGACTGCTTAATTTTGTGAAGTCAGAAAGATAAAAAATAGAGGTATAATAAAATCTGCTTGTTAATCAGTTCTCATGGCTTTATTTTGACAATGCTTGAGGACTTAATGGTGAAGTAACATGTTAACAGAAGCTAATTAGCTTATTGTCTCTAGCCAGTAAGTCATGAGAACATAAATGTGCCTACATCACAGTAACATCTAAATAATAAACTCACTAACTGCATAAAGTTGTTTGCCATTTGCTAATCTGTCTGTTGATACTCATAATTTGCAGTGATATAATTTATTTGTTTGTTTGATTAGGATTTTTAATGTAGATTTAACAATTTTTTCAGTCATATCGCTACGATGTATGTAGTGAGTCAGTTTATAATGATGTCTAGCACTGAGGCATCATGCCGCATACATGTAGCATGATGTCCCACCCAGTCACATTATCCTGACATCAGGCTAACCAGTCCTAACATTAACCTCTTAATGCTGCACACCAAGCGAGGCTGGTGTTAGTACCATTTTTGTAAGTCTTTGGTATGACTCAGCCTCCCGCTGCAGCGGACACTCTAACTACTAGGCCACCAGAGCGGTTAAATATGTTTTAAAAACAAATTATAAGTTATAATAAAGGGCTTCTCTTATTTTTGTCGTTTATTTTCTTGAATCTTGATAGTTCTGTAATACTTCAGAATCCATAAAGGGACACAATTACAAGAAAGGGGTCATCTCATTCCAGAATTGGTTGAGTGAAAGGAAAAAGGGTCACATGGTTACAAAATGATCGAAAACCATCAGCTTAAAACATCAGCATTACTACTCCTTTTTTTTATCCTAGTTAAGATAATTGGTTTGGTTTGATATTTTATTGTATAGCAGCAAATATATTATTTAGTTCCAGGGCATTTGGAATAATGTGCATTTACCAAAAATGCACCGTGGTAGTAGCTGATCCAGTGCTATGATTTACATCTGTCTGTCTTGTTAACCACTGAGCCACTATGGTATATGAATATAAATAAATCTCGTTAAACTTCAATAAAACAGAAATAAAAGTTTCTGGTTGATGTTTGTATGATAATTTTGTTTTCGCAGAATACCTGAAAAATAGGTTACCATCAAAAACATGGCACGTACTTGTTGCTTTTAAAACTCCGCAGAGAATCAATTTTCTCTAAGTTAGGATTCAAACAGTTTATCTCTTTATAATGTTACAGACAATTTTCTCTTCATTAAATACATGGAACTTCACTCGTTCTTGGGAGCTTTATAAGTAAATAATTACAAGAATCTTGTAAATTAAACAAGAATTGTGTAAATTGAAATGTAATTGGAGACATAATCATTAAATCAACACAAAAGTTGATCAATTGCGTGAAATTATATGTTTAAATTGTTTTACATTAATAATTCATCAGAAACAGAAAAAAAACTAGATATTATACTCAAAATGGCCAAAAGGGGAGTGGGATATATGCATCTTAGTCAAAGCTGAAGGCCATTTGACAAGTCCAGTTGAGAGTAAGGATAAATACATTTATTTAAAGGTAAACTTTATACATTAAGGTTTTCACTTTTTTTAATTGTGATATCTTAATTGCACAGGTGAACTATATTGTATATATGAATAAGAGTAGGTATTGGAATAATAGAATGCATCCATTTAAAATGAGACTTGTCTGCATTGACTAATCAAGGTATTAACTGATGGTTGTAATAGTGGTTAATCTAGGTATTAACTGATGCATGTAAATTATGGTTGTAATAGTGACTAATCATGGTATTAACTGCATGTAAATTAGGGTTGTAATAGTGACTAATCAAAGTATTAACTGCACATAAATTAGGGTTGTAATAGTGACTAATCATAGTATTAACTGCACATAAATAAGGGTTGTAATAGTGACTAATCAAAGTATTAACTGCACATAAATTAGGGTTGTAATAGTGACTAATCATAGTATTAACTGCACATAAATTAGGGTTGTAATAGTGACTAATCAAAGTATTAACTGATGCATGTTTGTTTTTGTTTTTAGGGTTTAATGCCATTTTTCAGCACACGATAGGATATACATAGCGGCCAGTATTATTGGTGGAGGAAGATCCCGGGGAAACCCCCGGAAAGAACCACCAACCCATGAGAAGCTACTGGCAAGCTTTCTCATATAACTACATTAGCCGAATCTTAGACTTGAACCCACGCAGGCAGAGGTGAGACGGCAGTGATCCGTAACGGAAAGTACTTTAGACCACTCAGCCACGCGGGGCCCCAACTGATGCATGTAAAGTATGGTTGTAATAGTGACTAATCAAGGTATCAACTGATGCATGTAAAGTATGGTTGTAATAGTCGTTAATCTAGTTATTAACTGATGCATGTAAAGTATGGTTGTAATAGTCGTTAATCTAGTTATTAACTGAGGCATGTAAAGTATACTTGTAACAGTGGTCATACTGGTCTTTGTTCCTTGGTTGCATGTAAAGTATGGTTGTAATAGTGGTTAATCTAGGTATTAACTGATGCATGTAAATTGTGGTTGTAATAGTGACTAATCAAGGTATCAACTGATGCATGTAAAGTATGGTTGTAATAGTCATTAATCTTGTTATTAACTGAGGCATGTAAAGTATACTTGTAACAGTGGTCATACTGGTCTTTGTTCCTTGGTTACTCAAACCCTGTGACTTCCATCTTGTAAAATATGGCTTTTAGTTTTAGACAATGATAATTGCTGCTGAAACATTATGAACACTATTTTACTATAAAATAATTGTTTTTAAGAATGATCATCTTTTATTTTGATTTTGTTTGCTCTATTCATAGGGCTAACATTTAAAACATCAAAATCACTCGTCAGAATTCATTTTACTGTATGATAAAGAATGTTCACTGTGGTTGCTGTATGATAAAGAATGTTCATTGTGGTTGCTGGAGTCTTTGACAAGCTTAATGCAGGTGGGATGTATAATTAATCCAATTACATTCTGGTTTGTTTAAGGTTGTGGGTCTGTGTACAGACCCTGATAGACTGATGAACAACCCTGCTTACCCAACTGATGCCAAACAGAGGGCAACAAGGATACTGGATGGCTGTGGAGGACACAGTATAGGTACAATTACATAAATAAACATACTGCAGTTAACATTTTTTAAGTTTCCTTCTTTAAACAGATATCACAGATCTGGAAAAATCATTGCCAGTGTTGAGAATTAATGCAACCGAATATTTTTCAGAATTTTGCCTTACATTCTTTTAAAAACAAATGATACTGAAAATTTAAATGTCCAACAAGATTTGCTTCCGATTTCCAGCCTGCGTTGATTTTCCAATTTTTCATCTTTTATTTTTTAAAGGCTTCTGCAAAAGGGGAGAAAAAGTTTAGAAGTCGCCTTTCTCATGCATATATGAGTGATGTCCACTATGCTGACTGATTTGTAGACAATGCCCAACGAAATATAGCTTTGTGTTTTGTGTCATATGCATGTATGTTTGTGTTAGAGTAGTTTAATGGCATATCAGCACCATGCAAGCTATATGTTACTGATTCAATGTAATGTTCAAAATATGAATGGCTTCATGTCATACACTTTTGCATCACTCCAGGTTATAGTTGATTCAGCATGGTTCCGGAAAATTTATTAGTGATGATATCAGATTATGCCCATCCACCAACAAAATTGTGATACTTACATATAGGACACGCTTACATTGTTTATGCATGGATTCAGAAGGTTGAACCTTGAGTGCATACTTGCAAGAAAATATAGTCGCAGTTACTAGAAAACAGAAAATTATTTTTATAACCTCCACTCAAAATTTCCTAACAGAACTGAACCAAATTGGCATAGCTGCCTATCAATAATGATGTACCGGTAATGTATGCCATCCAAAATAGGCTGCTATTCCTAAATATATAGCAACCTTTAACTGACTTGGTCAACATAAGCACTCAACAGGAAGCTTTTTTGACATTATTAATTATGCATTCACCAAAAAATATGGCCACTGTTACTAAAAATAGAATTTAAAAAAAAAAAAACATCCCAAAAGGCTGCTCAGCAGAATTTGACCAAATTTAACAGAAATCATCTTGAAATAAAGTTCTTTGAGAGTTATTCAAATGATACTGATCCATGAACAGTCGGATAGGAAACACGTATCTCATTCTTGTCATATATACTGACTTCCTCCCAGTCAGACAGGAGTTTTATGATGTGAACATTTTCAAGAAGTTTTATGATCATGTACATCAGGCTCAAACTTTTTTCATTAATGCTTTTTTATCTAAAAACTTTTCACTTGATATTTTAAGTACTTTTTAACTTGTGCCTTTACCTGTTATTTTATAGACATGTAATATCATTACCTTTATTCTTTATCATGTAAGACTCATCATTTATGCATATTGGAAGAGTTTTTTAGTTTATCTGGCAATGAGTCCAAATGAACTAAAGTTTTTGTCCCTTAATCTGTGTTATTTACAATGACTTTTCATAAACCAATTAACAGAATTAGACCAGATTTTTTAATGAAAGCATCATGACATGAAATTGTTTCTGTTAATGTTAATCTGCTGTCAAATATAGTTACCATTACTAAAATTAGACAGGTTTTTAGACAATGACTTCTCAAAAACCATTAAACAGAAGTTTATCAGATTTAATAAAAGGCTTGGTTTGATTGGGCATTCATGGCACAGCGACACAAGTAGACTATTGGATACTGGAGCAAATTTGAGTTGAGTGCCTTTCCCAAGGAAATGCCATGGTGGTTGACTAAGGCTGGTCCAATGGTATAATTTGATCCAGCACCCCTTTTCACTTATCAGCTGGATATGCTAAGCACCAAACCACTGCATCTCCATTGGCATAATGACCTTTAAACAGTTTTTAAAATGTTCTCAGTCCAGCATCAAGTATAGTCACTTGTTGAAAATAGAACCTTTAAATGACATCCTCTTAAAACCCACTTGATAGAATTTTATTAAATTTGTCATCAGTCTTTGATTGTTCTTAGTTTTTTTAACAGATTTGTACAAAGTAGGTTGATGTACCATGAAATGTTCCTGGTGTTACTTAAAATTGAAAAAAAAAACAACAATCAGTTCTCAGAATCTATTCAACATAATTTGATCAAATTTGACAGAAAGCATCCTTGTACAAAGGTTATTCTGGTATTCTCAGAAGATGTCAATCTGGCATCAAATATAGCCAAAGTAACCTAAAATAAAAAAATACTTTAGCAGCTTGTAAAAGACCCTTCTTATCAAAACTTGACCAAATGTTAGCAAGGTGAACTAACTCGTGCCCACTTGGGACCATTGTTTCCGCAATCATTTTTGTTATTGTAATTTTTTTTCTTTTAATGAGCACCACATTTGCAATATTGCAGTGATATGCCAACAAATCATACACACCACATATTTGATTACATGTCAGCCCTACCATCATTTGTTTTTTTTTTTATATATATACAAAAAGCTGTTTTTTCTTTCCTTCCTACAAGTCCTTACAAATTCAGCAATGACTTTTTGTTATTGATTTGGATTTGCACTATGGAAGAATAAATAATGTCAAACTAGATACATGTAGATAAATACATAGAAAAAGTAAAGACAAAAACCAGTGTAAGATGTAGTTATATTTTGACACAGAATATGTCACACAAAATGTACAGCTTACTGAGTATTCATCTTTGTATCATAAAATCCATGTTAATCCCTAATGCTGTACATTTTAGATCCATTTTTATGATATCATAAATTAATGAATTCTATTATAAGTCACAGTAACCCAGAATGATCCAAATCACAGTATCCTGTAATACTTTAGTTATACATATCTTACAAATAAACAATGAAAATCCACGTATTTGTAATTCACAGTATCCTATAAATGTACAAAGCCCAAGAATACATCATTAGTGTCCGTATGACAAGATAAAGTTCTGAAATCTTTTTCTGTCTTCTATTCATTTTGAATATTGTCTAACTATGATTCTTGGTCTTTACTCTGATATGCAGGTATTTATGTGGAGACAGAGTTTGGACTCTGTAAGTGACACTTTAATCATACAGTCTGTAAAATCTAATACTCATGCAACTGAATATGTGCCAGTTTTGTGACAGGATCAAAGGGATTTCAGATAACCACTCTGTTACTTGTATCATATTCACAGGTTGATCAAAGGGTTTGTCATGTAGAAAAACAAAGTATCATGTTCACAGGTCGATCAAAGGGTTTGTTATGTAGGAAAAGTGCAGTCTTTACAAGCTAAGGGATTAAGGTCAAACACACTCGGGAAGTTGTAAGACATGATTAGGCACTGAAAAATATCAAAGTCACTGCTCGATACCAGGGACTGTAAACTTGAAAATAAAGTGAGTGCTGCCTTTACAAGCCACGGGGTTGTCAGCTCAAGTACACTGGCAGATAACTTGGGAAATTTAACTTTGGTATAAAATTTGGCACAGGGAAAAGGAAAATATAAATCAAGATAAAACTATTATTGCATCAAATGTGTACAGTGCTTATTCAGCAAAACACAAATTAGAAAACAAATACATGTTGTTCTAATTTGCTGGAAAAATGGAAGCAATATACTTACTAGTAAAGACCAGTCTTCAACAGTGATGGACACTTAGCATTATGCTAGGTAGTATTTAATTTACTGGTGATGTTTTCAGATTATTAAAATTACAATCATGTTACTCAAAGTATTGTGTAATGCATACTATCATGAACAGAAAAAAACTCGCTGCATACCATATATGCATTTCTGAATGGGAAATATAACATGAAAAGGTAAATAATATCATGGCTTGCCAATATTGCCCCTAGATTTATCAAATTATTTTGCATATCACACTTCTTAGATGACCCCGTTTCTGAAAGAGTATAAGTTTTAATTTTAAAAAATTTCAACATATAAAAAAAGCACACCCATACATTCATTTTTTGTCAGAAACCAATTAATAACATTTGATCAAATTTAAAATAAAGCATGCTGATATTAAGAATTTTAGATTTATGCAGTTGATGCCAGTACAACTTTGAATATTACCACCAAAAACTAGAAAATCCTTTCAATGGCTTATTTGCTTAGCCATATAGCAGAATTTTACCAAAATTGACAGAAAGCATTCTGGCATGAAGAGTTTCGGTTTTGTACATACATTGTCAATCTGCCATCAGATATGGCATCAGTTACTAAAAATAGCACAACCTTTAACACCATATTAATAAACATAACTGAACATAGACTACAATAAAGCAGAAAAAGAAACCCAAAAGAGACAGAGAGTGTCATACTTTGATGTTCTTTCACACCTATAGAAATGATGCCGTTCCACCATCAAATATGGCTTCCATTACTAAATAAAGTTAAATATTTAATAACTGTTGAACAGAATTTGACCAAGATTGACAGAAATAATTCTGTCATCAAGTGTCCTTTCAGTATTGAATAAATGACATTAATGTGCTGGCCCATCAGATAAAGATATAGTAAATAATAAACCTTGAAACAGCTGTTTTCATAAAATATGCAATCACCAGAATTACAGAAGAAAAAAAAACATTGCACAGAAGGCATCCTACTGACCCAGAATCCACTTGAGTACTAAAGGCTCCCTTGGACCTCTTGCTTCCATCACATAATTCAGTAGATTGTTATATTTAAAAAATATTGTGAATTGTGGCTATGGAACCAATGACAGTACAGTTTTTAAATGAAGCAATGTTGATCTTAAGTGCCATGTGTCCAGTTCTTATCAAATATTTTATGCCAAGCCATTTCATGTATATCAGTTTTCTTAGACTTTCAATGTCATATCAACCTTTTATTAAATTGGAAGGATTTCAATATATAAGGTTTTCTTGTCAGTTTATTATATTATTGAGATAAAGAATTTGTATTCATCAAAAGTTAAATTTCTTGTAAACTAAGGTTGCTGGAATGGGGAATTTTTTTAATTTCAACTTTGTATTATCTTTGAGAATTTCTGAAAATCTGATGATAATTTGTCTTAAACTATTTTAATTACCAGGAGCATACAGTGATAGTGCTGGGGTGAGGGTCATTCGAGAAGATATTGCTAATTACATTAGACAGCGAGATGGTCACCCTTCCAATCCTAATGACATCTTCCTTGCTACTGGAGCCAGTGATGCCATCAAGGTGTGTGATTGTACAAATTACTGTTTGAAACAGAACCTTCCATAATTTTTTATCTTTTAAAATAATCACCCATTAAGTAGCAAAAAAAATAAAATCAGATTCTTAATTTCCAACTGTTCTAGCCAAAATCTAATTGTTATGTAAGGGCTATTACTCAGAGAAGGTACTTTTAAAAAAATGTATGCTAGGGTACCAAAAACAAAAAATAAATGGTATCCTTAGCATTGTCAAGTATTGTCACACACACACACACACAACAATGCAGACATTAAATACAAAAATGTATAAAGGTTCTGTCTTTAAAATCTCATAGACTGGAATACAGTATTAAATTAGTTAGACTTTTGTGCAATGAACAACATGTTGGAGTTTTTGAAAATGATGTAATTGTCTTGCTGATCATTTCTGCACTAATTAGAGAAAGATGATCTGTTGTTTAATCTTCTCCAAAGAGCTTTTGAATTTTTCTGTACATTGAAATTAATCTTTCTGCATCTGCCATAGTGCAGGGTATTGTTGCGTTGTCAATATGGTTTTTACAGTATGTTCATGCTCTTGCTCGGAAGCGGGAGGTCGTGGGTTCGATCCCCGGCCGAGTCATACCAAAGACTTACAAAAATGGTACTAACAGCTGCCTCGCTTGACGTTCAGCATTAAGAGGTTAGTGTTAGGACTGGTCGGCCTGGTGTCAGGATAATGTGACTGGGCGGGACATCATGCTACATGTCTGCGGCATGATGCTCCAGTGGTAGACATCACTATAAACTGCCTCACTGCAGAAATCGTAGCGATATGACTGAAAAATTGTTAAAGCTACGTTAAAAATCCTAAACAAACAAACATGCTCTCGCTTGTTTCCAAGATGTGCAAAAAGAAACTCAACCAGTTCTGAAATTTGTTTTTGCTCACTTCACAGATGGCACATGCTTCCCTGAATCACAGGTGCATTTCGATATTTTGCCTTAAAAATGAATCATACTTGCGCACTACTCATAACTTTACCATAGCAACTACCAAAATAACCATGTTTTGCATTTTATATATGGATTGATGACAACTTCAAAGAAATATTGTCACTGATTATGAACTATCCGCTAATCTTTAATATAGCTGAAACATTAACATTGATATAGCTTAAATATTTTCAGCATTGTGTAATAACATTTCTTCCGAATTTACCAAACTTTTGAAACAAATTGGGTTCTTATTTTGTGTATTTTATCAATATGAATTAGCTTGAAGGACTGTCTCCAGCAGCAGTCAGGTAATAGCAAACAGAGAATTGTCATAGCTACTGTCATTCAATTAGGTAATTTGTCATAAAGATGGCTACTATCTGATCTTATCATGTTTTCACCTCTAGGGAAACACTGCACATGGGTGACAAGTTTCTTTGAGCACAAAACATGTTCCTATGCAAATTAAGGTTGTCTGTTTGTACACATAACATATTATAAGCGTATATCATTGTGTCCAGAAAGCGCTCTTTCATTCTTCTTTTTAATAAGATTTACTGGGAGTCATAATTCTTGTGTTTGAGTGACTCATGATCTGGCAGGTATACAAAGACAGATGTTTTGTTTTCTCTCTTGTGTAAAATGATTGTACCTTGACTGGTTCCTAGCTATAATTTATTAGTTCTTAACATTTTCTGCAGATACCAGTCTAACAAAGGAAAGTAGAACCAGTTGATATTTTAAGACAAAATAAAAGAAAGTATTGTAACATCTTGTATAGGGATATTTTGTGAAACTCTTAAAAAATTTCTTAACTGAATATAATTGCATATATACAAAGGGTTTTGACCAGAATTCTTCTTACAATGTCTTGTTGGTCATAAACAATAATAGTACTGATTTGATATGGCAAACATCTTGAAAATCTTGTCACTGCTTCTCCAAAATGTGATAATGACATTGGGTTTTCACCAGAAGACTGATGTTTTGTTGGTCTTAAATGAATAGGAGTTACCGTAGCAGTGATACAGTCATTAGTATGCTAAACTGGAAACTGAAAGAGTTAGCATCCTACCATTAGATAAACCAATTTTGGCTGCCATGATGTGTCCTTAAACAAGTCACTAATTCCAATTGCCTTGACTCTAAATAACTAACATATTGTTATGCTGTAAAACACCAAACAAGAAATCAAACTCGCACAAGAAATATGCTGATATGACAAATAGGGCCATCATGGCGATCCTGAATGGGTGGTCATATTGATATGGTTTTTGTAACCAAAAGACCTTAGGATTTTTGGTCCCATATGAAAATGGTACCAAATCTGGCACTGATCATGGGTATTTAAATAATCTTGTAATTGCTCAAAAATATCAGAGATGGTTCCAAAACTAAGCATTTAAAAGGAGAGATTATCTAATCCTGGAAATTCTTTAGGACCAGAAGAGCATCCATCCATTTAAGGGACCCATCTTTAAAAAAAGAAGCCAGAAAGACTGTGTCTTGGTTTTAAGCATGATCTATAGTAAGTGTTTATTGCTATGTCTGTATCCAATGTTTAAAATATTAGATGTGCCTAAAGAATAAAGATTACAAGAAAACATAACCGTTGAGGAGACTTATCTAATAAAAAAATTCACTTATTTATAAAATTCAGACATTTTCAGGAAAACAGCGAAGAATGTGAACTCTCAGGCCTGGCATTTAAATTTCAAAGCTTCTGTTATTTTCCTTACATGATTATTCCTAGAGTGCTGAAATGAGTAAAATATTCATAGCCATCATTCCTTTTGATTATTGGTAAGATGAATGCTGAGAAATTCCAACTATTAACACTGGAGATTTGCGAATAAGTGGAATCAGTATTTCCATCCAAATTAATTCCATTTGAATAAATACGCTCCATATTCAGATATTTCAATTTTTACTTTAGTGCTAATAATAATAATAATAATAATGACTTTGTATAGCGCCTAATCTTCAGAAGCTCTAAGTACTTTACAACATATTTGACTTTAAAAAAACGTGAAATTAGAAAACATTTAAAAACAGAATGAAATATTTAAGGTAGGAAACATTATTAGGTCTTTATAAGTTTGTTCTTGCAGTCGAAAAAGGTGAGTTTTAAGAGCACACTGGAAAGTGATCACCATGTCTTTGTGTCTAATTTCAATGGGCAATTCATTCCACATTGCTGGGCACTGGTATGCAAACGAACATTGTCCATATGACTTCATTTTCATTGTGGGAAAAATGAGTATACGATTATCAGAAGTGGAGCATAAATATTTTGCTGGTGTGTACACATGGGTGAGGCTAGATAGATGTGTTGGACTGGAGTCTGTGAGTGAAACAAAGCACAGAGAACAAATTTTGTGTTTGATTCTGGATCAAATGGATAGCCAGTATAGGGTACAGAGCAGTGGGGATGTGTGCTCTGAACATGGACAGATAATATGTATATACACTATAATACAATAATGTTTATATATTAACATATAAGATGTAACTTTAATTATTGTGATTTTTCCAGAGCATCATGAAGCTGCTACTGACAGGCAAAACCGGTAAAGACAGGGCTGGAATCATGATACCCATCCCTCAGTACCCTCTTTACACTGCCACTATAGCTGAATATAATGCACACCCTGTAAGTAAATATACAGTACCCTCTTTACACTGACACTAGAGCTGAATATAATGCACACCCTGTAAGTAAATATACAGTACCCTCTTTACACTGCCACTATAGCTGAATATAATGCAGACCCTGAAAGTAAATATACAGTACCCTCTTTACACTGCCACTATAGCTGAATATAATGCACACCCTGTAAGTAAATATACAGTACCCTCTTTACACTGACACTAGAGCTGAATATAATGCACACCCTGTAAGTAAATATACAGTACCCTCTTTACCTTGCCACTATAGCTGAATATAATGCAGACCCTGTAAGTAAATATACTGTACCCTCTTTACCTTGCCACTACAGCTGAATATAATGCAGACCCTGTAACTAAATATACAGTACCCTCTTTACACTGACACTAGAGCTGAATATAATGCACACCCTGTAAGTAAATATACTGTACCCTCTTTACACTGCCATTATAGCTGAATATAATGCAGACCCTGAAAGTAAATATACAGTACCCTCTTTACACTGCCACTATAGCTGAATATAATGCAGACCCTGAAAGTAAATATACAGTACCCTCTTTACATTGCCACTATAGCTGAATATAATGCAGACCCTGAAAGTAAATATACAGTACCCTCTTTACACTGACACTAGAGCTGAATATAATGCAGACCCTGTAAGTAAATATACAGTACCCTCTTTACACTGACACTAGAGCTGAATATAATGCACACCTGTAAGTAAATATACTGTACCATCTTTACACTGCCACTATAGCTGAATATAATGCAGACCCTGAAAGTAAATATACAGTACCCTCTTTACACTGCCACTATAGCTGAATATAATGCACACCTGTAAGTAAATATACAGTACCCTCTTTACACTGACACTATAGCTGAATATAATGCAGACCCTGTAAGTAAATATACAGTACCCTCTTTACACTGACACTAGAGCTGAATATAATGCAGACCCTGAAAGTAAATATACAGTACCCTCTTTACACTGCCACTATAGCTGAATATAATGCACACCCTGTAAGTAAATATACAGTACCCTCTTTACACTGACACTATAGCTGAATATAATGCACACCCTGTAAGTAAATATACTGTACCCTCTTTACCTTGCCACTATAGCTGAATATAATGCAGACCCTGTAAGTAAATATACAGTACCCTCTTTACACTGCCACTCGAGCTGAATATAATGCACACCCTGTAAGTAAATATACTGTACCCTCTTTACACTGCCACTATAGCTGAATATAATGCAGACCCTGAAAGTAAATATACAGTACCCTCTTTACACTGCCACTATAGCTGAATATAATGCAGACCCTGTAAGTAAATATACAGTACCCTCTTTACACTGACACTATAGCTGAATATAATGCAGACCCTGTAAGTAAATATACAGTACCCTCTTTACACTGCCACTATAGCTGAATATAATGCACACCCTGTAAGTAAATATACATTACCCTCTTTACATTGCCACTATAGCTGAATATAATGCAGACCCTGTAAGTAAATATACATTACCCTCTTTACATTGCCACTATAGCTGAATATAATGCAGACCCTGTAAGTAAATATACAGTACCCTCTTTACACTGACACTATAGCTGAATATAATGCAGACCCTGTAAGTAAATATACAGTACCCTCTTTACACTGACACTATAGCTGAATATAATGCAGACCCTGTAAGTAAATATACAGTACCCTCTTTACACTGACACTAGATCTGAATATAATGCAGACCCTGTAAGTAAATATACATTACCCTCTTTACATTGCCACTATAGCTGAATATAATGCAGACCCTGTAAGTAAATATACAGTACCCTCTTTACACTGACACTATAGCTGAATATAATGCAGACCCTGTAAGTAAATATACAGTACCCTCTTTACACTGCCACTATAGCTAAATATAATGCAGACCCTGAAAGTAAATATACAGTACCCTCTTTACCTTGCCACTATAGCTGAATATAATGCAGACGCTGAAAGTAAATATACAGTACCCTCTTTACACTGACACTAGAGCTGAATATAATGCACACCCTGTAAGTAAATATACTGTACCCTCTTTACACTGCCACTATAGCTGAATATAATGCAGACCCTGTAAGTAAATATACAGTACCCTCTTTACACTGACACTAGAGCTGAATATAATGCAGACCCTGTAAGTAAATATACTGTACCCTCTTTACACTGCCACTATAGCTGAATATAATGCAGACCCTGTAAGTAAATATACAGTACCCTCTTTACACTGACACTATAGCTGAATATAATGCAGACCTTGTAAGTAAATATACAGTACCCTCTTTACACTGACACTATAGCTGAATATAATGCAGACCCTGAAAGTAAATATACAGTACCCTCTTTACACTGCCACTCGAGCTGAATATAATGCACACCCTGTAAGTAAATATACATTACCCTCTTTACATTGCCACTATAGCTGAATATAATGCAGACCCTGTAAGTAAATATACAGTACCCTCTTTACACTGACACTATAGCTGAATATAATGCAGACCCTGTAAGTAAATATACAGTACCCTCTTTACACTGACACTAGAGCTGAATATAATGCACACCCTGTAAGTAAATATACAGTACCCTCTTTACACTGACACTAGAGCTGAATATAATGCACACCCTGTAAGTAAATATACTGTACCCTCTTTACACTGCCACTATAGCTGAATATAATGCAGACCCTGAAAGTAAATATACAGTACCCTCTTTACCTTGCCACTATAGCTGAATATAATGCAGACCCTGAAAGTAAATATACAATACCCTCTTTACATTGCCACCATAGCTGAATATAATGCAGACCCTGAAAGTAAATATACAGTACCCTCTTTACACTGCCACTATAGCTAAATATAATGCAGACCCTGAAAGTAAATATACAGTACCCTCTTTACACTGACACTAGAGCTGAATATAATGCACACCCTGTAAGTAAATATACAGTACCCTCTTTACACTGCCACTATAGCTGAATATAATGCAGACCCTGAAAGTAAATATACAGTACCCTCTTTACACTGCCACTATAGCTGAATATAATGCAGACCCTGAAAGTAAATATACAGTACCCTCTTTACACTGCCACTATAGCTGAATATAATGCAGACCCTGAAAGTAAATATACAGTACCCTCTTTACCTTGCCACTATAGCTGAATATAATGCAGACCTTGAAAGTAAATATACAGTACCCTCTTTACACTGCCACTATAGATGAATATAATGCAGACCCTGAAAGTAAATATACAGTACCCTCTTTACACTGCCACTATAGCTGAATATAATGCAGACCCTGAAAGTAAATATACAGTACCCTCTTTACACTGCCACTATAGCTGAATATAATGCAGACCCTGTAAGTAAATATACAGTACAGTATCTACCTGCTTTTAAGTGTAACTTCAAATTGTACAGACCCAGATATGTATTACATAATGTGTAGATCTTTGTCTATACAGAAGAACAATTAGCATAGACTCTGATCTGCTGGTGCATTGCTGTTTGCAATCTGACTCATCTTGTAAATGAGTATATGGACTCTTCCCCCTTTTAACTTATTATACCCAGGCCATATTTTATGGACAGGCCCAGCTTGTGTCTGTCTGTCTATTGTTGTGTTGTTAATTCTACTCTATAGATTTTCAATAACATTGTGTATTGAAATCAAATTTAATGTGGACCTTGACTTTAAAAGTGTTCTAGCTGTAACTGAATATTAGAAGTATGTTAAGGTGGGCAGATAGCGTGGTTAAACAATATGGGCATGATGAACATTTTACAAATCGTTCCATCCTAAAAGATAGTATAAAAATACAGTTAAATCTCTTGAGAGACCACCTCTTTTGCCAACAAAAGGGTTTTCTCAGGACAGGTGATTTCTAATAGATCTATGCATGAGGACTTGTTTTCAATGTCAAAAATCAGCTGGATTTAAGTAAGTAAAATGGTTGTAGTCATGTTATTCTTTATCTATTGTTCTTATTAATAAATCACATGCATTCATCTCTAAATTGGTATAGCAACAAAAGTACATCGATCTTAACCATTAATATTTTTATTTTGGATTTCACATGTAATCTATTGTAAGCATATAAATTTGCAATGTTAAATAAGGTAACAGTTGTTTATCCTATCCTATCCATAAATTGTACAGTTAACTCAACAGGTCTTTTTAAAAGTCAAAAGCAAAAACCTGAATTACCCAGAAAGATTTATAAAAAAAATATGTTAACTTGATAAATGAAACGATGTAACAGACATTCTAAGGTGAAGAAATGCTGAGATCTTTGACTATGTCACATTTGGCATTGTGTTCATACTTTAATAACAGTAAGATCAATTAAGCATCAAAGAATATTAACCTTTCAATCATGACTGAACTTTAGACTCCTGCACATAATTTCAGGTTTTTTTTTGTCCCATTGGGGGTGGTAGTTAGGACCTTAGTGGCAGCATGTTATCATTGTAAATTAGCATGAAAATACCTGTGAAATCTCCAAGTCTGGAAACAACTTTAGCTAGTTTATTAAAATGATCTGCAGTGAGAAATTATGAATTGTGTTCTTCCATACAGTTTGCAAACAACCGCTCCGGTGGTCTAGTGGTTAGAGCGTCCATCACGGAAGTGGGAGGTTGTGGGTTTGAACCCAGGCAGAGTCATATCAAAGACTTACAAAAATGATACTAACAGCTGCCCTGCTTGATGCTCAGCATTAAGAGGTTAGTGTTAGGACTGGTCAGCCTGGTATCAGGATAATGTGACTGGGTGAGACATCATATAACATGTCTGCGGCATGATGCCCTAGTGCTAGACATCACTATAAACTGCCTCACTGCAGACATCGTAGCGATATGACTGAAAAACTGTTAAAGCTATGTTAAAAATCCTAATCAAACAAACAAACAAAAAACAGTCTGCAAACAAAGTCTCTGCAAGTGGCACTTTATCCACATTTGATCCAGTCTCAAACAATGCCATCAAAGTGGGTATGTTTGTAACAGAACAATCATTGCTTCTAAATGATGGGGTCTGCATTTGCCAGGTGGTATCATTTCTTCTAAATGATGGGGTCTGCATTTCCCAGGTGGTATCATTTCTTCTAAATGATGGGGTCTGCATTTGCCAGGTGGTATCATTGCTTCTAAATGATGGGGTCTGCATTTGCCCAGTGGTATCATTTCTTCTAAATGATGGGGTCTGCATTTGCCCAGTGGTATCATTTCTTCTAAATGATGGGGTCTGCATTTGCCAGGTGGTATCATTTCCTCCTTGACTTAAAGCCTTAAAATCCTCATTGCATCAAACACAACACAAAGTCAGGACCTTTGCTACTTATCTTAATACACTTAAACGTGTAGAATTGTTCTAATACTGCATTGCAGGTGTGCTTCGGTAATGTCAGAATGGGCACATTTTCAGCATTTTGATATTAATTGACCAAAAGTGATGAGCTCTTCTTCAATATGTCTCTTTAAAAAAACATTAAACAAATTACTCAAGTACTTCTGCTGAAATCATATTTTGGTTAGTTTCACCATTTTATCTCACCTCCATCAAAAGTTGAACATTTTTTTAATCAAAGAATCAAATGCCATCATTGACCACCTTGGCTCCCTTTATTGCTTATCGTGCCTCAAAAGACATCTCACCTTTTGACATGAAATCAGCAAATTACAATGTTAGGGTATTCAATTTATAGATCAATTTATAAATATTTGTTTTCAGATATTATTGATTATAACAATTCTAAATCTAAATACTTGTCACACATTATTGCATCAGTCAGTGCACTGCTTGAACACTTCCTAACCACATTGGACTCGGTCTGGGTGAATTCTGTAATGTGTGGGGAGATTATATAAAAATGCTATGGGTTTATGTTCTTTCTTCATATTAAAAGAAATATCTTAATTTTTCAAAAGCTGTAGATTTCAACTATAAATCTATATGTGCAGTAGATGGTTTTGAAAACATTTTTTGCCAACTGTTGGTAGAATCATAGGCATGAATTGTCCCCACATAGTCCATTGAAATAATAATGTCATTATTCCTATCAGTATTTTCCCAGTGGTATTAATTTCCTGATCTGATGTTAATCATTTCTTGTGAAATTTTTTACATATAAAGAATTCTTACAATATCATTAAAAAAACAATGTAATCTGCACCAAATTGAGTTGTTTGAGAATAAATGCATTTTTTAACACAAAAATCACTGAAGCTATGAGTTCTGGCAATAAAGTCACACATTAAAAAACATTTAAAGTAGTCATGATAGTAAATTGGGATGCATCTGTACTAATTTCACTTTTGGTGTTTTCATATCTTGAATGTAATGGAGGAACATGACTCCAAACTAAACATCAATTTTAGAAACTGTTCATAGACTTTGAATCAAGTCTATAATCTGAGTCCAACTGAATTGTTAGAAATGTTTTAATTCTTTTAACAACATTGTAATTAGCTGTCAAATATTGAATAAGATTATGGTCTTTCTGCCATCCTGACAAAAACCCCACCACAACCACATGATCATGCCCATTGACATCACAGTAATAATTGCTATACAACTAGAATATTTTTGTTATCAGTAGTGCCTTAACAGAGCGGAACAGTAAGAAAGAGTGACACATTTAAGTGTTAGGAGGGAGATATGGAACAGTGGATAATCCTCCTGCCACCACCTCCTTATCTTTTTCTACTTGTAACTGAAAAAAGTATTAACATAATGTCCATACCTTTAAAAAAATGAGTTTGGAAGACTCGTTACTGAAATCATCAGCTGACTGTTGTGTAGTGATTAAAGCACCCATTTCAAACTTGTGCAGCTTCGGTAAGAAATTACAGCAAAGTGAAGACTTCAATGGGAATACAGATCATTATAAAACACCGATGCTTTATCATACTTTGTCAGCTAAAAATATTTATTACATATGCACATCTCCAGATATCGGTGAATTTAGCTTGAATACAGTTCTGGTGGGAAACGTCAACAGCGCTAAAATGTAAACTTTTCGGCAGTGTGTGATGCAGGATTCATCAAGACTTCTCCATCTCATATGCTTACCATGAAATATCCGTTTGTTCCAACTGATGATGACTTTTAGTTATCTGTCAGAAAAGCATAATTGATGATATTCAAAGGTCTACAAAAAATACTGTTTATTAGTTGGTTGATTTAGTTTGGTTTGTTTTGGGGGTGGGGGTGGTTTAATGCCATGTTTCAACATGACAACCAATATATTAGGTGGAGGAAGAATCTGAAAGAACACCTGTTGTTTTTGTAGGGTTTAACGCCATTTTTCAGCACACGATCGGCTATACATGGCAACCTTTATTAATTGTGAAGGAAGAACCTGGGAAAACCCCTGGAAAGAACCACCAGCCCACAAAAAGCTACTGGTAAACTTTCTCACATACCCACATTGGATGAATCTGAGACTCAAACCCACACAGAGGTGAGATGGCAGTGATCCGAAATGGAGAGCGGTTTAGACCACTTGGCCACTCGGGGGGGCTTTTCCCGTGATCTTTAAAAGCAAGCACATTGGTACACTTGGGCACATGGAACCTCTGTTGTTTTGATGTTTATCTCATAAGCCAAAGTCATTTAGACATGAGACCTCAGGTTTCGGTGGATCATTATGGTCTTTGCACCATTTTCAAATCAAGAGAATCATTACATGGCTGCCAGTTATACTGCTGAAAAAATCCAAGTACTTTTGAGACTCAAAACACCACTTATGTAGAACCACTGACCTTCCACAACTAACTGGCAACGTTCTCATTTACACATTGGATGTAAGTAATCACATGACAAGCATCTTATACCACTCTGCCATGAAAGCCCCTCAGACGATAGAAATGTCTCATAAAAGACAAGAAGTGGGGAGATTGAACCTGTGACAACTGGATTGAAAGCGCATGATGTTACTGCTAGGCCATCAATGATGATGCTGTTGACAATACATTTAACTGCAATGATGTTGATTTTATGAGTAATCTGGGAAAAAATGATTCCTTGACTTTTATCCATTTTAAAATATCTAATTTGTCTTACTTGCTTTATTTCCTTTTTTATAAAAACTTAAATTAGTCTAGCAACAAGGCATAAAAATAAAGACATCAGTAACTGAAAAATGTTCTTCAAGAATGAATGCAGACTCAGCACAAACATGCTTAAAATAGGTCACTTTAACCTGTCTCGATGAGAACTTTTCCTCTCCCCCCTACTGTTTGTGTACTCATATGGCCATTTACATGTCTGATGTTCTTTTGTGTATTTTATGTCACTATGTGAGGTCATTTTTTTGTATTCAGTACTAATCAGTCGAATAAAAACAAGGTAATTTTAATGTAAACTTAAAAATATTGTGAAGGTTTAACAAAAGTTCATTTGTAGTAGAAACGTTTTGCTTACAAAAATGAATACCTATTTTTGTTCTTCAGATTGGATATTACCTGGATGAGGACAACACCTGGGCTCTAAATATTGACGAACTGAAACGGGCACTTAACGAGGCAAGAGCTCATTGTAAACCTAGAGCAATTGTGGTTATAAATCCAGGAAATCCTACAGGTGAGAATATTAATTTCAACATGAAAATGTTAAACACCTTAGAATACTTGGATATGTTAGGTTGACATAATTTTAGAGATGTAAAAATTTAGGTGATAGTCAATCTTACATTTTGGAACAGCCGTGTGTTTCAGATAATCTGGATAAGTTCTGGATAAGTCAAGATCATATAAATGATGCTGTTCCTTGTTTTCCATCCTTGGAACCTATTCTCTCTCTCTCTGTTTTTTCAACAAAAATATTTGTTATCAAGCCAAAAGTTTAATGTTCTTTAAGGTCAAACGGGTGCAGAAATTACAGCACCACCACCATCATCATCATTCATTCCCCCCCTCTCTCTCTCTCTCTCTCTCTCTCTCTCTCTTTCTCTCTTTCTCTCTCTCTCTCTCTCTCTCTCTCTCTCTCTCTATACAGCCATTAAGTTTTTACATCAGATTCCTGTTGGCAGTGGGGTGGAAGAATGTCAGAGTACATATGCAGGTAAGACATCTAGTTCTAAAATTATTCAAACAAGGAAGTAATATTGCTATCTACTTGCAGGTCAAGTTCTGTCACGTGAGAATATTCAGTCAGTGATAAAGTTCGCAAAAGAGGAAAATTTGTTCCTTTTGTCTGATGAGGTAAATACATACACAAATGCCATAAAAGAAACAAACATTTTCATGAAACTAAAATTCATTAAACTTTTGTATACATAGCTGTATATTGGTAATAGTAAAATTTGACACTGCCCAACTGAAATTCATTCTTGTAGGTTTTCATTGTGAGCAGAAAATGCATTGATTTCAACTGTAATTGACCTATTGCCACTTGTCAACCACACTGTTTGATTAACCAATCAGTGAACATAACTTAGACACTTCCCCAGACATGGTAACAAGAAGTCAATGGGGATTTTGCAACTCAGATTGTTTAAATGGAGTATTTTTTTCAATCTGGAATTCTAAAAATAATTTTTTATAATATTACTGAAACTGAAACACAACTCTTTGCCAAATATCAAATAATTGTCTGTCTATTATCTTAAGTTAGGTCAAGTTTCAGGACACTCTGGTTAACATATATTCAGTTAATGATGTTCATGTGACTTGGGTGGAGTATCATCAGTTATCTTGCACACTTTGGCTTCCAATTTTCATCGCATTGGGACAGTTCTGTTATAAAAGATCTCAGAATTTTCCCAGGACTTAAACCTTTGTGACTTTGACCAAGAAACCAGGCATTCTCTGGAATTATGTAGTTCCCAGCTTCATTATTGTTTTCTTTTTCTTGTTAGGTGCCCAGTTTGTTTCCTCGGTATTTTTACTGTATATACTAATGTACAAGTTGAGCGCAACTCGCAGACATCATAATCCCTGATCAGCCATCACATGTATGAGAAAATTAGGGTCAGTTATATTTGTTCTTCTAATTAGTCTTAAGAAACTGGATAGACATTGTATAATGTACAACCAAATCTGAATCTGTACAGTTTGCAGTTGGACTGGACTCGTATGTAAGTATCAATATACATATTGCTGTTGTAATGGCTGAAACAGATGTTTGATACCTTGATACACCAGAACTGGTTATTACTATGTTGATGTTGTAGTGTTTAACGCCATTTTTCAGCACAAGATAGGCTATACATGGCAGCCAGTATTAATGGTGGAGAAAGAACCCGGGAAAGCCCCCGGAAAGAACCACCAACCCACAAGAATGTAATGGCAAGTTTTCTCACATACTCACATTGGCCGAATCTGAGACTCGAACCCACACAGACAGAGGTGAGATGGCAGTGATCCGTAACAGATAGCACTTTAGACCACTCGGCCACTCGGGGTCCCGTGAACTGGTTATTACTATGTTGAAAATATAACTCCCTGGACTCTAACACTCGTAATGTCAGCCTTTTAATACATGAATTTCAAATTATATCTCATTGATGTCAGTAAAAGAATTTATGTTGGACTGTGTTCCTGTCTTGAAATCAATATTCAGTTACAGTTCACTTTTAAAAATGTGCATGGAAATATCAGAATGTAAATAAAAGTAAGGTTTAAGACAGAGAGCACAACTTCTTGAAGGAGAATCAGTACTGTACGCATTGTAAGAAAAAATGATGATGTCGTTGAATGGGCAGGTACATTACTGACATTAAAAGGAAAGAATTCAACTCGTTATGAACATTAATACCTTTTATTTGTTATCTCGCATGTCAGTGGTGGACTGTGATAGCATACTTGATGCAAGATGTATAACAATCTAACCATGTAGTGGCTTTCTGTTGCCTATAGATCAGATTAAAATAAACTTTATATCTTTGAGACCAAATTTTTGTCAGCTTTTCTTAATTTTCATGTATCTTCATTTCTTGAAGTATAAATTGGAATGTGTTGGAAAAGTATTTGGGACTGTAAATTAAAATCTTGTGTTTGCATGTGTCCCCTATTTATTAGTGTCTGCTATTAAGGTGGGTTCACTTTATGTTTCAGATGCCTGGTAGTTTTATAGCTAGGCATGCACACACATGCAATTTTTTAAAATAAAAAACTTGCTCTAAAGTTGTAAGAGAAACTACTACCCTCCAGCACCTTTATAGTACATAAGAAAACTGCCTAGTTTCGAAAAAAGCTGTGTCCCAGAATATACAGTGCACAAAAAAATTATTTTTAAAATAAATTTATGGTGTCCCAACAAATACGGTGTCCCAACATATATGGTAAATACAGTAGTTTCCATCGTGCATGCAGGCACATATTTTATTTCCATTCTCCTATACACCATCATTACTTGTGTACAGAACAGGGTCTATGCAGTTTGTCATAAGTAGTCTGACAGCTGTAAATATCTTAGATCCAGATCAAGTTTGGTTTAGTATGGCAATTTATGGCACATCAACACAAGTAGATTATTCAGTGCTGAGGCAAAATATATATTGTCAAAAGACATACCAGGGTGGGCTGTCCAATTAAAGAATTAGATCCTGCACCCTTTTGGTTGCAAATCCAGCATGCTAACAACAAGCTACCATGGCTCCGCTCCAACCAATTTTCAAACTGTAATAGCCAGTGAGTATCTCAGGTAAGATCTATAAATTTCAGTACTTATAAATGATTTCTTTGTTTGGGCTTTTAGAAAATGCCCTTTCTGCATAATTATTATGTTCAAGATTTTTCATTTAGCAGAACTGCAAAGAGGTGGCAGAAATTTGATCCAAGTATAGAAAAAAGCGGTTGACTGGTTTTATCTGGGCGTGTTAATGCCTATAAAAATAAATGTTACGGATGGCATTTGTATTGAGTAGAATTTAATAATTATTAAATCTCACTGAATTTTTGAGCTGGAAAATAAAAATCCTTAGTATTTGAGTGAATGACACTTGCTCAATTGTTTCAGCATTGGACTTGTCCAAGAAGCAAATGGTTCATTACCTGCCCAAATGAGCCTGGGTTGCTGCCTCATTGTGTTCTTGAGACGGGCACTTTGCTCCTGTTTGCATTGTATGATACAGCTGATAATGTGTTAAAAGTACCCTTAAGACCAATAAATATTTATACGTGTTTTAATGTTTTAAAATCTTCTATGCAAAAAAAGGAAAAATTCGAAATTATAAAGGAAAAAACATAATTCCTCTAAATTTTCTATGTTCAAAGGTTAAGAGGATTAAAAACGTTTGTACTATATTTATTTTGCCAGGTATGCTAACATATTTTTCTGTAATTATTTTGCCAGTTATACCAACACATTTTCTTTACTGTATTTATTTTGCCACATATACCAACATATTTTTATTGTATTTATATATTGGCAGGTATAGCAGCATATTTTTGTACTGTATTTATATTGCCAGGTATAGCAGCATATTTTTGTACTGTATTTATATTGCCAGGTATAGCAGCATATTTTTTATACTGTATTTATATTGGCAGGTATAGCAGCATATTTTTGTACTGTATTTATATTGGCAGGTATACCAGCATATTTTTTATACTGTATTTATATTGGCAGGTATAGCAGCATATTTTTATACTGTATTTATATTGCCAGGTGTACCAACACAACGTTTATGCCAAAGGTTCTCAGTTCCACTCTTTCAAAAAGGTATTGATGGAGATGCCACCAGAATATCGCAACATGGAGTTGACTTCTTTCTTGTCCACATCTAAGGGATATATGGGAGAGTAAGTGCTCTGTCAGCAATGTCCTTATAATAGAACATTACCCTCACTTCTCTAAGGTTTAAAATTTTGTAGCATTTTCCTCATTTTTTTGAGGTTTTAAATTTGGTAGCATTTTTCTCATTTTTCTGAGGTTTTAAATTTGGTAGCATTTCCCTAACTTCTCTGAGGTTTTGAATTTTATTAGCAATAACCACAATATAATAGTGGCAGTCATGTGTGTTGTTCTATGAAAGTTTCCCAATTTTCTGAAAATGTACACCACCAAATTAAAATTACTAATTCCTGACCATACTAACAGCAACAGTATTTATCTGTCCAGGACTCAGCTAACGTGGGAAAGCTTGCCAGTAGCTTTTCTTGGGTTGGTGATTCATCACGGGGTTTACCAGGGTTCTTGCTCCACCTGTTATACTGGCTGCTATGTATAGCCTATCTTGTGCTGAAAAATGGCATTAAACCCTACAATAAATCTGACCTGGAATTATCTGCACTCTTTTTCTCTGAAATATTTATTACATACTTGTCAAAACCCTAAAATCAATACTCAGTGCCATTCAGGAGAGGGATTTCACCATTAGTCAAAACCTTCAAGATGCTTACTCCACAGTCCCATCCACACATCTCAGAAATTCCTGAGGTTTGCATACAAGGACACCAGCCTGAAAATCAGTCCCTGGGTCTTCATGTCGTTGTTGTTGTTGTTGTTAAAGGAATGTGTTTTAAGAATCATTTTGTTGGTGCCTACCATTGACTCTGATTCACATCTTGGCCTGAGTTTTTCTTTGCATTTTGGATGTTCTCATTACAGCATTTAACCTCATTGTGTATGACCAGTTCAAGTGATCCCCCTTAAACTATGACTGAAGCTACGCTGGGGTCACTGTCAAGAAAACCTATTTGTGACCAAGTGGAATGCCTATCTCCCAACCTTTGTCTTCCATTCGGACCCAAGAACCTGTTCATTTGATGACATCGAATTGCTTTTAATGGTCTGGATGAACTTGCCAACCCTCCTACACCTCTGATTTCCAGAGTCTTGCAGAAAGTGAGGAATCAGAGTACCAGTTTGTCTGGATTGTTCTTCGTGGCTGAGAAAAATGTATGGATCAGTGACCATCTGAATAATCTAGCAAAGATTGCCAGAAAATGTCACAATCAACTCAACATGCTGCAACAACCACAGATGCAAGTTTTCAGACAGAGTTTGTGAACTTGTACACATGACTCATATAATGAAAGTCTTCAGAAAGAAGCACTTATCAGAACTTGTATACAGGATTGCTCAGGATAGAAGGCACACTACTCTGAAAGTTTAGGAGGTCTCTCATTTCAAGGAATTCCGTTCAGCCTGGTGGGATTGATAATAGCAGCACAACAGGCTACCCTTGCAGGTTTCTCAGTAGCATCACAATAATGTGGGTCACTCTACTTCATTTGGATTGTGAGAGTGAAAATATTTTCCATCAATCCTGTGACCTGCAGTTTTGTTAGCTAATGCTAACCCTAGCCCATGCTATCTTCAGATTGAAGATGCTACCTATATGTTTGAATACTTTAGTCTGAATAGACTTCAGGGTAAGGGGATGTAAGTCCTCCTCTTACCTGTTGTCTGGAAGAAAACAAACATCTTAAGATTAAAGAGTCAGCTACATCAAAAACATCAAGTAAGCTGCGTTATACTACCATCATGTCAGTCTGAAAAAGATGTCAAAAGTACACAAGTGTAACAATATATGTTCACATGCATGCACTCACACACCAACAGGTCAGTATTCATTTCCAGGACAAAATTAGCAAGTATTTACACAGTATGCTTGGTTAGCAATGGCATTTTTTGAATACATAATTTAGTTCTATAATCAAGTATATATCAAGTATACTTATCAAGTATATATCAAGTATACATATCAAGTATATATCAAGTATAAATATAAAGTATATATCAAGTATACATATCAAGTATATATCAAGTATAAATATCAAGTATATATCAAGTATATATATCCAGTATACATATCAAGTATACATATCAAGTATATATCTTTTCTCATCTGTTCATAGGTGTGGATTTCGTGGTGGGTACTGTGAAGCAGTAAACCTTGACCCTGATGTCATGGCCATGCTCTTGAAGTCCATTTCAGCCAAACTGTGCTCATCTGTTGCTGGACAGGTAGAATTACTGTGTAGTAAAATATATATAAGATGTTCGGTAAACATTGATACACAAAACTGTAATTCTTGGACTCGACATTATAAAAAAAAATCCAGATTGCAGTTGAGAATAGTTGCTTAGAGGCAGACGTTATTGCAGGACTCATGGTACTAATTCAGTTCCCATAGTAAACCTATGCAAACACCATGATATTAAAAATTAAATAACCTAAAATTTCTGAGTGTTCATGATAAAACCTATATTTATCAGTATAGATGAAACCTGGATATCAGCTTCTGTGTAGAGGAAAGGATATGAACCATGGTATTTTCTGGACATGATGTGTTTGAAACATGTGCTTTCAGTTCCGCACCATCAGGTGCTGATTTTAGTAATGAGTGTTCCAAACTCAAGACTGTTAAAGGACTGAAATTCGATCAATAAAAAAAATGTCTCCAATTTCTTTCATTTACATTTAGGAATAGCTATCCAATGATTCTTTTTCCTAATACATAACTTACATTATTAACCAATCATGGCCAGTCAAACGCATTTTATCTACACCCATTTCCAGACTGGTTCCCATTTTTCCATACAATTAGTTGTTGTTGTTGTTTTAGGGTTTAACGCCATTTTTCAGCACACGATACATGGCAGCCAGTATTATTGGTGGAGGAAGAACCCGGGAAAAATCCCAGAAAGAACCACCTACCCACAAGAAGCTACTGGCAAGCTTTCTCACATAACTACATTAGCCGAATCTTAGACTTGAGTGGTCTAAAGTGCTCTCTGTTATGGATCACTGCCATCTCACCTCTGCGTAGGTTCGAGTCTCAGATTCGGCCATTGTGGGTATGTAAGTAAGCTTGTCAGTAGCTTCTCGTAGGTCTTTGGTTCTTTCTGGGGGTTTTATTTGTCAGAAATACCTCGCTCAGTTTGCCATTGTTTTATTTTCTCTATATCTTTTGCCTTTTATTAAGATGTAAAATGGATAATGCAACTCAATATACTTCATGAACATTCATAAATAGTGCTTTAAAATGACTACATAACTGTTGAATGGCATATAAATTTGAACAGTTGTTTCTTCAAAATTTACGAACATGTTTTTCAAAAGTGAATAATGTTTAAGGAATTTTTTTTAGAAGCATCAGTAAACCAGCCTGATGTGTAATGTTTTATCAACTTAGAATCATTCCTGGTAATGCCACATTTTGCGTGGAAATCATGATTCTTTTAAGAAAAGAAATTAAGGAAATAAACCATTCCAAACAGTCCAATTTGGATGTGGAAAGATATCTTAGAAACAGCAGTTATTACATGAATGACACCATAATGTGTGTTGTCATGGTTACAAATTTTATAAACCTGTACAGGCAGTAAACTAAACTAAGCCTTTTACATGGGTTAATGTTCCATCTACGTTTATCCAGACTTTTTGGATAGCTTGCACTTGGAGTCAGGAAAAACCCTTTCGAGGTCAAGTTAAAAAGGTCCAAGGTCATAGACACAGTACTGAAAGAAGATGAATTGTTTCTGTGAATAACTCAGTTGTCCTCAATCACAAACCAGACTTTATGATGGCTTGTACCTGGGTCAGGAAGGACCATATGTCAGTGAAAGGGCAAATGGGTCAAAGGTCAAAATGTTACAGACCAGCTGCTAATGTACATTTCAGAAGTTGTTATATCTGCACTTTTACAAATAGCCATATATCAGTCTATTAGTTCTTATATCCTGGACTTCATGAACACCATTATTGAGGTGATCATATTGGGTATGTTGTTGTTGTTGTTGTAGGGTTTAACGCCGTTTTTCAGCACAAGATAGGCTTTACATGGCGGCCAGTATTAATGGTGGAGGAAGAACCCAGGAAAATCTTGGAAGAACCATCGACCCATGAAAAGCAACTGGCAAGCTTTCTCACATGCCCACATGAGAGACTCGAACCCATGCAGAGAGAGGTAAGATTACAGTGATCTGTAATGGATAGCGCTTTAGACCACTCTGCCACTCGGTTCCCATATTGGGTATCATGTTAATGAGGATTTGTTGGTTACAATATAGTCTTTAGAGCCTGGATGGTCCTGAAAGGGATTCCATTTTCTTGTGGTAATATCAAATCTTCTTTGTAACCTGAACTCCATTTATACTAATTGAAGAAGGGTATGATAAATAGATGACAACCAAAGTTTCAGAACCTGAATCAAACCTTAGGTAGTGAAGATTTTTGTGTTTGCTTCCATGTAAAGTTGGAAATTAAATGGAATGCACTTTAGTTAAAATCTTTGAGATAAAATTACAGACTTCTGTGTTTTCAGGCAGCGATGGATGTGGTGGTAAACCCTCCTAAACCTGGGGAACCATCATATGAGTTGTTTGAAAAGGTATGTATGTCATTAGACTTGTCACTGTGATGTTTATTTTAATTATTGCTGGAAGGTACTCTTAATTAAAATTTTACAATGAGCATTCAAATTTCCAACAATTCAGCAAGGAAACTAATCTTTCACAAATGTTCAACTTCGTTAGGAACACACCCATAACGAGATATCTTGCTTGATTGGCAGATCCCAATTTTGGCAAATACCATATTTACTATAGAATTACAATCAGTTGCATAAATCAGGATCCTTCAATATGTCATGTGTCAGAATTATATGTCAGATTAGTATCTACACTGTTAGTATGGCATCTCATTTTGAATTCATCCAGACTCTGATCTATTAGTACATTATGCAGCAGTAGATCAGGGTCTACAGTTTTTGCATGACATCTCACCTTGAATGAATCCAGACCTAGATCCATTGATGTGTTATACAGCAGTAGATCAGTACAGTTTTTGCATGACATCTCAATTTGAATGAATTCATAGATTCATTGATGGATTATACAGCAGTTTATCAGGGTCTACAGTATTTGCATGACATCTCACTTTGAATGAATCCAGACCTAGATCTGTTGGTTAAAGCAAGTCCAGACATAGATATATTGGTTAAAGCAAGTCTAGACATAAATCCATTGGTTAAAGCAAGTCCAGACATAAATCTATTGGTTAAAGCAAGCCCAGACATAGATCTATCTATCGGTTAAAGCAAGTCTAGACATAGATCTATTAGTTAAAGCAAGCCCAGACATAGATCTATTGGTTAAAGCAAGCCCAGACATAGATCTATTATTTAAAGCAAGTCTAGACATAAATCTATTAGTTAAAGCAAGTCTAGACATAGATCTAATGGTTAAAGCAAGTCTAGACATAAATCTATTGGTTAAAGCAAGTCTAGACATAAATCTATTAGTTAAAGCAAGTCTAGACATAAATCTATTAGTTAAAGCAAGTCTAGACATAAATATATTGGTTAAAGCAAGTCTAGACATAGATCTATTGGTTAAAGCAAGTCTAGACATAAATCTATTGGTTAAAGCAAGTATAGACATAAATCTATTAGTTAAAGCAAGTCTAGACATAAATCTATTAGTTAAAGCAAGTCTAGACATAGATCTATTGGTTAAAGCAAGTCCAGACTGATCTGTTGCTGCATTATAGAAAAACAGGTCTAGGTCTACACTGTGTACAAGTTCTCTGTTGGAATGAGTACACAGCAGATCTAGGTTTACACTGTGTACAAGTTCTCTGTTGGAATGAGTACACAGCAGATCTAGGTCTACACTGTGTGCAGGGCTTCACATTTAGAGTGAGTCCAGACCCAGATGTGTTTGGGCACGATACAATAGTAGATCTAGGTCTAAACTGTGTGTAGTTTCAGAGTTCTGTATGAATTGCAGAGTTGGGTCTTAGAGTGAGCCTAGACTCTGATCTGTTGGTGCATTATACAAGAACAGATATAGGTCTACAATGTGTGCTGGTCCTCACAGTTAGAATTAGTGCACAACAAATATAGGTCTACACTTAATGGAATTTGTCAGAACGAGTCCAGGGCCATATCTTCTGGTGCATTATACACTACAGGATGACAAATTATTTTATAATATGTTGCTGTGTGTAATACTACAGTATGGCAAATTATTTTATAATGTGTTGCTGCATGTAACACTACAGTATGGCAAATTATTTTATAATGTGTTGCTGAGTGTTATACTACAGTATGGCAAAGTATTTTATAATATGTTGCTGAGTGTTACACTACAGTATGGCAAATTATTTTATAATATGTTACTAAGTGTTACACTACAGTATGACAAATTGTTTTATAATATGTTACTAAGTGTTACACTACAGTATGACAAATTTTTTTATAATAAGTTTAGTGTTACACTACAGTATGAGAATTTTTTTTATAATAAGTTGTTAAATGTTACACTACAGTATGACAAATTATTTTATAATATGTTGCTAAGTGTTACACTACAGTATGAGAATTTTTTTTATAATAAGTTGTTAAATGTTACACTACAGTATGACAAATTATTTTATAATATGTTGTTAAGTGTTACACTACAGTATGACAATTTTTTTTTATAATATGTTGCTAAGTGTTACACTACAGTATGACAATTTTTTTTATAATATGTTGCTAAGTGTTACACTACAGTATGACAATTTTTTTTATAATATGTTGTTAAGTGTTACACTACAGTATGAGAATTTTTTTTATAATAAGTTAAATGTTACACTACAGTATGACAAATTATTTTATGATATGTTGCTAAGTGTTACACTACAGTATGACAATTTTTTTTATAATATGTTGCTAAGTGTTACACTACAGTATGACAAATTATTTTATAATATGTTGCTAAGTGTTGCACTACAGTATGACAAATTTTTTTATAATATGTTGCTAAGTGTTATGTCAGAGTATGGTAAATAGATCAATCCGGTGGCCTAGTGGTTAGAGCATCCACCTCAGATTTTTGAAGTCCAGGTTTGAATCCAGCAGTCATACCAATGACTTATAAAAATGGTACTAGCAGCTGCCTTGCTTGGCATTAAGCATTAAGAGGTTAGTGGTATGACTGGTTGGCCTGGTGTCAGGATAATGTGGCTGGATGGGACTGATGCTACGTGTCTGTGGGATGATGCCCAAATGCTAGACGTCACCTTGTACTGCTACACTGCAGACAATGTAGCAGAATTTCTGAAAAATTGTTAAATCTGTTATTAAAATATCCAAAATACAGTATAGCAAATGATTTTATCATATGTTGCTAAATGTTACAGTTCAGTATAGTAAATGATTTTATGATATGTTGCTAAATGTTACAGTTCAGTATGGCAAATGATTTTATATGTTGCTAAATGTTACAGTTCAGTATGGTAAATGATTTTATGATATGTTGCTAAGGTTAGATTGCATTATGGCAAATGATTTTATGATATGCTGCTAAATGTTAGATTGCATTATGGCAAATGATTTTATATGTTGCTAAATGTTACACTGCAAAATGGCAAAGATAATTATGATACATTACCAAAAGAGGTGAATGTTATGCAAAGCAGTAAATACAATATGCTAGATATTTAGAAATTAATGACATTTTAATTGGATTAGCTTCCTTTCTCACATTAGTTGGCTTATGGTGTATACACATGCTTGTCAAGACAGGATTTTCTCAACAAAAGTCATGCATTTAGAGTTGTTTGGATTAATGACAGAATAAGTCTACAGATCAGTAATTAGAACAATTTCAATTTCACTTTTCAATAATTTAATGTAGGTAATAATTTTCAGTTCTGCATTGAGCTTTTTTTGAAGGTCTATTTATATTACATGAAGACATTTCTGAGTTTACACAAGAATACTGATGTAAAATATAGGAGAATGTCTATGGCAGTTGTTTAAAAGATCACTGCACAAGGATAAATAACAAGAACAATCTTAGCCAACAGTTTCAAAACAGCAAATATGCAATTTCTGCTGTAATCCACCTGAGAAAGAAAAATAATTTGTGCAGAAGTTTTCAGTTTCATAAATAATAAGACTGCTAAAATAATTGCATTTCATATTTTACAGGAAAAGTCAGATGTCCTTGGTCAACTGGCACAGAAGGCCCAGTTGGTGACAAAAACATTTAATTCAATTGAGGGTGTCAGTTGTAATGTTGTGCAGGGAGCCATGTATGCCTTCCCAAGAATCTCACTTCCACCAAAAGCCATCCAAGCTGCTCAGGTAAAAGAAAAGTATATGCAAAGTTACTTCCTGATGTCTTATCTTTTCATAGAAAAGATGCAGATGATGTGATCCCACTCAACCAAAAGCATACATGGTTGCATCAATGAAGTTTTGCATCTGCTGCAGTATTGATCAAAAAATTTGAAACCATGGGGTATCAGACAGGCTGGTTTGTAGATGTACTAAAACAATTGTAGAGAATTTATCCATCATTTGGTGACAGATCATAGCGATAGGACCACTTCTGAAGAGTGAGGAGATGAAATGTGAGAACATGCAGCTGCGTTAAAGATTTATATTTGAATTTGATGTTTTTTTTACAGCTGAAGAATAAGATGGGCATTTACCATTTTTTGTAGCTCACTGGTCCCTAAAGTTAGGTGACATCATGCATTATTCATCCCATATTATCTGTTGTCCATTAGCATTTTTCTTTCTTTTTTAGCTTACTGGTCCCTAAAGTTAGGTGACATCATGCATTATTCATCCCATATTATCTGTTGTCCATTAGCATTTTTCTTTCTTTTTTAGCTTACTGGTCCCTAAAGTTAGGTGACATCATGCATTATTCATCCCATATTATCTGTTGTCCATTAGCATTTTCCATTTTTTTTTTAGCTTACTGGTCCCTAAAGTTAGGTGACATCATGCATTATTCATCCCATATTATCTGTTGTCCATTAGCATTTTTCTTTCTTTTTTAGCTTACTGGTCCCTAAAGTTAGGTGACATCATGCATTATTCATCCCATATTATCTGTTGTCCATTAGCATTTTTCTTTCTTTTTTAGCTTACTGGTCCCTAAAGTTAGTTGACATCATGCATTATTCATCCCATATTATCTGTTGTCCATTAGCATTTTCCTTTTTTTTTTTTTAGCTTACTGGTCTCTAAAGTTAGGTGACATCATGCATTATTCATCCCATATTATCTGTTGTCCATTAGCATTTTCCATTTTTTTTTTAGCTTACTGGTCCCTAAAGTTAGGTGACATCATGCATTATTCATCCCATATTATCTGTTGTCCATTAGCATTTTTCTTTCTTTTTTAGCTTACTGGTCCCTAAAGTTAGGTGACATCATGCATTATTCATCCCATATTATCTGTTGTCCATTAGCATTTTTCTTTCTTTTTTAGCTTACTGGTCCCTAAAGTCAGTTGACATCATGCATTATTCATCCCATATTATCTGTTGTCCATTAGCATTTTCCTTTTTTTTTTTTTAGCTTACTGGTCCCTAAAGTTAGGTGACATCATGCATTATTCATCCCATATTATCTGTTGTCCATTAGCATTTTCCATTTTTTTTTTAGCTTACTGGTCCCTAAAGTTAGGTGACATCATGCATTATTCATCCCATATTATCTGTTGTCCATTAGCATTTTTCTTTCTTTTTTAGCTTACTGGTCCCTAAAGTTAGGTGACATCATGCATTATTCATCCCATATTATCTGTTGTCCATTAGCATTTTTCTTTCTTTTTTAGCTTACTGGTCCCTAAAGTTAGTTGACATCATGCATTATTCATCCCATATTATCTGTTGTCCATTAGCATTTTCCTTTTTTTTTTTTTAGCTTACTGGTCCCTAAAGTTAGGTGACATCATGCATTATTCATCCCATATTATCTGTTGTCCATTAGCATTTTCCATTTTTTTTTTTTAGCTTACATGTCCCTAAAGTTAGGTGACATCATGCATTATTCATCCCATATTATCTGTTGTCCATTAGCATTTTCCATTTTTTTTTTTAGCTTACTGGTCCCTAAAGTTAGGTGACATCATGCATTATTCATCCCATATTATCTGTTGTCCATTAGCATTTTCCATTTTTTTTTTTTAGCTTACTGGTCCCTAAAGTTAGGTGACATCATGCATTATTCATCCCATATTATCTGTTGTCCATTAGCATTTTCCCTTTTTTTTTTTTAGCTTACTGGTCCTGAGAGTTAGATGACATCATGCATTATTCATCCCATATTATCTGTTGTCCATTAGCATTTTCCATTTTTTTTTTAGCTTACTGGTCCCTAAAGTTAGGTGACATCATGCATTATTCATCCCATATTATCTGTTGTCCATTAGCATTTTTCTTTCTTTTTTAGTTTACTGGTCCCTAAAGTTAGGTGACATCATGCATTATTCATCCCATATTATCTGTTGTCCATTAGCATTTTTCTTTCTTTTTTAGCTTACTGGTCCCTAAAGTTAGTTGACATCATGCATTATTCATCCCATATTATCTGTTGTCCATTAGCATTTTTCTTTCTTTTTTAGCTTACTGGTCCCTAAAGTTAGGTGACATCATGCATTATTCATCCCATATTATCTGTTGTCCATTAGCATTTTTCTTTCTTTTTTAGCTTACTGGTCCCTAAAGTTAGTTGACATCATGCATTATTCATCCCATATTATCTGTTGTCCATTAGCATTTTCCTTTTTTTTTTTTTAGCTTACTGGTCCCTAAAGTTAGGTGACATCATGCATTATTCATCCCATATTATCTGTTGTCCATTAGCATTTTCCATTTTTTTTTTTTTAGCTTACTGGTCCCTAAAGTTAGGTGACATCATGCATTATTCATCCCATATTATCTGTTGTCCATTAGCATTTTCCATTTTTTTTTTTTAGCTTACTGGTCCCTAAAGTTAGGTGACATCATGCATTATTCATCCCATATTATCTGTTGTCCATTAGCATTTTCCATTTTTTTTTTTTAGCTTACTGGTCCCTAAAGTTAGGTGACATCATGCATTATTCATCCCATATTATCTGTTGTCCATTAGCATTTTCCATTTTTTTTTTTTAGCTTACTGGTCCCTAAAGTTAGGTGACATCATGCATTATTCATCCCATATTATCTGTTGTCCATTAGCATTTTCCATTTTTTTTTTTTAGCTTACTGGTCCCTAAAGTTAGGTGACATCATGCATTATTCATCCCATATTATCTGTTGTCCATTAGCATTTTCCATTTTTTTTTTTTAGCTTACTGGTCCCTAAAGTTAGGTGACATCATGCATTATTCATCCCATATTATCTGTTGTCCATTAGCATTTTCCATTTTTTTTTTTTAGCTTACTGGTCCCTAAAGTTAGGTGACATCATGCATTATTCATCCCATATTATCTGTTGTCCATTAGCATTTTCCATTTTTTTTTTTTAGCTTACTGGTCCCTAAAGTTAGGTGACATCATGCATTATTCATCCCATATTATCTGTTGTCCATTAGCATTTTTCTTTCTTTTTTAGCTTACTGGTCCCTAAAGTTAGTTGACATCATGCATTATTCATCCCATATTATCTGTTGTCCATTAGCATTTTCCATTTTTTTTTTAGCTTACTGGTCCCTAAAGTTAGGTGACATCATGCATTATTCATCCCATATTATCTGTTGTCCATTAGCATTTTCCATTTTTTTTTTTAGCTTACTGGTCCCTAAAGTTAGGTGACATCATGCATTATTCATCCCATATTATCTGTTGTCCATTAGCATTTTCCATTTTTTGTTTTTAGCTTACTGGTCCCTAAAGTTAGGTGACATCATGCATTATTCATCCCATATTATCTGTTGTCCATTAGCATTTTCCATTTTTTTTTTTAGCTTACTGGTCCCTAAAGTTAGGTGACATCATGCATTATTCATCCCATATTATCTGTTGTCCATTAGCATTTTCCATTTTTTTTTTTTAGCTTACTGGTCCCTAAAGTTAGGTGACATCATGCATTATTCATCCCATATTATCTGTTGTCCATTAGCATTTTTCTTTCTTTTTTAGCTTACTGGTCCCTAAAGTTAGGTGACATCATGCATTATTCATCCCATATTATCTGTTGTCCATTAGCATTTTTCTTTCTTTAGCTTACTGGTCCCTAAAGTTAGGTGACATCATGCATTATTCATCCCATATTATCTGTTGTCCATTAGCATTTTTCTTTCTTTTTTAGCTTACTGGTCCCTAAAGTTAGTTGACATCATGCATTATTCATCCCATATTATCTGTTGTCCATTAGCATTTTCCATTTTTTTTTTTAGCTTACTGGTCCCTAAAGTTAGGTGACATCATGCATTATTCATCCCATATTATCTGTTGTCCATTAGCATTTTCCATTTTTTTTTTTAGCTTACTGGTCCCTAAAGTTAGGTGACATCATGCATTATTCATCCCATATTATCTGTTGTCCATTAGCATTTTCCATTTTTTTTTTTTAGCTTACTGGTCCCTAAAGTTAGGTGACATCATGCATTATTCATCCCATATTATCTGTTGTCCATTAGCATTTTTCTTTCTTTTTTAGCTTACTGGTCCCTAAAGTTAGGTGACATCATGCATTATTCATCCCATATTATCTGTTGTCCATTAGCATTTTTCTTTCTTTTTTAGCTTACTGGTCCCTAAAGTTAGGTGACATCATGCATTATTCATCCCATATTATCTGTTGTCCATTAGCATTTTTCTTTCTTTTTTAGCTTACTGGTCCCTAAAGTTAGGTGACATCATGCATTATTCATCCCATATTATCTGTTGTCCATTAGCATTTTTCTTTCTTTTTTAGCTTACTGGTCCCTAAAGTTAGGTGACATCATGCATTATTCATCCCATATTATCTGTTGTCCATTAGCATTTTCCATTTTTTTTTTTAGCTTACTGGTCCCTAAAGTTAGGTGACATCATGCATTATTCATCCCATATTATCTGTTGTCCATTAGCATTTTCCATTTTTTTTTTTAGCTTACTGGTCCCTAAAGTTAGGTGACATCATGCATTATTCATCCCATATTATCTGTTGTCCATTAGCATTTTTCTTTCTTTTTTAGCTTACTGGTCCCTAAAGTTAGGTGACATCATGCATTATTCATCCCATATTATCTGTTGTCCATTAGCATTTTTCTTTCTTTTTTAGCTTACTGGTCCCTAAAGTTAGTTGACATCATGCATTATTCATCCCATATTATCTGTTGTCGATTAGCATTTTCCTTTTTTTTTTTTTAGCTTACTGGTCCCTAAAGTTAGGTGACATCATGCATTATTCATCCCATATTATCTGTTGTCCATTAGCATTTTCCATTTTTTTTTTTTTAGCTTACTGGTCCCTAAAGTTAGGTGACATCATGCATTATTCATCCCATATTATCTGTTGTCCATTAGCATTTTCCATTTTTTTTTTTTAGCTTACTGGTCCCTAAAGTTAGGTGACATCATGCATTATTCATCCCATATTATCTGTTGTCCATTAGCATTTTCCATTTTTTTTTTTAGCTTACTGGTCCCTAAAGTTAGGTGACATCATGCATTATTCATCCCATATTATCTGTTGTCCATTAGCATTTTCCATTTTTTTTTTTAGCTTACGTGTCCCTAAAGTTAGGTGACATCATGCATTATTCATCCCATATTATCTGTTGTCCATTAGCATTTTCCATTTTTTTTTTTAGCTTACTGGTCCCTAAAGTTAGGTGACATCATGCATTATTCATCCCATATTATCTGTTGTCCATTAGCATTTTCCATTTTTTTTTTTTAGCTTACTGGTCCCTAAAGTTAGGTGACATCATGCATTATTCATCCCATATTATCTGTTGTCCATTAGCATTTTCCATTTTTTTTTTTTAGCTTACTGGTCCCTAAAGTTAGGTGACATCATGCATTATTCATCCCATATTATCTGTTGTCCATTAGCATTTTCCATTTTTTTTTTTTAGCTTACTGGTCCCTAAAGTTAGGTGACATCATGCATTATTCATCCCATATTATCTGTTGTCCATTAGCATTTTTCTTTCTTTTTTAGCTTACTGGTCCCTAAAGTTAGTTGACATCATGCATTATTCATCCCATATTATCTGTTGTCCATTAGCATTTTCCATTTTTTTTTTAGCTTACTGGTCCCTAAAGTTAGGTGACATCATGCATTATTCATCCCATATTATCTGTTGTCCATTAGCATTTTCCATTTTTTTTTTTTAGCTTACTGGTCCCTAAAGTTAGGTGACATCATGCATTATTCATCCCATATTATCTGTTGTCCATTAGCATTTTCCATTTTTTTTTTTTAGCTTACTGGTCCCTAAAGTTAGGTGACATCATGCATTATTCATCCCATATTATCTGTTGTCCATTAGCATTTTCCATTTTTTTTTTTAGCTTACTGGTCCCTAAAGTTAGGTGACATCATGCATTATTCATCCCATATTATCTGTTGTCCATTAGCATTTTCCATTTTTTTTTTTTAGCTTACTGGTCCCTAAAGTTAGGTGACATCATGCATTATTCATCCCATATTATCTGTTGTCCATTAGCATTTTTCTTTCTTTTTTAGCTTACTGGTCCCTAAAGTTAGGTGACATCATGCATTATTCATCCCATATTATCTGTTGTCCATTAGCATTTTTCTTTCTTTTTTAGCTTACTGGTCCCTAAAGTTAGGTGACATCATGCATTATTCATCCCATATTATCTGTTGTCCATTAGCATTTTTCTTTCTTTTTTAGCTTACTGGTCCCTAAAGTTAGGTGACATCATGCATTATTCATCCCATATTATCTGTTGTCCATTAGCATTTTCCATTTTTTTTTTTAGCTTACTGGTCCCTAAAGTTAGGTGACATCATGCATTATTCATCCCATATTATCTGTTGTCCATTAGCATTTTCCATTTTTTTTTTTAGCTTACTGGTCCCTAAAGTTAGGTGACATCATGCATTATTCATCCCATATTATCTGTTGTCCATTAGCATTTTCCATTTTTTTTTAGCTTACTGGTCCCTAAAGTTAGGTGACATCATGCATTATTCATCCCATATTATCTGTTGTCCATTAGCATTTTCCATTTTTTTTTTTTTAGCTTACTGGTCCTGAGAGTTAGATGACCATCATATCATGCATTGTTAATCATACATTATCTTTTGTCCATTATTTTTTGCCATTTTCAACTTCAGCAATCAAAAAAGATAAACCACTGGACTAATTTTAACCAAGTTTCACAGAAATCATCTGGCATAGATGTCGTTTAGGTTGGTAGAGATAATGCCATTCCACCTTTAGATATGACTACTTTACAGATTTTTTTTGAAATCTCTTCTAAATCACAGAACTAAATTTGACTGAAAGTACCCTGAAATGGGGGCCATTCAAGATTTAACAAATTATGCTGATGTGTCAACCAATATATCTGCCATTACAAAATGTAGATAAACCCAAGGGTATAACTGTTTTCAAAATTAATGTTTAATCCTGGGCAACCAGCTTTTAAAATCTGGTTACCCACCAGAATTTTGGGGTTGCTCAGTAAATCACTGATTTTCCTCAAAAATTGATGTAATCTACCGACCTGTCTACTCTTATGATTTGACCGTGAGACTTATAATAATTAGCCTTAACATACGGATTTGCAGTATAAAAGCAAAAATTACCAAAATATAATTGTTGTACATGCAATGCAGGGTCATGGTTGTCCTCCCTGGCTTTAGGTCTCTTTCATTTCACACCCTTTGACAACGTTGACCGGAAACAACACAAGTGCTGTCCATCTACTTTCTTGTAGTTGGGCAAATGTCGACCTGAAAGATTTAATTTTATCTGAGTTTACACCATTACAGTTTATATTATTATTAATCTAATACTGTTACTCAAATCTCAAATCTTAAACTGTCAGCTAACTGTACATTTTTCAGGTGGAATTTGTATTTGTTTAGCACAAACTAATACAGTATGCAGCAAGAATTCATTGTCTTGACTGTTTAAATTTTCCATATTTCAGAATCAATAGAAACAACTTTCATATGCTTATAGGTCAAGCACATTTCTTTTTTCTACAGAGAAATGATAAAGTGTCTAACTGGATCATAGGCTCTCAGTGTTTCAAACAAAAATAAATAAAAAAAATGCAACAAGATTTTTGTGCTTATGCTTACTGGTTTTTAGATATTTCATTTTTTTTTTTCTTCATGTTTTTATCCAGGCAAAAGGTCAGAATCCTGATGCATTCTACTGCTTCCAGCTGCTAGAAAATACAGGAATTTGTGTTGTGCCTGGATCAGGATTCGGGCAGAAACCAAACACATTTCACTTCAGGTAGGTTTATTTCTGTTCTTTATTCATGTCACTACTATGGAAATGAAGTGGCAAAGGTAGTAGAGTTGGTCCATATCCCTGTTTTCCAAAAGTTGTTTCTTTTTCCTTAATCTCAAGGACAGTGGTGATATAGACAACTAAACCAACCCTCACCACCACTACATTCCAGTTTGGGTGTGTGCGTTAGATTGTGCATGTGATTTTTCCTAGAGTTATCTCCCTTGTTCCACAACTCTTTACCCATAACTTAACCATCAGCAAAAAATGTCTAAACTTGATCCAAATATACTTTTATGCTGTGTCCAATAAAGATGGAGGAGAATATAGATGTGGGTGTCATTTTTTAGTCCATCACACTCATTTCTTACATATAACTCTCCAACCATTTATGGCTTCTCTTGACACTTCATGATTAATTTGGATGAGTGGTTCACAAGTTCCTTTCACAAGTTTGTCAAAATAAAAAATGTGCCCTTGCAATGGGCAGTATGGCCTCCATCGCAGCCATCTTGAAAATCTTTTTATGGCAACTCCTGAACAAAATGACGTGGTTTTCACCAAAATACATCTTTTTTGGTAGATGGCCCTAAATGAAAATGGTGCTGCTTTGTCATCCAGCTTGCAGCCATGGTGGCCATTTTGAAAATGTTGTTATCACAATTTCTCCTGAATGAATGGTCATATCAGCATGGAGATTTCACTGAAATATTTCTTATGTCTATTTTGTTATAAATGAAAATGGTGCCAATCTAGCCTTCAATATGGCTACCATAGTCTTCTTGAAAATCTTACTGCTACATTTCCAAAATGACTGGTCATATCGACATTGTGCTTTCACCAAAAGATTTCTTATAAGTTTAGTTGGTCCTAGATGGCAATGTTATGAAGTTGATATCCAGTATGGCCACCATGTCAGTCATCTTGAAAATCTTATTACTGTTACTCCTCCAGAATGGAAAGTCACATCAACTTGAGGTTTTCACCACTTCATATAATGTCTTGTTGGTTTTTAATTAAAATGGTGCTGACCTGACATCTAGTATGACCACCATTGTGGACATCTTTTAAAACTTGTTGCTGCTACTCCTCTTAAATGGAAAGTCACTTTGACATGGGATTTTAATCAGAAAAATTCTTATGGTGTCTAGTTGTTCCTGAATGAAAATGATTTAAATTGATCCTCAATATGGCCACTAAAGCAGCCATCTTGAAAATATTATCTCAACTCCTAAACAGATGGCTATATCAATATGTGGCTTTCACCAGTAGACTTCTTATGAAAATGGTGCTAATCTTAGATCAGTGTGATTGGAATAATGGCTGTTTTTTAAATTTTTCTGTCAGTACTTACCCTGATATGGAGTTTGCACCAGATACATTTAATAATGTCTATTTGGTTCCAAATAAAAATGGTGCCAATCTGGCATCCCAACTGTCCACCACAACAGCTAATTTGAAAATCTTGGTATCACTGAATAAAAGCAGAGATGGTTTCAACACTTGGCAGTTAACAGGAAGAAATGGTCTTGTCTTGAATTCTTGGAAATGGAAATTCTTTTGGGCCGTTAGAGTGCCAGTCCCTTCGAGGGACTCTTGTTTATCAACTCATTATAGTACTCTACTTAAATATCAATGAAAATTTTATTATTATTATTATTATTATTATTTTTTAAAATTGTTTTATGCAATGTAACATTATGTATGGATGCATTTAGGCAGGTGGTTGGTAGTTTGTGTGATTTAACAGTATGTCAGCACAACATTGGCTATATAGTGCTAGTTAAAATTTTAAACTTGATTTTTTGGGGGAAAGGTTATAAATCAAAATAAGCAGAGCAATTTTTCCATTAAGTCTTTAATTTGAAAAGTCACCGACAATTCACAGTCGAGATCACTTTAGTTGGAAGTAATTTCACTGTCATAATTAATACTAATAGATGCTACTAAAGAATACTTGCAGTCAGGGGCCTCATAGTGGCTGAGTGGTCTAAAACACTCAGTGTTATGGATCACAGCCATCTGACCTCTGCATGGGTTCGAGTCTTGGGCTCAGCCAATGTGGGTACGTGAGAAAAGCTTGCAAATAGCTTCTCGTGGGTCTGTGATTCTTTCGGGGTTATTCCAGGTTCTTACTCCACCATTTACACTGACTGTCTTGTATGTTCTAGCTTGTGCTAAAAAATGGCATTAAACATCCAGTCAGTCATCTCAGCCATTATCTACCCTCTCATTTCCAGGGTGAAGCCATCTAAGATATTTCTATGAAGCTTGGTACAAATATTAGACTTAATGTGTCTTTTGATATTTACAATTCATTTTCAACATTTGATAAATTTGTCTTTTCTTCCATCCATCCATCCATTATTCTCACACAACTCTAAAGCTGTTCTTTAAAATCTTGGTCCAGAAGTGTCATATGCTAATTTCAGTATTCTGTCAACTTGTCACTACATTCATCCATACATCACTGCCCTATATATATATATATATATTTTATACATACAAACTTCTTGCATATGAAAATATTTAACAAATCATTCTGTCTCCTTTAAGAGATTTTGGCTTTGTGATAGGTGTAGAAGACTATATTGAGCATTCACTCCAGTTGGGGGAGGGGGGTAGCTATCACATGTCCATCTGTCTTTCCATAAACATTATTGTTTTCCAAATATAACTCTTAACAATATTTGGTACATGTAAAGCACAAAGATGCTGCTTGGCCTAGGGATCCTGGGATTCTCACAGTAACAATTGATTATCAAACAGTGTTTATGCAATTTGTTGTACTCAGTGGTTGTTGTTTTTCCATTTCAGAATGTTATCAAATCATGACATTTATATCTTTTGTCTCCATGATCTCAGTTGATTAGGTGTTTGCAGGCAAGGACTTGTATGACTGAGATAAGGTGTAGTTTATACAGGAAAAAAGTTCTAATTGAATTGTGTCAGCAAGGAAATCTTTTTAAAATGTGAAATGTCAAAAGTAAAAGTGATAACTTTTGAGCCAGTGAAGTAATGAATTTATAGCATTTCATTTGTCTTCAAAACTTTGGTTCTTTGCTCTGTCTCAAGGTCAAACTTAGGGGCCCAAGGTAGCCAAGTTGTCTATGGCACTCACCGTTATGGATCACTGAAATCTCACCTTTGTCTGCATGGGTTCAAGTCTTAGACTTAACCAACCTTTGTATGTGAGAAAGCTTGCCAGTAGATCCCTGTGGGTCAGTGGTTATTCCTAGGATTTCCTGAGGTTCTTCTTGCACCAAATATAGTGTTCTACTTGCACCAAATATAGTGACTGCCATGTATAAATTATGTTGTGCAGAAAAAATGGGGTTAAACCATTACAAGGTAAAGGTCACAACAAGTAAGTCAGTAACCTCTTTCCTTATCCAGACTGTAACTTTTTAACCAGATATTTTTTATGAAACTTATCATACACACCTTATCATACAGTAGTCAAGTCCATAACTCAGAGGTCAAGGACATTCATATGGCAAAGAGATCATGAGATGTGTGTATGATGTGCCATTTGTGGTACTCATGTTCTTTATATACTTATATATATAGATTAATATATTATTATTATTATATATATATATAGATTAATTCTCCCAAATGATTCTATTTTTATATTTTAGGACAACCATTTTGCCACCTGTAGAGAAGATTCAAGTAATGATGGAATTGTTTAAAGGTTTCCACCAGAAGTTCCTGCAAACCTACAAGTAAAGCTAGTGCTCCAAAGAAACTTGTCAATTAAAGACAGGAACCATCCGTGTGATGCCTTTATTGCAAAATAACCTTAAGATAGAACTCCAATACTGTTGAAATTATGTATCAGAATGAACCTGTTTTGTATGAATGGAAACTGCATTCCAGATTCTTTTAGTTTTGTCCAGCTCTAAGACCACCTTCTTAACCTTCATTGCCAATAATATATTTGTTAAATATTTAGCTCTACTGGTATTGACCAGAAGAAATTATGGAATGAGTTGTTGTCCACTGAAATTAGTACAAGTTTGTTATTTCTGTTCCTCCTAAGCTACTTTCAAGGCTGAATTAAATCTTTACACACACATTTTACGATATTCAGATTGGTCCTAATTGAATCATGCTATTGATACTCCTCTTGAATATAAAGTCAAATCAACATGGAGTTTTCACCAGAAGACTTCTTACGAAGTCTAAATGGTCCAATTTGAAATAAAAATTACATTGATTTGGTTACCATGACAACCATCATGAAATTCTCATTGTTGCTATCTTCCTGATCATAAAGTCATGTAGACATGTCATATTCACCATAAGACTTCTTACAATGTTTAATTGATCCACAGTTATATGGTGGACATAGTTATTATGGCTATTATAATTGCCAGAATAGACATGGAATTTTTCACAATAAGTCAGTGAGATCTAGTTGATTCTAAATGAAATATTGTGCCACTTGGATGTCCATTATGTCCATCACAGCGGTCATTATACAAATCATGTCATTGCTACTATTCTTGAATGGTTGGTCATATCAGGATGAAGTTTTTTAAGGACTTGTAATATCTTGTTCATCCTAAATGAAAATGGTGTCACTCAGAAATCCAATATGGCCACTACTGCAGCCATCTTGAAAATCTTATTAACATTACTGCACCTGAATGGAAAGTTGTATTGACATGGGGGGTTTTCCCCTGAGAAGGGTATTTATGATGTTTGTAGTATTCACACTTGTCCTGCTTGTTTAAACCCTCTGTACTGATTTTAATAACAAAACACATCATGGATATAACAAATGCACAACACTTAGTAATTTTTGTTCGTCAGTTTATAATTTCTAACCTGATTATTGCCAGGGGGTCATATTGATAAGCAGTTTTCACTAGAAAACTTCTTGTGATGTGTTGTCGGTCACAAATGATAATGGTACCAATCTGATGTCTAAAATTACTACCATGGCATCCATTTTGAAAGTCTTATCACAGCTCATCTTAATGTAAAGTCTTATTAACATGGTTTTTTGACTTCTTCTAGTTGGCCAGTCTAACATCCAAAATGGCCACCACTGTGTCCATCTTGAAATTATGTTATTGCTACTCTTCTAAATGAATGGTCACATTCACATATAGTTTTGACCAAAAGACTTCAGATGATATGTAGTTGGTCCTTATTCCGTTATGACCATAGCAGCAGCTAACTTGAAAATTGGATTATTGCTAAAGAATATCAGAGCTGTGTTTCAGCTCTTAATACTTTAAAAGAAGAAACGGTCTTGTATTGAATTCCTGGAAATTGTTTTCATTCAATTGAATGCCAGTCCTCATTAATCATCATGCAATTGACATAATACAATGAAATAAAATGGAAGTGTAATTCCTATTTATATATGGTATTTTTTTTTAAAATATCTTTTATTGCTCATAGGGTTTGGGAATCAGCTTGTAACGTGTTAATGTCATATGAGATTGATTTTTGTATATTGAATATATACATCTTGTTTTTATAATTGATGCCCACTTGTTTGTTTGCTGGGGTAAGTTTAGATAGATCATAATGGTCATTTTGCTGTGAATTTTGCATGCACTTGTAATCTCCGTTTTAATTTTCTTAAATGAGTCTCATCAACCAGAAGCTTGTTAGAATATGGGTAAAATTACTAAAAGAATAAACAAGACACGGATGAGAGATCAGCAGTATAACTAACAAAAATGTCTGTGGTGGGTGGATGTGTTTTGGATATGTCATGCATATGTATTTGATAATGTAACTGGTGCTTTAACTGTTGCACTTTTTTGTTTTCATCAGCTATACTGATGTGTAACAGAGACCACTTCCCACTCAGCGGTTGTGTGATAATTGTTGATTTTCATACCGTTGTATGATATTTTTTAAGACCCTTATAGGGTGTAGAGAAATCATAATTATATTTTAAAAGATCTGTATTTTTTGCTTCATTTCGACTGTAGTTCAATAAAAAAAATTCTAGTAGTATTTTTTTTATTTCTTTACATATTCAACCAGTAGGAAGTAGTTTAAGATCATTAAATTTTGACATGACATTCACTTTGCACTCATTTTTACGCCATTGCTGTTGGCACATGCTATGATCTGCATACAGCTCATTTGATTTATGTCAGTTTCAGTTTGCACCATGACCTCAGGAGCATATCTATGGTATAAATTTAGCACAGCCGTCATATAAGCAAAGGCCAACTGCAAGCAGCATAAACCCTGATCTGCCATTACCTAATCTGATCTGCCATCACCTAATCTGATCTGCCATCACCTAATCTGATCTGCCATCACCTAATCTGATCTGCCATCATCTAATCTGATCTGCCATCACCTAATCTGCTGGCATATTAAGGTTTGTGTTGTTTGTTCTGCTTATTACTCCAATCATCAAGTTACACGAGAGTACATGTTATGAATAAAATTTAGTCTCGACAGAATGATGGTCTATTGTGTTTAAGAAACTATTACTTGTCTGGATATAATAATTATGGCCTGTTTCATTAACATACGATTGGAAATCTTCTTTTGAAACAAATTCATGCCAGAGTATTTTGTAATTCCAGTTTCCCAAAGAAACAAGAGTCAGTGCATGGTCTGTCATTTTACATACCCATTTTAATTGGGTTTTTTTTATAGGTAATTAGGTACAAGATTATTATTATATTCTTAGATATCTTAAATTAAAAAAATATTTACTAAAAAAAGTTACATACCCAAGATCAGAGGAAAGAATTATAGTTGTTATTGATTGATTGTTTGTAAAATATTACAATACAATAAGAATAGAAATTGGGTTTGTCATTGTTGACAGTAACATAAAATGCATTACTGTTAAGTCAAAAAAATTTCATGTAAAATTTACCAGATTTAATATTTGTAATTAACTAACTTTAGATCTGTAGAAGTAAAGTTTGATATATAATTTTCATAACCCGAACTCGGCAGATCAACTCGGCATTTTGTCCAAACATCTTTTCATCTAGTTTTAATTGTTAAAAGTAAAATTTGCAGAACTCTGGTAAATTCGTTAAGTCATTATGATAAAAAAAAACATTGTACTGAAATAAATTAGTTAAAGCAGCTGAAACCAAAGATATTGTTTTGTTTTTATATATGATTTTATTTTAAAGTTTGCATAACATTTAAAAATAAGACAATCATGTGAAATATTGTTATTCACTGTAGAATGTAACACTTTTTGATAGGTCAAATGTAGGAATTGGATAAAAAATGATGAAAAATTTTCAGATATGGCTGATGCCATTGAGACTGATGCACTTTTTAAAATATAAACTTACACTTTCCACTCTCTTTGTCTTAACAAAAGTTTCAAATGTGTTGTGCAATTGAAGATTTCAGGATGATGACAGTGGTTTTACTGTCGCAGATATCTTTATACCAATTCAGCACATATCTCCTGCACTAGGCAAGTAGAACATCTGTATTGAAGATGGCTTTGTCTCTTTCAAACTACTGGGCATGTTCTATTCCTATTTCATATGGAATTAATTTCACCAATCAATCTTTCATCAGAGTAATGATATTTAAAGACAACCAAGATCCAGCAGTTTGTGAAATGCATACCCTTTTATTCATTTGGGACAGTCTGTCACCCTTTGCTTACCCAAACTTTCTTCTCAAAACAGGCATGGTTACATCGTTTCCATCTCTGTCCAAACAGATGACTCCTTTGCACCTGGCATTTGTCAGAATGCTCAGTGAAGGAAACAATTCAAGCCTTGTATCATGGAGAAAAATCGACAAGCAAGAAGGCCCTCTATATGGATGTTCTACAAGTTAAAGTGGCGTATATTCAATGACTGGTACGAAGATAAAAGCATAGTCCCTTTGAGTGCCTTAATCCCACAACTGGCTAAATTTGTTCTCTGGATGTATGAGGAGAAAAAGTTGGTTAAAATGTCAGATAAATGTCTGTATTAGATCTTGTCCATTCTCTCAAACATTCTCTGAAGCCCACAGAGATACTTTAGTGAACAAGTAAACAACACTTCCTTCCAGTCAAAGGCAGGAAAGAAGACATTACTCTAGCATCATGGCTGAAGTGGGTCATACACTCAGTATACTATTGACATTTCAAGAGATCAGAGTCACTTCATGTAGATTTCAGCCCATGAAATTAGATCATTCTCTGCAAGCCTTGCTTTTAAACACAATGTTGCGATATGAGACAGAATATAAGATGTTGGCTGGCATGCACAGTCAGCCTCAAGATTCAATCCCATAGACCATATTTAAATCTTAGTGGGTCTAGTGGCTGTGGCCTAGTTATCCACCAGATGTCAGCATAGTCAGCATTATGGACATTCCCAGCTTTTCTGCTGGAACTTCCCACACATTTTGTTGGTAAGAAGAGTTTAACAACACTCTTAATCAGTTATAATATTCACAGGCTACATTACTGTCATCTGTGCTGCATCCAAGTTAGGAGAGTGGGTTATCTTTCATATAGGGAATCCAGTCTTTCTTCCAATGGTATTGGTAGGTTGCTGTGTTCCCTCTTTTTACCTGTTATCCTAAAATTAACAAGATCGGTAAACTTATTTCAGTAGAAAGCAAGTATTTTATTTTTCTCAAAAACTACCCAATCACATTACTTTAATAACCTTCCACCTTTCCACCATAAAAGCATGCTAATTGATCCAGTACTCATTCTAAAACCAGCAACACTTGGCAGCATCTAGATGAAGTAATAGGCAAGGGTTATTGCCCCATTATATGTTGCAGCCAGTAATTACATTTTTCATATTTTGGTTGGCTGGATTCAGGAGGTACTAAGTTTGTATTCCAAACATTATTGTGATTAGGTGTGCAATTTCAGATAAGCATAATTTACTTTTAAAAAACTTGCTTTCATATTTGCCAGCATTTTAATGATTATCTACCTGCAATCTGTGGCTTGAATGTAGTGATGATCATTTCAGTTATGATTGTGTGCATATCCCTCACAGAAACAAATATTTATTTTTGTCACAGGCAGCTCCTCTAAAAGGATCACACATATGTGAAACTTTTCTCAAGATAATTGGCTATTAGCAAAGGTACAAGTCAGGAAGCTGTTGTTATTCCCACCAATTTCAGGAAATGTGAACCTCTCAAAGTATTATACCTAAAATATGTATGCTTTTTATGAATTTGTTAAACATTGCCATTTTTTATGCATTTTTTAAATTGAATGCTGATGTCATATATTTACAGATTTGTCAGAAGTTTTTCATCTACATATACAAGATACTGTATCAATGATGCATTATATAGAATTGTGTAATGCTTTACATACATAATAGATCTTAATTAGGATTTAAGTATAAATCATATTGGAAATAAAAATAGTTCATGCACAGATGATTAATTTTATCATTGTCATCTCCTAATTTTCTATCTTCTTCCATTCATTTGTCCACACATCAGTTCGTCTGTTTAAAATGATTCCAGCATGATTGTTCCCCCCCCCCCAAAAAAAAAAGCTGCACCTTTAATTTTGTAAATGAAAAAAGTCTAGTTGTTAGAGAGGAGTTGTTGATGAATTTGTTACTAGTTTAAAATGTGGAATTGGCTTCTGCTTATTGTCTTGGACAATTATGAAAAAGTTGTAGATATTTACTGATCTGTATTTAGAACACAAGATAATGATCATGGGTATGCAAATTTTGTGCAAATCATACTGTACATATTTGTTCACATTTAAATGGTGTTTGTTTTTATCAGCTTCCCATTAATTAAGCAGTATGACAACAATGCAGATTCATAAGTTAACTTTTATTTATTTTTACTGTTATACATGTACATATTTTTTGTAAGTTATAAAAAAAATTCTTCTATTACATGTTATTGTATTGTAATTTTATTTGCTGGATGTGACATTGTCCGGAAATTCAATTCAGTAGTGAACAACTAATAATAGAAACGTTGTATCTAATGCTGACCAAGTTCCTGGCATTGATTCAGAACCAGTAAGAGTTGTGGTAAACAACTTTTGTTAATTTTTTTTAAAATTCTTTCTCAGAGTATGATTCATAAAATGAAATCGAGGCCATGCTTTTGGAAACCTGACAAATAATATGTATCAATTAGGTTTCTTCAGAGGATTAACCCACATTTGGGCATCTGTTTTGCGTTGTAGCTAGATTTATTATTGAGAAATAATAATTATTCTTGCTATGGTACTTGAGATGTTTTATGTTGTTACCAATTTAGGCTAATTATTTTGTTTAATTTAAATTATTTGAATTACAAGTTTGTTTTCCCAGGAAATACTGGTGCGCTAAATTAATTCTTGGACAAAGACATTTATCAAAATATACACAGAAATCAAAAACTGGAATATTATTTTTTGTGATTCAACAAAGAACTGTTGACTAATCAGTACAAAGCTGGCAACAGCATATGTCATTGCTTTCCATTTTGGATTTCATTAAGTTTTGTCCCATTTCTTTCTTTTTCAAAAAATTAATAGGAGTATTAGTCTTTAATTTATCATGAGATGGACAAGAAAGTAGTTCAAACAGCCACTAGAAATGTTTTGATGTAGTTAAACTGATTAGGACATCATGGTCTTTCCCCAACCTACATTTATATATTTCTCTGTTTTCACTGATACACCCAATCATTCTTCAGTTGCATACATGTAATTATGTAGAGCATGCAGATTCATCCGTAAACTTGAAGGCTAAAGAGCATGGTTGAGTTAAGTTATGAGCAAGAGACTTTTCAAATTAATCAGGCTTTTATCCTTGGAAAGACTTTGTATCAGACTAGTAAAGTGGGTAAAATTAATATGAAATTTGGGAGATAATTTACTGATGTTTTTCTTGCAATACTACATAAGCTGCCTAATGAAATTATCAGCAGTTGAGTTGTGAAACCAAGCGAGTGTTATCCGATTCACTTGGACCTCTTCTTCATTTAAAACATGCAAATCATATTGTAAAAATCTAGCAAATGTCGCAGATTCTGAGGTATCAAATTATGGCGTTAAATGATTATTTTCTGCTATAAAGAGTAACAAGAATTGTACATTCCTGCCCATGTTTCAAGGACTTGATTTTGAAGAAATAACTTCACTCAAGGGCCTCATAGTTTCAGTTGTTCACACTTATGTTGGATAAATCATTGTGGGTTGTCAAGACAAAGCCTTGCATTTTTCAGAGACTGGTGTCATCATATCACTGAAGAAACGTTTCCTATTGGATGAGTTCTCGGTGCTATAGCCAGCCATGAATACACAAAGGTATCAGACGAATTGCACGATTGAAATGTAGATAGTTCAGACTGCCAAGTCTTCTATCTCGACTGATATAAATAGTTAAAACTATAGGACAATACACAGAAAATGTGTTTATAGCCCGCGGCACATGTGTCAATGATTTGCTGACAAGTGTAGTCCAAAGATGGTCTCACCTTTAACATTAGAACCAGCACAGCAAAGATGTTAAAACGGCAATTTGCCCGCGAGTTCACCAAATGAAGATATATTACACATACCTGACAACGAATAGAGCAGCTAGCTGCTCAGGAAGAAAAAAACAAAGACTACCGGCCCAGACCAAATTTTTGGTCTATTGCTGAAATATGCTTCCACTATTATTTTCATTGGCTGTACGCAAACCATGCCTCTCCTTCGGGAGTGGAAAGATTCCCGAGGCCTGGATTACATCGCTAGGTGTGCAGATTTTAAAGAAGGGAATTCGTTATATGGTTATATACCAGCAAACGATCGGTTTATACTTCCGACTTGCTACAAATGTAGAACGCTATAACCACCACACTCTGCTCTGTCGTATCTTCGTACGCCACAAAATGCTTAGCGACTGTCGGCATAGATTTCGTAAAATAAGGTAATGTGATACACAGCTTATTCTTTCCATGCATAGCAAGCAAAATGGTTTACTCTATATATGTCAACATTACATTTGACAGAATATCCCATTAACGCCGCTTGATGAAGATTCACCGCTGTGGTGCAAGGAATAATACACTAGACTGGAGTGACGATTTTATCTTAAACCAGACACAAATATTTTTCTGCACAACAGAAAGTCGATCTCTAAATCAGTCACATCAGGCGTTCCCAAGGCAACGTTTTGGGTCTCCTCCTATTTCTGTTTTTTTTTTGTTTGTTTGTTTGATTAGGATTTTTAACGTAGCTTTAACAATTTTTCAGTCATATCGCTACGATGTCTGCATTGAGGCAGTTTATAGTGATGTCTAGCACTGAGACATCATGCCGCAGACATGTAGCATGATGTCTCACCCAGTCACATTATCCTGACACCAGGCCGACCAGTCCTAACACTAACCTCTTAATGCTGAGCGTCAAGCGAGGCAGCTGTTAGTACCATTTTTGTAAGTCTTTGGTATGACTCGGCCGGGGATCGAACCGACGACCTCCCGCTTCCGGGGCGGACGCTCTAACCACTAAGCCACCGGAGCGGTTTCCTATTTCTGGCAAATAATAATGACCTACCAGAGTGTACATCATCTACAACCAGACTCTTTGCGGACGATTACTGCTGGTGCAGAATGGTCCATTCCATTGAAGAATATCGCTTTTCAAAAGGACCTTGACAATCTCCGCAAGTGGGAGCCCCCCCCCCTTTAAAATTAACCTAGCAAAAGAAAAGTCAATGTGAGAGGGTTGAAGTAATAATTGGATGATTGCAAACCATAAAACACCTCCGCCCAAAACCCTTAGTATGTACTTTTGTTCCATGATGGCACTAGTGGTATTATATCGAGGCGAAATTCGTCATACAAACCGGACTACCTCGAAAATTTCATTCATCTCTCTGGTGGACGATAATCCTAAAGTTTCTCGATCGAGTTCACATGCAAACTTTAAATAAACAAGAATGAATTACTTGGTGGAAACCAATACACTCGACGAGAACACATTCCGTTGTCAGTTAACCGTGTCAGGATATATACGTTTTTGTTGTTGTTGTTTTTTTTTGCGGGGGGTGAGGGATGGGAAGGGACACTATTCACCATTCAAGTAGTGTGAACAGGACAGGGATGGGTGTTCGTAGGCAATACCACTTCATAGCTGCCATTTATTATACATGTGGGATATCACTCCCAGTAATCGGTTTTATGTTCCTAAGCTTATTTTGTATAATTTTCATTCCATGTATTTTACCAAGTAATAGAATATAAGTAATAATGTTTAATATAATACTTTGAAGTCAGTGTATGGGATCTTCAGACACGTGATAGCTCCATCGTTGCCCATACAACTAATGTGACCAACCGTGCTGAATATATTTTCCAAATTACGTGAGCAAATCATGTTTCTGCAAGATCTGAGATCCTAACGGGTTAAAAAGAAGTTAAGGTTTTTCATAGCTCTTGTCGTGGAAAGGAAATCCGAAAAATGTGTAAACATTTGGGTTGGTTTCAGTTTTGTTGTTGAGAAATCTTAATGTTGAGTTGTTCAAAGATTTGAGAATGGCTGTAACGTCTTCGGTATAAAAAAAAAATAATTAAGGATTTATCTTGTAATTGGCGTGAGAGGTCATCGGGTGTTGAAACGGCCGCTCCTGCCTTGTCTCAGACTTTCAAACCATTTGTATACGGGGCGTATTGCCAAAATTAATTGAATTTACTTTGAAAAAAATTAAAATTTTTTTGAAAATAGTGGGGGCATGGCGAATTACCATCGTGGTGATTTGGGCACATAGAAGTTTGCTGCTTATAGATAGGGACGGTCGCTAATATTTAAAGTTGGAAATTAGTATGTTTTATGTTCCAACAGTATTTGATTTATGGGCCTTCCTAGTTGATTTGGGGGATCTAAAGACGACATCACGTGTGGGATTCGATTGATTAGAAAATGTTTTGTTATACCCCTTTTTGTAAAAGATAACATTATGTTTCATTCGCCTGATCAATGCAGGAGAGATTTGCCAGTTGACCAATAAACAATCAAGCTACAGTCAAGTTTTGGATCTTATTACAAATCTTGAATAACCGAAATAAAACCTATCAGAATGTTCTGCAATCTGTGTTTGCCTCGACTTGTGTTATAGTTAGGGCTTTTGTTATTTTGCGCTGAGGTCTTTATTATGCAGGAGGAACATTTGTTGATTTAAATTTACAAGAAAAAATAAACAAGACCACATTAAGGTTCGTTCCTACCTTAACTCTGAAAATTCTATATTTTTAAATAATGAATCCAACACTATGTAGGCCGCCTCATAAAGCATTGACTAAATAGTTATGCATTATGTCATTCTTACGGGTAGTATCATAAACTTTCTCCAAATCAAACCAGATGGATGTGTATGTTCTTCCGTGATGGAAGTTATCTAATCAAAGTTTGAAATCCGACTGGATGCTTAATTGTGCTTCTGTGGAGTCTGAATACATACTCCTATGGTAGTTTGGTCAACTCATGATACAAGATGAGTCAGTCGCCATGTTTTCCTGAAGTAGCCAGTTTCCCAAATTGTATGGATTATGTATAACATTATATTAAGAGCCCTGTTGGTAAAGTATATGTTTCAGAACTTGATAGTGGATATGAACTAAACCTGCTGAGCTATGAGCTGGATAAAGATGGTAGTGTTTTCCCCTAAGAATAAAAGGGTTGTCTCTAATCTTCAGCGTTCGCAGATGCAAAGTTTTAAGTAACCGCTTCCTTCACGTTTTGTTTTACACGGCGAAACATATTCATACTAGTTCTCTTGCGAGTATTTTCTGGGGAAAGTATCAGCCAGCAAATTTAAAATTTCTGGTAATGTCGTGGTCATCAGATTTCGTAAGGGTTCAATATGTTTGTAGCTTGCGAATTTCTTTCCGTACCATATTCCATGCTGATGTAACAAAAGAGCTTTGGTTCAACATAGAGACATATGATATCCGTGTTGTTGTTTTTTTCCTCTGGTTCTCTATAGGCATATGGTGCTTTACATGGACACATAAGGTATCTATTCAAATTTTCAGTTGCTGGCTTGTGTGTAATGTGATTTATATTTTTAACGTAATTTGTATTTTTTAAAAATTAGTTATATCACTCCGATTTCTGCAGAGTCGCAGTTTATAGTGATGTATAGCACTGGGGCATCATGCCTCAGACATGTGGCATTATGTCCCACCCAATCACATTAACCTGACCCCAGTCCAACCAGTCTTAACATTAACCAATCGAGGTAGTTCCTATACGGACGCTCTAACCATTTCGGCCATCGAAGAGGTCGCTCCTGGAATAGAATTAAAGTTTTTACGAAACTCTTTTTCGTTTCCTGATGCCGGTTTTGCGTGTATACTCAAATCATGATTTGTTGACACTTTCAGGAATCGCTGAAGTTTTGAATACTGTATCCACAGCAGCAACATGGAGTATGCTCTTTTTAATCAGAGCTTTCAAAAGGACCAGACGTCAAATTTAATTTGCAGTAGGTCTGAAACGTTTTTCCAATCTGTCCTGTTCGATTCCCAGTTTTGCTGAAGACCGTGATCTTTGGGAGCATTACTTAATGTATTCTGAAAGTTTTGTAAGTTTTCACTACCACAGAGGTCGTGACCATCTTCAATAGAACTTACAAGTACAAGAGATGGGTCGCAGATGATCAGATCTAAAGACAAATAGGATTCTATTGTAGGTTTCAGGTTTGTCATTAAGGAAGCAAAATATGTTTCGAAACAAAGTTTTCTATTATTATTTATTTGCTATCTTTGCATTCACAAACTGTATAATGGCCATTAAAATCGCAAATTCGACAAATTGGCCCTCGTAACTGTTATCTATGATTGCAAGATCAGATTGATTGACTGGAGTTCTTGGGGTGAGAGAAGACATCTTGAGCGAATTATAAGGTGTCAGACAAATATGAAAGGGGTGTATGTACTGGACGGAAATTTTGGAGATTTTTATGGCGCGAAATGGAGTGTTACGCTCGCCATTTTCACATGTTCTGAAATTTCAAACCTACTGAAAGCTTGGTACAATCCTTTCTAAGTTTACTAGATTCTTCAATTCCCTCGTTCGTGATTCGCTGCTCTCGTTGTAGGCCAGATGCAACCTGTAATGTAACGTTTCGTATTAGTCAGACTTCGTTATCCACGAGGGTCCGTTACGGACAAAATTTAATCCAATGAGAACTTAGCAGCTGAAATTTCAATATGCTGTCAAGAATTATAATGCCATATGTTAAATCAAATTGTTGATGACAATAGTTATGTATCATATGTCGAGTGTTTATATTTATCTGTTGAATTAAACAACGGCGAGTGAAATCTCAATGAAGTCTGTCTAGATTTCTAATTTGACGTACTCAGTCAAATCGTTTGTTTTTGTTGGTTTCACTTTCTAATTCGAGTTTTTAAATTTTATCTGTTGAATTACAAGGATTTGGTTGTAATTTCCATTGTCCGATTTAACGTTTGAGATAAAAATGTGTTCAAAGTTTCACTTCCTATTGCGAGTTTTTAACATATCTGCTGAATTACAGAGTGGTGGTTGAACATTCCATTTCATATGCCATGGTTTTAGATTTTATATGTTGAATTACACAGCTGTTGTTGAAATTGGGATGTTATATTATTATATATTATCGGATTCCAATTTTAAGAGTTGAAACAAATTGTTGGTGTTGAATGTTCCATTGCATATGTGGATCTTTTAGATTTTATGTATGTTGAATTACACGGCGGTGGTTGAAAGTTTCATTGCATATGTGGAGCTTTTAGATTTTATGTATGTTGAATTACACGGCGGTGGATGAAAGTTTCATTTCCAATGTCAAATCTTTAGATTTTAACTTTCAATTACACATGGATGATTAAAATATTAATGTTGCATGTCGAGAATTTCAATTGCACGTGTTTAATTAAGTGGTGTTTGCATTGAAATCCCATTTCCTATGTCGAGATTTTAGATTTTATCCGTTGATCCACACATAAGTTGTTAAGAGTTTCATTTCCTATCCTCATAACTATGAAAGATATTCTTGTATGATAAACTCCTGTAATATTTAATTCTTTTTTTTAAATTCCGAGTGACGTTAATTACGTTACGTGTGTTTTTCAAGGTTGACATGAAATGACTATCTGACTCGTAATCCAGCGAAATGACTGAAACCCTGACTTTTAAGTTAGTACCTTTAGCAATTTGATATTTATAGAATATACATCTTTTATATTATTTTAAATGACTGTGTAATTATGCAGAAATCAGAAATTAAACGAACGGATTCACCTTTCTTTACAAAGGACTAGACTTTATGAACTGCTGCATAAATATGCTATATTATTTATTTTTATACTATTGTCATCTATAGTAAAACAGGTCACTCAACATGAAAATATTAGGGACACACGAATGTCGTAGGTAGGTCAACACAATATGATGAGCGGTAACAAGCCGAGTTTTATTTTTAGATTTGAGCTGATTTCCAGTACTATATTCCTCAACACAGTTAAATATAACAAATAACACTCTATGACGTACACATTATAAAATTAAACTGATCACACTGATTTCCTGTTTAATCATTGTGTTTAGCTAGCATTTGAAAATTTGCGAATTCCATCCGTTTATCGATCGATATTGTACATAAAAGTTACTGATCATAACTTCACTAAGTCACTGAAGCACCACCAAAAAGGTAACATCGACAGGAATAACAACTTCTAAACCTATTAATTTGAATGTTGGCACTAATTTCACCTCTTTAATATCAAAACCGACGATGACGATAAAGACGATTCCAATAATAATGCCGATAAAGATGATGAGAATAATTCATTAAAAAAAATATTAAAAATAATTATTAATACGACGCACCAAGTTATTTTATAAAATGTTGGTAACATCAAGCTATGTGTTAGTCCCCTCCCCATGCCACCCCTCGAAATAGTTACTGGATGTCATTTAAATTTTGTCTAAACAAAGAGAGACAATGAATAGCATATTCGGAAGCAACGATAATAAATATAAAAATTAAGTACAGGTTGTACAATGTATTCGTCGTTATGTGATCTAGTCAACCTTTGGTATTTTTGCTTCCCTCTGGAATCAATATCTTGCATAAGTACAAAAGGAAGAGTATTCATTTGACAGACTATTGTTACGGAAGTTAAATAGCATTTAAGTCATTTTCATGCAAACCAATTACAATAAAATGGAAGACCTGAGTAAAGGATGATATGGCTGAATGGGATTATTTAAATGACCATTGTTTATCTTTCTCACGAGCAAAAATAGCCTTAGTTAATGAATGTTATTTTTATTTGGTCTTAAGAAAAATAGAAAACCATTTTTATCAACTCGAGAAAAATACTCTCTCTCTCTCTCTCTCTCTCTCTCTCTCTCTCTCTATATATATATATATATATATATATATATATATATATATATATATATATATATATATATATATATATATATATTAACAGGATATATAATTGCATGCTTAGCGGAAGTTTTCATACTAAAACGACACCATATTGTACACAATTTGGGTAAATCTATTTTCTAGAGTAACGTCATTGTTCCTATTTGGTTACATCCCGGATACTTCCCTCGATTACGCAACCGCCCCTTCGCTGAAAATAGACTTGTCCAGAAACTGGAAATTGATGTCGAGGACGGCCATGGTTGTAATGAAAACTTCCGCTAAGCATGAGACGCGCAGACGATGAAGGTGTTGTGGACGGGTTAGAAATCGGGTTAGAAATTATAAATCAATGAATGAACTGAGTAAAATTTAATTAATATTTTTTTTTGTTTTTTGTTTATGCCTTTCGTTACTGAAATCGGTAGGGGCTACAAACAAAAGGGGATGTGTTCACAGACTATAAAAGTCAGGGTTCCAGTCATTTCGCTGGATTACGAGTCAGATAGTCATAAAAGTCAACCTTGAAAAACACACGTAACGTAATTAACGTCACTCGGAATTTAAAAGAAAGAACGCAATATTACAGGAGTTTATCATACAAGAATATCTTTCATAGTTATGAGGATAGGAAATGAAACTCTTAACAACTTATGTGTGGATCAACGGATAAAATCTAAAATCTCGACATAGGAAATGGGATTTCAATGCAAACACCACATAATTAAACACGTGCAATTGAAATTCTCGACATGCAACATTAATATTTTAATCATCCATGTGTAATTGAAAGTTAAAATCTAAAGATTTGACATTGGAAATGAAACTTTCATCCACCGCCGTGTAATTCAACATACATAAAATCTAAAAGCTCCACATATGCAATGAAACTTTCAACCACCGCCGTGTAATTCAACATACATAAAATCTAAAAGATCCACATATGCAATGGAACTTTCAACACCAGCAATTTGTTTCAACTCTTAAACTTGGAATCCGATAATATATAGTAATATAATATCCCAATTTCAACAACAGCTGTGTAATTCAACATATAAAATCTAAAACCATGGCATATGAAATGGAATGTTCAACCACCACTCTGTAATTCAGCAGATATAAGTTAAAAACTCGCAATAGGAAGTGAAACTTTGAACACATTTTTATCTCAAACGTTAAATCGGACAATGGAAATTACAACCAAATCCTTGTAATTCAACAGATAAAATTTAAAACTCGAATTAGGAAGTGAAACCTTGAAAACAAGCGATTTGATTGAGTGCGTCAAATTAGAAATCTAGACAGACTTCATTGAGATTTCACTCGCCGTTGTTTAATTCAACAGATAAATATAAACACTCGACATATGATACATAACTATTGTCATCAACAATTTGATTTAACATATGGCATTATAATTCTTGACAGCATATTGAAATTTCAGCTGCTAAGTTCTCATTGGATTAAATTTTGTCCGTAACGGACCCTCGTGGATAACGAAGTCTGACTAATACGAAACGTTACATTACCGGTTGCATCTGGCCTACAACGAGAGCAGCGAATCACGAACGAGGAAATTGAAGAATCTAGTAAACTTAGAAAGGATTGTACCAAGCTTTCAGTAGGTTTGAAATTTCAGAACATGTGAAAATGACGAGCGTAACACACCATTCCGCGCCATAAAATCTCCAAAATTTCCGTCCAGTACATACACCCCTTTCATATTTGTCTGACACCTTAATGCAATGGAGTTACCGCGGTTTAAATGATGAAGAGAGTCATCTAAAGGTCACGACCAAAAGATGCCTTTCTTGAGAAGTCATTTTCAAAAGAGAACGATATAGCCAATACACACATTTTCTAACTTCTTTGTCCGCTTACGGAGTGTCCACAATCATACAAAAAACTCCTCACAGTCAAATTAATCTTCATACAAAAAAGTACAAACTAGCCGCTTTTATGTCCCGATAAAAAAAAATTATAATTCGCTCAAGATGTCTTCTCTCACCCCAAGAACTCCAATCAATCAATCTGATCTTGCAATCATAGATAACAGTTACGAGGGCCAATTTGTCGAATTTGCGATTTTAATGGCCATTATACAGTTTGTGAATGCAACGATAGCAAATAAATAATAATATAAAACTTTGTTTCGAAACATATTTTGCTTCCTTAATGACAAACCTGAAACCTACAATAGAATCCTATTTGTCTTTAGATCTGATCATCTGCGACCCATCTCTTGTACTTGTAAGTTCTATTGAAGATGGTCACGACCTCTGTGGTAGTGAAAACTTTCAAAACTTTCAGAATACATAAGTAATGCTCCCAAAGATCACGGTCTTCAGCAAAACTGGGAATCGAACAGGACAGATTGGGAAAACGTTTCAGACCTACTGCAAATTAAATTTGATGACTGGTCCTTTTGAAAGCTCTGATTAAAAAGAGCACACTCCATGTTGTTGCTGTGGATACAGTATTCAAAACTTCAGCGATTCCTGAAAGTGTCCACAAATCATGATTTGAGTATACACGCAAAACCGGCATCAGGAAACGAAAAAGAATTTCGTAAAAACTTTAATTCCATTCCAGGAGCGACCTCTTGGATGGCCGAAATGGATAGAGCGTCCGTATAGGTACTACCTCACTTGGTTAATGTTAAGACTTTATTTTAATACGGATGTGATGACAGTGATAACTTTAAATCGTTCAGTTGTTTCGCAATGTACTGCTTTTTCACATTTATATATGGATTTATAAAACCAAGGTTTGGTCGCAAGCTAAGATCAACACTGCTTTAAGTCACACAAACACACATAGACACAAAATGGTTTAAATTTTTACCTTATTTACACCCATGTCCATTTTTAAAAAAAAATTAAGTTAGTACCTTTAGCAATTTGATATTTAGAGTATGCAGAAATCAGAAATTAAACGAAAGGATTCACTTTTATTTTTTACAAAGGACTAGACTTTATGAACTGCTGTATGCATAAATATGCTATATTATTTATTTTTTATACTATTGTCATGTATAGTGAAACAGGTCACTTAACATGAAAATATTAGGGTAACACGAATGTCGTAGGTAGGTCAACAATATATGGTTAGCGGTAATAAGCCGAGTTTTATTTTTAGATTTGAGCTGATTTCCAGTACTATATTCCTCAACACAGTTAAATATAACAAATAACACTCTATGACGTACACATTATAAAATTAAACTGATCACACTGATTTCCTGTTTAATCATTGTGTTTAGCTAGCATTTGAAAATTTGCGAATTCCATCCGTTTATCGATCGATATTGTACATAAAAGTTACTGATCATAACCTCACTGAGTCACTGAAGCACCACCAAAAAAGCAACATCGACAGGAATAACAACTTCTAAACCTATTAATTTGAATATTGGCACTAATTTCACCTCTTTAATATCAAAACCGACGATGACGATAAAGACGATTCCAATAATAATGCCGATAAAGATGATGAGAATAATTCATTTTAAAAAAAATAAAAATAATTATTAATACGATGCACCAAGTTATTTTATAAAAATTTTGTAACATCAAGCCATTTGTTAGTCCCCTCCCCATGCCACCCCACGAAATAGTTACTGGATGTTATTTACATTTTGTCTAAACAAAGAGAGAAAATGATTAGCATATTCGGCAGCAACGATAATAAGTATAAAAATTAAGTACAGGTTGTACAATGTATTCGTCGTTATGTGATTTAGTCAACCTTTGGTATTTTTGCTTCCCTCTGGAATCAATACATTTCATAAGTACAAAAATAAGAGTATTCATTTGACAGACTATTGTTACGGAAGTTAAATAGCATTTAAGTCATTTTCATGCAAACCAATTACAATAAAATGGAAGACCTGAGTAAAGGAAGATATGGCTGAATGGGATTATTTAAAATGACCACTGTTTATATTTCTCACGAACAAAAATAGCCTTGACTTAGTTAATAAATGTTATTTTTATTTGGTCTTAACAAAGACAGAAAAATTTAAACCAGTTTGTGTTTATTTGTGTATGTGTGTTTGTGTGACTTAAAGCAGTGTTGATCTTAACTTGCGACCAAGCCATGGTTTTTTAAATCCATATTTAGTTGGGAAAAAGTAGTACATTGCGAAACAACTGAATGATTTAAAGTTAACGCTGTCATCACATCCGTATTAAAATAAAATTATTTTATTAAATTGTAATGTTCCCGGTTCTATTGAGTGAATACTTGAGGTCCACATTCAAAGCTGTAGCGTCTACCTCTACACAAGAATCAGCAATCTATGAAAGCTAAATTCTACACGTTTCATTCATGCATAAAACGATTTCTCTCGACATAGAGTAACCATCTTCTCCTAAATAGCACACTTCTACACACACACACACACACACACACACACACACACACACACACACACATATATATATATATATATATATATATATATATATATATATATATATATATATATATATATATATATAGGACTCTTGTCCCCATAAAACAACGTCATCATAGCGCTGTTGGCAGGTGAGACGGAGTTCTGCAAAACCTTTATGAGCACATACACACCAATCGATGACAGGATTAACAGATCCAATAAACGTCAAATTAAGAAAAAACAAACTATTATACAATAAAATCTAAAGCTGCTTTCGGTAAACATAGAATTTTACGATTTCGGACACGGTAAAAAGTTTAATTAGTCCCATAATTTTCATGAAATGTTAAATAATGTATAACCTGTCAAAAGGAAACTCGGAGCTTATAGTCATTTTGATTATATATACACATATAGATTTCTTTTTCATGTGAAAGATAAACAAGAGTCATTTATGATTCAAGCCCAGTCGTATCCTCCTTTACTCAAGTCCTCGATTTTATCCTTACTGATTTTTGAAAATGAGTTACATACTATTTAATCACAAGTACCAATATATTGTGTCGAATAATTGCACTTTTCCCACTTCGTGATTTACTTATGAAAAATAATATTTTTACCAAAAATTAGTAACAGCGATTAGTACATTGTATTATTATTTATTATCGTTGTTGTTCAATATGCTATTGATTTTCTGTCTTTGTTTAGTCAAAATAAGAATACAAATCTGTAACTATTTCGGTGGTGGCGAAAGAGGGGACTAACGACATTGTGGCATCATGTGAAATTAGTGCTAATGTTTCAATTCACAATAGTAGTAGTAGTTGTAGTAGTATCGACAGCATGAGTCGTTGATGTTGATATGGTTCTTGTGGTGGTGGTAGTTTATATGACTAAGTGACTTTATGAACAGTAATTTTCAAATACAACATCGACATATAAAAGTAATATTAAGAAATAAAATACTGGAAATCACCTAAAATCTAAAAATAAAACTCACCTTAGTAATTTTCAGCAGATTGTGTTTACTTACTTACTTATGGGACTCGACTTTTTCTCAATGTACACGTGACTATTGTGTAGAAATATTAGCAAATTTATGCCCACAACAGTCCATTAAGTCTAGAAATTACCTCCAAAATATTAATCCGTTTTCATAATTTATAATTTCTGCATAAATACACGATTTTTAAAGCAAAAATAAATGTAATCCCTTCGCCACATAGTATATTACTAATCGTATTTGCTTATAGAAATAAGGTACAAACTTTAAATAGCTGCAGTAGAAACAATTCGTGTCACAATGAGACATGGAATGGAGATATCGAAAGGAATTCCATGTAAACCACAGAGGCATTTGGTACGGAAAATATTCGATAAACCTCGCAAGTAATAAAAGTCTTCTCGATCGTATATATATATATATATATATATATATATATATATATATATATATATATATATATATATATATATATATATATATGTATATATTAAACAGAGCTGGAGTAAAAACAATTTGTGTGACCTAGTTAGACATGGAATGGAATATCATCATGAATTCCACTGTAACTCAAAACTATGATTATATCTACATTAAAAATAAAATATGATTGAATTTTAATTTTCCCGGTTCAGTTGAGCGAATAATTGAGATACACAGTCAAACGTGCTTTAATTCAACGTCCACCTTTTACACGGGAGCCATCAATATATGAAGGCTTAATTCTACGCGTCTCATTCATATATGACCAATGGGATTCTTAATTCTTAGTACATCTGAAAAAAAGTGATTTTGCTGTTGGATAAAGTAAATTACATAGCATCACGAATATCAGGTTTCTAACTAGTAATATGTAAATAATGTTAATTTCAGGGATAAGAGTTGAAGGAATCAATGATAAATATGGGTAACATCATAGAAACTAATGTAAGTTGGGAGTGCGAAGATATCAAGCGGAGGCGTAGCTAGAGTGTTTGAAGCCCGGGGACAAGATTCATTTTTATGCCCCCTTCTCCCCCCCCCCCCCCCCTCTCAACTCTGAAACACATTATTCCACATTCAACCTATTTCAAAAGTCATGATGGCGCCCCTGCTAGGTCTGGCACCCGGGGACATCTGTCTCCCTCTGAACTCCTCCCCCCCCCCGGTTCGCCTCTGATATCAAGTTACGTTTTTGGGTTACAGGAAGGCTTTGACAAATCTGGGTAAACGGGACAGCATCGTGACATAAATGGATAACTGGCTCATATTGATGCTGTTTCAGGACCATTTAGTTATGGCGTGATCTGGGAGAAGATAGCTGTCATTCATCTAGTAATGGTTAGCCAATCATATTCTGTATGTGGGGAAAGGGTGTGGGATTACGATATGTGTCTATAAATAGATACATGCTATAATGTGCAGCAGAAGCTACTACACAAAGCTGAAAGAAAAGCAAAAGTAGTGCAGAGAAAGAAAAAGGGAAAATATAGATATGATGAAGTTGGAAATAAGAATCAGTCAGAGATATACAAGATGGGAAGTGAAGAGAAAGGATACATAATAGACATAATAGATGAGTGAACAAATATAGTGAGAAACACTGTAGATAAACATTAGTGTAGAATTTGGAGAGGTGAACAGAACTAGTGTGCATTTTGGATATAAACAGTAGATTACAATATGACATTGTGTTTTAATTAGTAAACCACTGTTCCCCGCCTTGCCCCGAAGTCAACAGAAAGGGAGTCAAGTTTAATATTTTGTTCTTTCTTAATATCAAGTTTCACTGAATCTGTTACGTTTCGATATCCATACTAATGAAACGAGTCTCATTGATTGTGGCAATTCAATTACAAATTTAAAATAAATTGGTGCTAATTTTTAAAATAGTTGTATTAGCAGCAGTAGTTGTTGCTGTCGATGTTGTTGTTGTTGTCGTGGTGCTGGTGGTTTCAGTGACTCCAATATATGCAGTGAGTTTATGAACAGTAATATTCAATAAAAAATCGACTGGTAGTCGGGCGGAATTCAAAAGTTGACCAATGTAGCTAAACACAATGATTAAACAGCTTGTCACTCTAAAACAGGAAATCAACATAATCAGTTTAATTTCACACTGTAGGTCACAGAGTAGTAATTGTTATACATATCAGTTAAATCTAAATTTAGGCAACATATTTACTTTCTCATTTGGTGTTTACTTATCAACGACATTCATGTTGACCTACAGTTTTCAATGTACATATGACAATTGTTAAGACATAACAGCAGAATTGTGCATACAACGGTTCATAAATTATAGTCCTTTGAAAACAAACGTTACGCATTTCTGATCATTTCTCACTTGCAATATAATTATACCAAAATCTCAAATAATATAATTCCTGTACCTTCCCCCCCCCACATTAAATTTCAAATTTCTAATTATATATATTGTTTAACTTAGTCACATTTTAGACTGGTTTCTTTATAGACATGATGATAATATTCTGCAATCCACCCTTGTATCCAACGAACTTGCATCAGATCACCTCTGCATTATATGCCATCTCGACGTATCAGTATCTAACCCTCCACCTTTATTTTCTACTAAGAGAAACCTCCGTATGATAAATAGAACCAAATTTATGGATGACATCCAAGAAAACCTAACAACTTACATACATCCTACAGAAGAACAGCTCGATCACTGCCTGCGTTTATTGCTTGAAAAGCATGCCCCAGCCACCAAATGCAGAGTATCAATAAAACAAAGTGTTCTCCGTGGTATAGCAGTGTTAGGGACCAGCTTCGCACTGATAAAAGACATCGCCGAAAAGCAGAGAGGCTTTGGCTTTCCACAAGACTCACTAGTCATAAACAAATCTACGAAGCCGCTATGAAGAACGTCACAAACATAGTCCATTTAGCAAAATTACCCCCAATACAGTACTAAGATCACAGAGAGTTCCAGCTGCAAAGAATTCTTCGAGATAACTAACAAACTAATGTCAAGGAACAAATGTACACCACTTCCAACTACCTTCTCTCCAGTAGACCTTCTGGACCTATTTGCAAATTTCTTCAGTGACAAAGTACAAACCATTAGAGATTCGCTTGACAACACAATTTCAATTAACTCATCATCATACAGCTATGATACAGAATTTCAGCGACAACCATTAGGAGCAATTGAACCTGTCTCTATTAATTTAGTACGGACAATTGTGATGAAGAGTGCACCAAAGTCTTGTGAACTTAATCCAGTTCCAACATCACTGCTGCTTGAGTGCTTAGACTCAATATTGCCTTCACTAACTGATGTTATTAAAATCTCTCTCTTCGGGGGAATTACCATCATTTTTCAAAACTGCCATCGTAAAACCTCTGCTGAAGAAACCAACACTTGACCATAACGATTTAAGGAACTACCGCCCAGTTTCTAATCTCCCCCCATTCATATAAAAAAAAAATCTTAGAAAAAGTTGTTCTCACCCAAGTCAGAATAAAAGTATATTGGGCATTTTATGTCGTAATATACATGGTGTTGCATTATTCCCCCAAAGAGACATATGACACTGAGTGTTTTTCCAAGTGATTATTTATCAACAGACTTTTGGAGCTGGCTTCCTAACGAGAACAGCCATGCGGAAAAGCGCTGTTTCGGAAAATATTAGGTAAAGACAACGTAGCTGACCAACGCCTTCAATAAGGAAGCTTTAAATTTCATATGAAACTATTAAAAGCATTTTTTTTTATAAATAAATAAATATAATTCAAGTTGTTGTTTTCTTGGGGGATTTTTTTGGAATGCTCCCCTTGGAATTTCCATCGCCCCCTCCCCTCCGTCCGGAATCGACGAACCATGATTAAAAGAAAGAGAAAAATAGTCATGCAGATGACTGTACAGACACAAATATAAATTTATTTTACCTTCGGACATTGACTCGTTGTCCACGATGCGCGTTATATCAGAATATCATTGCAGTCCCACCAATCTGTTCAACACCCTCTGCCTTTCACTAAAGTCGAGATAGAAACCGCCATTGAAAACTATATTTGGAACGAATTTTGTTTACATTTCACAAAATAGTGGTGAAAGAAGGCGATTAATCAAGCCATTCAAAGTTATGCATATTAATACTACTTAATATGGGGCCGTTTCTCGTTAGATAGAAATGTCCCAGCGCTATTCCGATCAACCGACGTTCAATCAGTTTCAAGCTACCACATTATCACTGGAAATGTCATGTCTATAACACCACTTTTCACTGGAAATGACATGTCTATATCACCACTTTTAACTGGAAATGACATGTCTATATCACCACTTTTAACTGGAAATGACATGTCTATATCACCACTTTTCAAAGGAAATGACATGTCTATATTACCACTTTTAACTGGAAATGACATGTCTATATTACCACTTTTCAATGGAAATGACATGTCTATATCACCACTTTTCAATGGAAATGACATGTCTATATTACCACTTTTCACTAAAAAATGACATGTCTATATCACCTTTTTTATACTGGAAATGACATGTCTATATCAACACTTTTCACTGAAAATGACATGTCTATATTATCACTTTTCACAGGAAATGACATGTCTATATCACCACTTTTCACAGGAAATGACATGTCTATATTACCACTTTTCACTAAAAATGACATGTCTATATCACCACTTTTCACTGGAAATGACATGTCTATATTACCACTTTTCACTCCGCTAACGAATCTAACATCGTATTTAAAGACATAGGTGAACTATAAGAGTTTGACCATTTATTTTTCGGAAAGAGTGGGGTCGGAAGGAAATGGGCAATCGGTCGGCCTGATTTGTTTTCTGAAGAAAAGTTCGGCCCCCCCGAACATCTTGCAATAAAAGCATTCTTTCTTTGATATATTGAAAGGAAGCACCCATTATATCGATTACATTAATCGACAAAAACATCTAGAGGTAAAATAAAAACTAAATATTAAATAAAAACTTTGGTCTGAATTTTTTCCCTTAGAATCTTGAAGATATGCGACATTTTTATTTTCTGCTGTGACGATTAAATTTCGCCATTACAAGGCATTGTAAACACGGGCTAGTATCGTTGTATAGTTGCTTACAATTTACTTATAAATTGTATATCTGCTATATATTAATAATAATAATAATAATAATAATAACGAGGTCTTTCTATAGCGCCTAATCTTTACAAGCTCTAAGCGCTTTACAACATCCTATAATGATATGACTACACAAGAGAAAAACAAAAAATAAAAACTATGAAATTGGAACACATAAAAGAATGCTAAAAACATTTAAGGTACAAAACATCATTAGGTTTCTAAGTTTGTTCCGGCAGTTGAGAAAGGTGAATTTTAAATGCACTCTTAAAGGGGATCACTGTGTCTTTTTGTCTAATTTCAATGGGCAATTCGTTCCACATCGCCGGGCCCTGCTATGCAAAAGAACGTTGTTCATATGACTTCGTTTTCATAGTGGGAACAATGAGTATACGATTGTCAGAATAGGAGCGTAAGTATCTTGCTGGTATATAAACATGGATGAGACCGGAAAAGTATGTTGGACTGGAGTCCATCAGTGAAACGTAGCACAGAGAACACATTTTGTGTTTGATTCTGTATCGAATTGATAGTCAGTTTAGAGTACAGAACAGCGAAGAGTCTGATCTGATCGAGGTACTCTGAAGATGATCCGAGCAGCTGTGTTTTGAACGTTTTGACGTTTCTGGAGTAGATATTGTGACGAAACAGACAGAATTGCGTTACAATAGTCCAGTCTTGAAAGTACTAATGAACACACAAGTGTTTTAGTGACTTCAACTGAAAGTTAGTTGTGAATGGAGCTGATGCGTCTCAGCTCAAGATATGCAGCCTTGCATATGTTCATGATTTGTTACATGTCTTGTTACATGGCATCCGTGATTTCACATCATAAATGCATCTCTCTACTCCTTGGGTGGTAACATCAGCTTCATTTGGGTGGCTAGACTTGTATATTTGGGTGTCATCAGCGTTCAATTGGGGAGACATTGTATGATGTTATATTACACTTGAGAGCGCTCGAGTGTATATAATGAAACCAAAAGGTCCAAGAACAGATTCCTGTGGAACACCACAACATATATCAACTGGGTTGGACTTTAATCCATTTATATACAAAGGAGGACACTTCTCCCATTTCTCGTAAGACCAGTTTAAGAATATTTACTGGTAATATTTATATTGTAAAGCTGATTATAGGTCTATCAAAGTATGTGAACTCGCGCTTCTAATCCGATTGGACTTCGGTTGACGGAAGGCAACAAACTTCACTAGTTCCGGTGTTACCTGTATTTATCGCATATGGTGCAATGAGAATGCCCTAAGCCATCCATTAATATATATATATATGTGTGTGTGTGTGTGTGCGTGCGTGCGTGTTCGACAGACTGAAACCATTATTGATCTTAGCTATAAATAACCCGAGGATAAATAAATTTAATGCGTATTTAATGGTGCACAAGGTAGTACATTGCGAGACAATTGATTTATCTAAAGTTAAAACTATCATAGCATCGACATTAAAATTATATGATTGAATTTTAAATTTTCGGTTCTATCCAAAGTCAAACCTACTGTGGCCTCCAGCACACAAGAACCATCTGTTTATGCTGTCTAAATTCTACACGTCTCATTCATGCGTTAAACGGCGTCTCCTTTCACACTAGGACCGTCTTCTCCTAAATACATGGTCCTATAAATAATCATTATTCACAAAAATGGACTGTATATCTAAAAAAATTGTTTATAAATTGTATGGAGTGGTCAACACTTTGTAGATTCTATTTCAAGGTATTTGAAAATCGTATACTTTCTGCATTAGAGGATGTACTTAACTGAAACTTTGGCATGGTGACAGGGGAGACAGAATTCCGCAGAACCCTTTATACCCCCATGGCCGCAATGAGTGAGAAACTTTTCATCCGAATATATGACAAGATGTAACAGTTCCGTTGAAACTTTCATATTAAGAAAGAACAAAATATTACAATAAAATCTGAAATGCTTTCGGCAAAAATGGAATTCGATGATTTCAGAAACTTTAAAACGTTTAAATTAGTCACCAAAAATGTCATGAAATGTGAAATAAGATATAGCCTGTTAAAATATAAATATATATGGAGAGAGAGAGAGAGAGAGAGAGAGAGAGAGAGAGAGAGAGAGAGAGTATTTTTCTCGAGTTGATAAAAATGGTTTTCTGTCTTTCTTAAGACCAAATAAAAATAACATTCATTAACTAAGTCAAGGCTATTTTTGTTCGTGAGAAAGATAAACAGTGGTCATTTAAATAATCCCATTCAGTCATATCTTCCTTTACTCAGGTCTTCCATTTTATTGTAATTGGTTTGCATGAAAATGACTTAAATGCTATTTAACTTCCGTAACAATAGTCTGTCAAATGAATACTCTTATTTTTGTACTTATGAAATGTATTGATTCCAGAGGGAAGCAAAACTACCAAAAGTTCGCTAGATCACATAACGACGAATACATTGTACAACCTGTACTTAATTTTTATATTTATTATCGTTGCTGCCGAATATGCTATTCATTTTCTCTCTTTCTTTAGATAAAATATAAATAACATCCAGTAACTATTTCGAGGGGTGGCATGGGTACGGGACTAACAAATGACGATGTTACAAATTTTTTATAAAATAACTTGGTGCATCGTATTAATAATTTATTTTTATTTTTTTTATAAATGAATTATTCTCATCATCTTTATCGGCATTATTATTGGAATCGTCTTTATCGTCATCGTCGGTTTTGATATTAAAGAGGTGAAATTAGTGCCAATATTCAAATTAATAGGTGTAGAAGTTGTTATTCCTGTCGATGTTGCTTTTTTGGTGGTGCTTCGGTGACTCAGTGAGATTATGAACAGTAATTTTTAAATACAATATCGATCGATAAACGGATGGAATTCAAAAGTTGTCAAATGCTAGCTAAACACAATGATTAAACAGCTTAAGCAGGAAATCAGTGTGATCAGTTTAATTTTATAATGTGTACGTCATAGATTGTTATTTGTTATATTTAACTGGCGTACTGGAAATCACCGTATATCTAAAAATAAAACTCGGCTTATAAACGCTCATCATATATTGTTGACCTACCTACGACATTCGTGTGTCCCTAATATTTTCATGTTGAGTGACCTGTTTCACTATACATGACAATAGTATGAAAAAGAAATAATATAGTATATTTAAGCAGCAGTTCATAAAGTCTAGTCCTTTGTAAAGAAAGGTGAATCCGTTCGTTTAATTTCTGATTTCTTCATACTTACACAGTCATTTAAAATAATGTAAAAGATGTACAGTTTCTAAATATCAAATTGCTAAAGGTATTAACTTAATATTTTTTGAATGGACATGGGTGCAAATAAGGTACAAATTAAACCAGTTTGTGTGTATGTGTGTTTGTGTGACTTAAAGCAGTGTTGATCTTTACTTGCGAGCAAACCATGGTTTTTTAAATCCATATTTAGTTGGGAATATGTAGTACATTGCGAAACAACTGAATGATTTAAAGTTAACGCTGTCATCACATCCGTATTAAAATAAAAATATTTTATTGAATTGTAATGTTCCCGGTTCTATTGAGTGAATACTTGAGGTCCACAGTCAAAGCTGTAGCGTCCTCCTCTACATAAGAACTAGCAATCTATGAAGTCTAAATTCTACACGTTTCATTCATGCATAAAACGATTTCTCTCGACATAGAGTAACCATCTTCTCCTAAATAGCACACTTATATACATGTATCTATAAATCTAGGACTCTGGACCCATAAAACAACGTCATCATAGCGCTTTTGGCAGGCGTGACGGAGTTCTGCAAAACCCTTATGAGCACATACACACCAATCGATGACAGGATTAACAGATCCAATGAAACGTCAAATTAAGAAAAAAACAAACTATTATAAAATAAAATCTAAAGCTGCTTTTGGTAAACATAGAATTTTACGATATCGGACACGGTAAAAAGTTTAATTAGTCCCATAATTTTCATGAAATCTTAAATAATGTATAACCTGTCAAAAGGAAACTCGGAGCTTATAGTCATTTTGATTATATATACACATATAGATTTCTTTTTCGTGTGAAAGATAAACAAGAGTCATTTAAGATTCCAGTCCAGTCATGTCCTCCTTTACTCAGGTCCTCTATTTTATCCTTACTGATTTGTGAAAATGAGTTACATACTATTTCATCTCAAGTACCAATATATTGTGTCGAATAATTGCACTTTTCCCACTTCGAGATTTACTTATGAAAAATACTATTTCCCGAGGGAAAGAGATCCACAAGTTGAATGAATCACAAAGCGACGAGTACATTGTACTTAATGGCTGATATGTATTATCGTTGTTGCTCAATATACTATTGATTTTCTGTGATTGTTTAGTCAAAATAAGAATACAAATCTGTAACTATTTCGGTGGTGGCGAAAGAGGGGACTAACGACATTGTGGCATCATGTGAAATTAGTGCTAATGTTTCAATTCACAATAGTAGTAGTAGTTGTAGTAGTATCGACAGCATGAGTCGTTGATGTTGATATGGTTCTTGTGGTGTTGGTAGTTTATATGACTAAGTGATTTTATGAACAGTAATTTTCAAATACAACATCGACCTATAAAAGTAATCGGTTTAATTTTACACTGTGTATGTCATAGAATGTATTCTGTTATATCTAACTGTTACGAAATAAAGTACTGTAAATCACCTAAAATCTAAAAATAAAACTCACCTTAGTAACTTTCAGCAGATTGTGTTTACTTACTTATGGGACGCGACTTTTTTCTCAATGTACACGTGACTATTGTGTAGAAATATTAGCAAATTTATGCCCACAACAGTCCATTAAGTCTAGAAATTACCTCCAAAATATTAATCCGTTTTTACAATTTATAATTTCTGCATAAATACACGATTTTTAAAGCAATAATAAATGTAATCCCTTCCCCACATGGTATATTACTAATCGTATTTGCTTATAGAAATAAGGTACAAACTTTAAATAGCTGCAGTAGAAACAATTCGTGTCACAATGAGACATGGAATGGAGATATCGAAAGGAATTCCATGTAAACCACAGAGGCATTTGGTTCGGAAAATATTCGATGAACCCCGCAAGAAATAAAAGTCTTCTCGATCGTATATATATATATATATATATATATATATATATATATATATATATATATATATATATATATATATATATATATATATATATAACAGAGTTAGAGTATAAACAAATTGTGTGACCTAGTTTGACATGAATTCCACTGTAACCAAAAATACACTCGGTATGGAGAATATGATCAACTCCTCCAACTGAAACGTTCTATTGCGCGCGTTGTATTGACACACACACACACACACACACACACACACACACACACACACGTGTGTGTGTGTGTGTGTGAAACAGAAAGTATTGATCATAGCTTGTTACAAACCGTGTTATTTTTAAATCAATATTTAATCGGGTAAAAATAGTACATTTCAAGACAACTGACTGATCTAAAGTCAAAACTATCATTATATCTACATTAAAAATAAAATATGATTCAATTTTAATTTTCCCGGTTCAGTTGAGCGAATAACTGAGATACCTAGTCAAACGTGCTTTAATTTAACGTCCGCCTTTTACACGGGAGCCATCAATACATGAAGGCTTAATTATACGCGTCTCATTCATGTATGACCAAAGAGATTATTAATTCTTAGTACATATGAAAAAAGGATTTTACTGTGGGATAAAATAAAATATATAGCATTACCAATATCAGGTTTCTAACTAGTAATATGTAAATAATGTTAATTTCAGAGATAAGAGTTGAAGGAATCAATGATAAATATGGGTAACATCATAGAAACTAATGTAAGTTGGGTGTGCGAAAATATCAAGCGGAGGCGTAGATAGAGTGTATGAAGCCCGGGGACAAGTTTCATTTTTATGCCCCCTCTCCTCCCCCTCTCAACTCTGAAACACATTATTCCACATACAACCTATTTCAAAGCTCATGTTGGCGCCCCTGCTAGGTCTGGCGCCCGAGGACATCTGTCTCTCTCTGCCCCTCCCCCCCCCCACGCTACGCCTCTGGTATCAAGTGATGTTTTGGGGTTACAGGAAGGCTTTGACAAATCTGGGGAAACGGGACAGCATCATGACATATATGGATAACTGGCTCATATTGCTGCTGTTTCAGCACCATTTAGTTATGGCGTGATCTGGGAGAAGATAGCTGTCATTCATCTAGTAATGGTTAGCCATTCATATTTTGTATGTGGGGAAAGGGTGTGGGATTACGATATGTGTCTATAGATAGATACACGCTATAGTGTGCAGCAGAAGCTAGTACACAAAGCTGAAAGAAAACCAAAAGGAGTGCAGAGAAAGAAAAAGGGACAGTATAGATATGACGTAGTTGGAAATAAGAATCAGACAGAGATATACAAGATGGGGAGTTAAGAGAAAGGATACCTAATAGACGTACTAGATGAGTGGACAAATATATTGAGAAACATTGTAGATAAACATTAGTGTAGAATTTGGAGAGGTGGACATAACTAGTGTGTATTTTGGTTATATACAGTAGATTACAATATGACTTAGTGTTTTAATTAATATACCACTATTCCCTGCCTTGCCCCGAAGTCAACAGAAGGAGAGTCAAGTGTAATATTTTTGTTCTTTTTTAATATCAAGTTTCACTGAATCTGTTAGATCTCGATTTCCATACTAATGAAACGAGTCTCATTAATTGTGGCAATTTAATTACAAATTTAAAAAAAATTGGTGCTAAGTTTTAAAATAGTTGTATTAGCAGCAGTAGTTGTTGCTGTCGATGTTGTTGTTGTTGTTGTTGTTGTCGTGGTGCTGGTGGTTTCAGTGACTCCAATACTTGCAGTCAGTTTATGAACAGTAATATTTAAGTAAAAGATCGACTGGTAGTCGGGCGGAATTCAAAAGTTGACCAATGCAGCTAAACATAATGATTGAACATCTTCTCACTGTAAAACAGGAAATAAAAGTAATCAATTCAATTGCACACTGTGTACGTCATAGAGTAGTAATTGCTATACATAACCACGGTCAAATTTATACATATCAGTTAAAATCTAAATTTAGGCAACATATTTACTTTCACATTTAGTGTTTACTTAGCAACGACATTCATGTTGACCTACAATTTTCAAGTTGACTGTCCTATTTCAATGTACATATGACAATTGTTAAGACATATCAGCAGAATTGTGCATACAACGGTTCATAAATTCTAGTCCTTTGAAAACAAACGTTACGCATTTCTGATAATTTCTCACTTGCAACATATATATACGAAAATCTTGAATAATATAATTCCTGTACTTCCCCCCCCACACACACACACACAGTCGCGCAGTTCTTTGACACAGTCATTCCAGCCTATATAACCACGTGATCACGTTTGGATTTACTTGTCAACTGTTTACCAGAGCCTGACAAAGTTTGTACTATAATTGGGTCTAGTCCATTAATTTGTTTCATATTAGATTAATTAGAATAGTCATGATCATTACATACCACAAACAATATGGGATTCAGTCTTATTTAATATGAATGCAGATGTCTCAATATAATCAAGTTTTCGTCAGCAGTAAGGTCTGATCAATTGATGTTATATTTCAAATTTAAGAGTTTACTGTGGCAAGAATCAAATCTAGGAAGTACATCAGCATTTATTGTCATTTAAAGAAGACAGTTGATCGGAACCTACAAGAGTGTACATTATTCTCATATCACTTATAGCGGAATGAGCCGATTGTGTCCGATTGTGCGAAGACACAAAGATCCAAGCTAGAGACTGTATAGTGCCAGTCACTGCGATAAGTACAAATTTGTTGTGTGGTCTACTATTAGTATTAAGTCCGACATAATTAAACTATATTCATCATAACAATAAGCGAAATTCATCTCCAAAGGGTGTGGATTTGAGCTCATTAGCATTCCAATCTTCATTTACATAACAATTTAGAGTATTAGCATTTTCTACAATTTAATAAATATGACCAAATAATCTTCAAATCCTCCCCCCCCCAAAAAAAAAAATATGTAAGGTCACAAGATTAATATACATTGTCAAAAAGCAAAGAGGATTCCCATGTAGCAGCAGAGGAGGCGTATCGGACAACGTTTTTAAACAAGTTTTCAATGGATTAGGGCTTAAAACCCAATCAAAACAGCTACAAATCAATGAAACAGGCAAAAAATCAATGAAATCAGTCCCAAAAAAAATAATGAAAAAATCAATGAAATCAAAAAAAAGAAAGCCTCCATTTGCCAAACAGAGACTTAGTCATTTTTGTCCGAAAACATGATCCTGCAGGGTTTTCAAAATGAGTAAAAACTCTTCAACCGAATATTTTATCAAGTCCGATACGATATCGTGTCCTAGGGTCTGCTAAATTTATCGTTACAAATCCGTGTGGTTTTGACTGAGCGTGACTAAAGAAATTTCTAAATTGATTATGATTCATATCACCGCTGCACCAAGTCTGATGAATATTTCGTAGTGTATGAGTATAAACTCCATTAAACACACACAACACATTACAATTATCGCGAATCACTTTTGGTATTTGTGTGTACCGTTGAGTCACATATATCACATCAGTGTTTTTATGCCTGCCTCGGGAAAAGATTCTAGCAGGATTTTTTTGATTATCTAACATGATATCGTCATACACGACTAAATTGTTAATACTTCCATCGATGTCTTCCACGGAAGGGGCTTCATCAATATCAGTAATAAATTCAATAAAATCATCGTCGATTTCAAATTCTTTTGCTTTCGCGTTAAAATCTTTTAACACTTCATAGCATCGCTGATCGTCTACACTCGGGGCTATTAAATACAATTTGTCCCATTTCATCCATCTTGTTATCAAATTAAGTAACAATTGTGTTTTGCCACATCCGGATGGTCCGATTATAATCATTCTAATTGAATTCGGTAACATTTCATGGTGTTTAATAGGTTCCCGTCGTCGGGTAGCTGAATAATCAATTACATTCATGCTGTTATATATAAATTATGGATCTATATTGTGTGAAGTGTAAAAAACGTACTGGCACAGATGACTTGACGACGATTACAACAAAAAATAACCGATCAGCGCTTTCTGGTAAATGCGTACAATGTAGTACAAAGAAATTTAGATCTGTTTCTAAACCCAAGGAACCTTTAAAAAAAAACGAGGAGGTGATATCGCAGCCAAGCTAACTAAACTCCCTGGAACCCCATGGGCAAAGTATCCATGAGAAAAACACCTTCCAGGGTATAGTTATTGTGGACCGGGAACAAGACTTGATATCAGACTCAATAATCATAACCAACCCAAACCCGGTGAAGAACCAATAAACGCCATTGATAAGGCCTGTCACCTTCATGATGTTGCTTATAAAAGCAATAATCTGCAACACAGGCATCTAGCAGATGTGAAATTTATTCATGCGTTGAATGCTATTCCTGACAAATCTTTCAAAGAAACATTGGCTTCCTTTTTGATAAAATCGGCTATGAAAAGTAAATTGATGTTAGGTGCTGGTAATTAATAACAACATGGAATCTATTTATTATTCCCCAAGAGGATACTGGAGGGGTAAATCAGCAATCCATAAACTCGCTAGCGCTGCAAAAGTTAAAAAAAACAACTGCGGCTCATTGGTTATCTAAACAGGCACTATGGCAGATTTATCTACCACCGCCTAAACAAATTAATTTCTCGCATTTTGATGTGACCTTTCCTAATGAAGTTCATCAGGCTGATATATTATTTCTGCCACATGATAACGGTTACAAATACGTTTTAACCATAATTGATGTTGCAAGTCGATACAAAGAAGCAGAACCGTTAAAAACAAAATCAGCCACTGAAGTTGATTCTGCATTTGAAAAGATTTATCGAAGGGGTCCTCTACACTGGCCAAATCTATTACAAATTGATCCCGGCAAAGAATTTCAGGGTGCAGTCTTATCAACAATGAAACATCATAATGTCACTATCAGACGAGGACATACTGCGCTACATCGTGATCAGGCAATTGTTGAACGGTTTAATAGGACGATTGCTGAGCGGTTATTTGGATATCAATACGCAAAAGAATTCATCCAAGAAAAAAGATCCCGTGAATGGGTTAAAAGATTACCAGCTGTGATTACTGCACTGAATAATGAGATTACTAGAACAATCAACATGAAACCTATCAATGCGATTAAAAAGAAGTCAATACCTGAAAAACCACAAAAAGATTTCAAAGAACCAATTCTTGGTAGTAATATCACTGTGAGGTATTTATACGAACCAGGAGAGCTTGAGGGTGGCAGAAAAAGGGCTACTGATCCTATTTTGAGTGTTACTGCACACAAGATATCTAGTGTAACACGATCTACGGGTAGACCTCCAATCTATAAACTGGATTCAACTGCCCCTCAACGAGGATTTACTAGACAACAACTACAAGCAATACCCGAGGATACTCAATTTCCACCGCATGGTCTTAACTAGCGCCGTTGCGTCTGTTGCACTCAAGACAAGTTAACATCACATTGTTTCTGACATGACCGAGATTGTTATTTTTTCTGTCAACGGTAAATTGGCGAGGATCTTTATCCGAATGCTGCCAACGCATTATACAATTGCAACTTGTGCAGTGACTATTCTGTTGTTTCTTCAAAGTGATTATTAATTCAGCATCAATATCAAATTCTCGTTGTTTTTTTTTTTTCTTGTTGTTTGTAACCGGAAAGTTTTTTATCAATAATTTTAACATCAATATCATCCATTGTTGTGTCATTATCATCGAAAACAATTCTTCGAAGTTGATTTATTTTTCGTACTCTGGATACTGCAAGATAGACTAAATTTGACCATTCGATGCGATTATCTACCATCCAAACAATTGTATCCGATATAGTCAATCCCTGTGAAGAATGTATTGTTGCTGCGTATCCTAGCGTCCACGGGGATTTATTAGCACGCAATGCATCTTCAACGACATTAATATCAACCAGCACAATATCATTTAATACCAGAATTTGTTTTTCACGCTGTCCTGGAATATCAACTTCAATGTTCTGTTTTCGTGTATCCGAAGGCCTATAACAAAGAGGCACTGGAAGTGTTGCAAATCTTTTTTTATGCAATTCAAATAACTTCATCTGAAGTGTGTCTCTTACTATTTTTCTACTTGCAATTATCAAATCATTTGGTCTCCATGTTTCCCAGAAATCATTCATTGGAGTTTCCGAAATTATTTCATGCGCTATCTCACACTGGATTCTATCCGGTTGTAATCTAATTAATTTCTTAAATTCTTTTAATTCATTATCAAGTGATCTATGATCGGTATCAATTTCTTCATAATAGTCTACAAAACCCTTTAGCCATTCATGTGGGGATGCACCGACAAATGGTAGTGGCTGGCCGTGATCACCGCACATAACGATTTTTGTATTTTTCAATAACAACCACTCAAGAAATATTTTTAATACATCTAATGGCACTGTGTCTATTTCATCCCAAATCATGATTTCAGGAATAAATTTCTCGCCCATACGCTCAGGGGTCCATTTATATCCTTTCCATCTAAAGAAACTGTGATAAGTACAGGCATTTACCCCTCTCTGTATCATTTCTCTTTCAAGTCTGTGTGTTGGTGTTAGTACAATCATATTTGATTTGGAAACGCTAGCGTTTCTACGAAATAACTCAATTGCCCGGGTTGTTTTTCCTGACCCACCACAGCCGTTTAAATAAACTGTTTTATACCGGCATATTGGATCAGATATCGGTGGTGCATTAGAAAATTCTGAACACTGATTGCTTTCTAAATAATTATTTTCAATTGTAACATCTGCTGATTGAATATAATCATGAAGCATTTCTCGCTTAATTCTCCATGACCCCCAATTCTCGTTGCCAGTAGCCTTGCTACCGTTTATAAAATCAGCCATTTTGCTATTTATGTAAAATGAATCAGTGGCAACTCTAACTGCGGTGTTAGGAAATTTATTGATCATCGAAAACAGATTAATAGAAGCATAACCAAGCATAGAAGCTCTCAAATGTGTGCACTGCGGATTGTATCCATCATTGTAAGTAACAATTGTACCCAATTTGGTTCCATCGGACAGAAATGCGTCTTTACGATTGACATATAGGCCTTTATTCGTTAGATCCGCGATTACAAAATCGTATTCAGCTTTGTCTATAATCAATCGTGAAGAATATCTTGTATTGTCGTATTTGCCACCCTGAGTAAATTTAGCGATTATTCTTCGTCCAAGATCTTTTGCTTCATTGTTTCTGATTTCAAACAACTGTTTGGACCAATCCATGATTTGTTGTTCATTAAAATCAGGAAATTGTTTTCGCTGTTCGCAAATTATTTTTTCTAGATCAGGTTGTGGTAACCAGACTGATTTCTGTGCTCGGTAGGATATAATCGCTTCACTGACAATTAATGATTTTAACATCCCGCAATCAATCATATACCGTAATAACACTATTGGCATCCAGTGTTTTTCAGACATGTGTTTACCAATAAAAAGATTACGCGGATGAAGTCCTGTAGCCAATTCAAATGATAATACACGAGCGAATCCTGTTAAATCAAAATCAGGCAGTGGTCCATTAATAGCAACACGGGCCATTTCGTGTGTGGGGTGTCCAAATCGTTTAAAATATTTCTCGCATTCTCCATACCCAAGAAAACTTCCTGGATAACACGCAATCATATCAACGGAAATAACGGTTTCAGGGTCATATTTTGTATTCCATAACCCTCCATGGCTGTATTCAAGACAGGACAATCTGACATCTGATAAAAACTCACTTCTCGTTGGTTTCCACGCGTTTTTCTTTCTAGCAAAATGTGCTGCAATTGATGGTAGTGTAAAACAGTTTGATAATAATTGATCGTTGTCTTCCCCCTCCAGTGAAAACTCACTAGCTAGTTTTTTCATTTGATTATGCAGTTCTTCAGTACGGTACAATTCCTCGTCTGAAGTACTATGAAATAGCCACATTGACACAGGGTCTTCTTTACTCAAATGGTAAATAGCATCAAATAATTTCTGCTCTGAAAAAAACTCTTCGGTTCCAAACAGAGTTTGGGGGATATATTTCACGGTTCTATCCCGTGGGAATATTGTTACTGCAGATGACCACGCGTGTTCGTTATGATCAATAATTTCAATTGGGGTTCCTTTTGATTGATATTTCGATTCGTATAATACTTCACCGGTGATTGTCCTTACCGATATTGGAAATCTCAATGATGTTTCTAATTTAATTATATCCTGAATTGTTGCCCCATTCTCTTTTACCATTAATTCCCATTCGGTTATTTTTTTTCGTCTTAGATCAGTTAGTTTATTTCCCCGGGACGCATTTATGAAGTGTTCCATTATTCGTTCTGCTACACAATTGAGCCCTGTCGAATATTTCATGGGTGCTAGTTTTGCAATATCAGGTTTTTCATTGAGCGGATATATCCCGTAAACAACTGCTGTTACAGGATAAGATCTTTCGTAGTATGGTTTGTCAATTCCATTCAAAATTCCTGGTTTGGAATCTTGATTCACGGTGACAGTTTTTTTGTCCCTGAGAATGGGTTCTGATAAAAACTCACTTCTCGTTGGTTTCCACGCGTTTTTCTTTCTAGCAAAATGTGCTGCAATTGATGGTAGTGTAAAACAGTTTGATAATAATTGATCGTTGTCTTCCCCCTCCAGTGAAAACTCACTAGCTAGTTTTTTCATTTGATTATGCAGTTCTTCAGTACGGTACAATTCCTCGTCTGAAGTACTATGAAATAGCCACATTGACACAGGGTCTTCTTTACTCAAATGGTAAATAGCATCAAATAATTTCTGCTCTGAAAAAAACTCTTCGGTTCCAAACAGAGTTTGGGGGATATATTTCACGGTTCTATCCCGTGGGAATATTGTTACTGCAGATGACCACGCGTGTTCGTTATGATCAATAATTTCAATTGGGGTTCCTTTTGATTGATATTTCGATTCGTATAATACTTCACCGGTGATTGTCCTTACCGATATTGGAAATCTCAATGATGTTTCTAATTTAATTATATCCTGAATTGTTGCCCCATTCTCTTTTACCATTAATTCCCATTCGGTTATTTTTTTTCGTCTTAGATCAGTTAGTTTATTTCCCCGGGACGCATTTATGAAGTGTTCCATTATTCGTTCTGCTACACAATTGAACCCTGTCGAATATTTCATGGGTGCTAGTTTTGCAATATCAGGTTTTTCATTGAGCGGATATATCCCGTAAACAACTGCTGTTACAGGATAAGATCTTTCGTAGTATGGTTTGTCAATTCCATTCAAAATTCCTGGTTTGGAATCTTGATTCACGGTGACAGTTTTTTTGTCCCTGAGAATGGGTTCAAATTTATCCCTAATGATCCATTTTCCATCATCACGGATAAGGAATTTTATTCGAAAAAAAAACTTTTTCCCCAAGATGTGAGATTATCACTGCTGCTTTTTCATCATTCATGGTAGCGTCAACAACACCATCAATTCGAAATGTTGACCAACAATAAGATGCTCCATCACGTTTGAATTCATTAAAACAGTCTCTGATTTTACTAATCATGGCTTTATCAAGAATTTTATTCTTTGGTGTATTAGAAACTATATCAAGATTGAATTGAGCATTTTTCCAGGGTAATCTCTTGTTACCGTCTATTAAACATTTTTTTGGTTTATCGAGATTAAATTTAGGATTAATTTTCAATAACTCCTTCATGTTTCCGTCTCTTGGACGTTTTTTTGGTTTATCGAGATTAAATTTAGGATTAATTTTCAATAATCTCTTAAACTCCTTATCAGTATTGAATTGAGCATTTTTCAAGGGTGTTATTTTCGGTAATCTCTTTAACTCCCACATGCTATACTAAAAACAAGTATTTAAATGAAAGATTTATGTATAATGAATCACTGCAAATGGCTCATGATTGGATCAGTAACCCCGTGTAACAAATCATGCAGAAATGAGTTTTGTAGGTATCATATGCAAAGTTTTCGACGTGGAAGCCTTGGTCCGTTACCCTGTATTCGATGTGGGGTTGGGGTCAGGGGGAAATCGCAGTTATGTATTGCTTGTGGTGGAAAGTGATACAGGGAATTGAAGCGTTATTATGATAACAGAATAAAAAATGGAAAGTCAATCAGAAATTATGACCCTAAAAAAGTCCTTGACCCTGACAACGTCAAGGATAAAATCATAAGAACTCCTCAAGACTATATTGAAAGATTCTCCAGTGATGTAATCATTAGACCAAACAATGAATTAGACAAACAATAGTATAGTATACGAATGAACCAAGAATTCAGACAGCATCATGTGAGTACAAATTATGAAGCATCCAGTAATGGTGTTGTAAGACACTGTAGACTGAAGAAAACGGTCGGTTTTGTGACTAATCAAGGGTTTTTGATGTTTAGCGCTGGAAAGAAGAAATATCACAATCATCGTTTCATATTTGAATGTTTCAATGGATTGATCGAGAATGGTCTTGTTATTGATCACAAGGATTCTAATCCAAGGAACAATTCTTTATCAAATCTGCAAGCTATCACACAGAGTGAGAATTCCAAACGAGGAAGGACTGGCACTTGCAAAACGGTTGGGAAGAGACCTGTGACATCTTTGAATACAACAACTAACGAAGAGAAAATATTTCAATCAATGAATGAAGCCGGAAAATATTTCAATATTTGTCCGACTTCTGTACAAAAAGTTGCAGGGGGGATTTATCGATCGGCTATTTCAAAAAAGACCGGACAGAAAATTCAATTTAGTTATGTCTAATGCGTCATATTTTTCAATTAGAGATATGTCATTGTTATAGAAAAATGAATTCTGAAAATATGAGTAGCATCATAGTTGAAATTTTAAAATTGAAAAGTCATAATATTGAACTATCAGATGGGTTAAATCCTGATCAAATCAAGTCAGATTTTCAGGATATAGAATACGGAGTAAACAACAATAAATATATGCTGCCAAAGAAGTATGCGCTCATCAAAAAAATTCAAAATTCTATTCGGGACTCTCTTGCATTTTCCAGTGACGTTAGTGTGTTTGTCCCGTTATATACTATCGTAGAGGGGATACGAAAAGAATTAGGTAACGAATACGAATTGAAAAAAGAAGTCAACTCTAAAATTAGAAACCTACGGGCGTTAATTCAAGAAAATGAACAATTTTGATTGCCCGACCATTTATCATTTTTTTATTGTGACCGACCATTTATCATTTTTTGATTGAAATCGACCCTCAAAGAGATTTTCATTTTTTAGCACTTTTTGATTGAAAATGACAAAATCAGTGAATAAAAAATCGATGGGCCGTTAATGGATGATCAAAAAAAGAATGAAGGAAGTCACAGTATTATATATTTTATATACAATTATGTGACTTCCTTCATCACTGATAGAAGCTGTTATAGGATGAAATAACACTTCCACGGTGGTATCAAAAATCATCCGACATGTCAAAAAGTGGGGAAAGTCACAGTATTATATATTTTATAGCAATTATGTGACTTTCCCCATCAATGATAATGCCCTTAAAACACTTCCACGATGGTGTTAGGTCGGGTTTGAAAAATTGTTTTGCAATTGAAAACTTGTTTCTGATTTCAAATAATGGTCAATGAAGCATTAACAACCCGATTGGCTCGTGAACGATTAGATGCAATTAAGAGATTTATACCAATTCGTGACTCTGTAAGGAATAAACTGCAACAACGACAGAGTTTACAAACTGATTTTGCTTTGGGGTCTGAAGAGTTGTTTAAACCAGTAACCACAGCAACGAAGGGGGTAGAGCATGCTGTACGGGGAGATGTTCCCGAGACGGGAAAATCTGTTATTGGTGAACTTGAAAAAATAGCAGCGAAAACTGAACAAACAAAACAGGCTGTACAAAATATGGAATCAAAAAGAACAGTAGACGATTTAAGCGAGAGATTTACCGAGGAAGGATTAGCAGCAATTGATAAGACTGATCCAGCAGAAATTCCTGCGCTTGTTGTTACGACTTATGAAAACAGAAAAAAAATGTTGAAACCAGAACTTCATAAATATGTTAGAAATATAACCCATTGGGCTGATATATTTTATAAAATCAAAACTAAAACAAGTCAAATTGACACAACAAGTGCATCATACAATGAATATATCAAGATGGTGGGTACAGTGTATAATCAATACGAAGAGTTTAAACAACAACAAAAAACGCCAAAATTGCAAAAAAAGCGACAGCAACCTGCAAAGAAAATATCTTTTTCTCCTAAAAAACTACCACCTGATGAGGATACTCTTGATTATTTACAAACCACGGATACAGACAAACTGGATGAAGCAACTGGTTATAGCGGAAGGGGATTTTCAGGTAGTGGTTTGGTTGAAAACGCTAGCGTTTCATGTCCTGATAGTGTTATCAATGATATATCACGATTAGATGTTCTCATCGGAGGGTTCCGAGCTGGAAATGACTCTCCAGAAATAATTAATGAAGCAGCTGATATCTGTAGACGGTTATTTCAAGGCGGTATCATGGATATCAAAACATATCGAGATTTCATTGGCGAGTTAGCGGAAAGTGGGTATCATAGTGACTGAATTGAAAAATTGTTTTATGAATCTGATGACGAAGTCAATTGATTAGATAAATAACAATTAAATAAGAATGATCATACACTACAATCATGATAAACCAGCCAGTGTCTATGTAGTTAATTCACGGTTTCCAGTTTATAGCGCATATTACGGAGATGGTTTCGGTGATACCATTTTAGGATTATTTTCAAGAATGGCCCCAAAAGTGATGCCGTTAGCTAAACAATTAGGAATGAAAGCCATTGATGTTATTGTTGATAAGGGTATTAGTACTGTTGGAGATCTTGCCGGAAAAGCGTTTTCAGCTGCGAAGAAGAAAATAACATCATTAGTTAGACGAAAAAAGAAACCGTTACCGTCTACAGCGGAAATGCCTGCAAGTGTTAGTAAAATTATAAATAACGAAGTAGATGAAAAATTAGCGTCGATGGCTTTGCCATCATTGATAACCCCCGACCAAAGCAATATTGCAAATATGATAGCAGGAAGTGGATTTAAAAAACTACGACGATGAAATGGAAAATCGCGATTTAGACTTTGATAAATAGAATAAAATGTTCAAAAGGTCACCTGATCCAGCGTTTGATATAGATGCCCCAGTTCGCAAAGATGATTCTGTACGCGATTATCAATATTACGCCTATCATGCCATAGACTCAAATAGTCGATCAAGAATTGAACTTCAAGTCCATGATACCAGTAAATACTTTCTACCCGCTGAAGCGTTTATTGAAGTAGAAGGAGAACTTGTAACAGCTGCTGATACTACTGCTGTACCAGCACCGTATCCAGTTGGTACTCAAGTCGGGTTTGTCAATAATGGTATCATGGCGCTATTTGAGAGTGCTAGATATCTCATTGATGGAAATGAAATTGAGTCGATAGATCGTGATGTTGATGTGGCTACAACAATAATCGGGCTAGCAAGATATTCTGATGATTATACAAGATCAGCAGGACCTTCTATGATGTTTGCAAAAGATGTTAAAAATACCGCTGGAGGAAATCAATTTGTTGTAAGACGACCAAAGAATAATGCTGGCACCGCTGATGTTGATGTCGAAAATATGATTATAAACAACGATGTTAATTTCAATCTAGGAGCTGCAACACGTATTTCAATGTTGGAAGGGCGGCGTAAATCATTTTCATGCGCGATTCCACTGCATCATATATTTGGATTCTGTAGAAATGTTCGAAAAGTTATTTATGGAGCGAAGCATACAGTAGCACTGGTGCGAAAGAGTGATGACAATGACGCAATTTGGAGAATTCCAGTAGATGCTGCAAATCCAAATGCTGATGCTGGTAAAGTCATTTTAACAAAACTGTCATTGTGGATGCCAGTGTTGACTCCATCAATCACCGCAGAAGAACGATTACTATCATTTATGGACCAAGGAGGAAATCATTACTAAGTTGGCTAACGGTAAGTACAGATGTTAAACAATCAAATCTGAACGGGTTATTCACGTGGAATCTAGCATCAAAACAAGGCATGGCTGTACCACGTCATATATTTATTGCGTTACAGGATAACACACGAGTTGGCAATCGACTCTCCAGCCATATGATATTTGATCAATTAGGTGTTAAAGACGTCTCACTGAGAATAAACGGCCAGCAGGAACCATCTGAAGATATACAACTTGATTACGGTCAAAATCATATTGCACGCGTGTATCATAAGTTGTTGTCATTTATGGCACGTGATCAAAATGTTGATACCGGTCTGCAAATATCACAATTTGATTTTAAAAATCTATATCCGATTTATTACTTTTCATTGGAACATCTTGATTTAACAAGACAATCTGTTGTTGAAAAACATTTTAGAGCTAATGTGCTTCGTGGTGCTATTGCTAATTATAGAGCAGTTGCTGTCATTCTCAGTGATAAATCAATGTTACTTGAAGGTGTTGGAGGAAGAATGAGAATCATTGATGCACCAGTGGAAAATCTTTGAACGATTTTTCATTGAAATTGTAAACGATTTAGAATCAATCAATTATGTATAATGTCATATAGTAATATTAGTGTTGCGTTAACCCCCGGTCAAATCAAAAAATTGCAATCTGAATCAGCTAAAAAATGTGGAACCACAATCACGCTGAAACCCAATCAAATGACTGGCGGGGCGAATAAATTGTCACTGACAACTCGTCAAATAAAACATGTCAATGATGCACTTGTAGCAAAAAAAGTCGTTCAGATTACTATTTCTGCGGCTGCTATCAAAAATATGATAAAATCAGGCGGTATATTCCCGTTATTTGCTGCAATACCAGGATTAATTGCAGCGGCTGCACCAGCAGTTGCAAAAGCAGTCGCATTGGGGGCAGCTGGAGGCTTGGGAGCAAAAGCGATACAAGGCATTACTGAATCATATGAACCGAAGAAAGGACGAGGGTATAAAAAAAAGGGAGAGGGTTTTAGACTAGGTGCGTTATCAGGATTCATAAAAGCGGTTGCAAAAGCTGTCGAATCGGGGGTAAAAGCGAAACAAGGCATTACTGAATCATATGAACCGAAGAAGGGACAAGGGTATAAAAAAGGGAAGGGGTCTAAGACTACCAGGAACCCGTATTCATGGTACAGCGGAAAAGGCCTGAGAATCCCAGGAACGGTTTATTAATTGAGGAACCGATGGTTCCAATGTCCAATTTTGATTTAATGGATGCTGCTAAAAAATTGGCGATTAAAAATTTCAGAGGTGTCTTTATGAAAGATCAATTACCACATCAACCAAACAACACTGAAACAGGTATCATTAATCTCGATAACAGCACAGGACCCGGAACTCACTGGGTTGCATACGCTATTGATCCACGTGCAATCGTCTATTTTGATTCATATGGATTAGCACCGCCAAAAGAGTTTATGCGTTATATAAAAAAAATTCCAATGAAGACTTGGTATTCTACGCTACCAACACAACAAATGAATGATCCACCAATATGCGGCAGTGAAGTATTAAATGTCCTTGACGCTATTTCAGCATCTAGAAAACCACAACACATTGTCGTAAATGAATACACTAGTAATCGCTGGCAACGACGAAGTCGTCAAAAACGATTTTAGAGAAAGATGTATAAAATATCATGATTGATATTTGGGGGAGATCTTTGAAACCCAAACCCGATGGCACTGCAACCCTTGATTCTATCAAGGATATAAAAAAAATAATTGAAGATGAAATCGCTGAGACGTTGAATTTAGCAAGTGTTGATCCTAATGAGATAGTTGTATTTCAAGACAAACAGGGTAAATTGAAAACTAGTGATGTATCGTTGGATGATATATTGGTTAAACAACGAAACGCAATCGAGGATACTATCGCGTTATTTTCCGATCAGGGTAAACTAAAACCGGGTGTACTCTTTTCGACGATTACAGATCGATTAAAAACTCTCAACGATGAGTTGAAAAATTCTGTGTTGGAACTAACAACACTTCAATCTAAAACTGAAGAACACGGTAAACAGTTTACATCATTCCGTAGAAATATCATTGATAAATTTATTGGAACCCCGTTAGATAAAATTGAACTAAAACTTCCGGATATCAAAAAATCCATCGATGAGACGAAAAACTTCATCGAGGCCATCAAAAATGATTTTTCGAGGATGATAACAATCATTGAAAAAACAAAAATCCCTCATGAGAAAACCAACAATGTAGTATACACAATCCAACACGGATCAATTGAGTGGAGGGTACTCGTAAACAACAAATTAGATATCACTGCAACCGTTAAGGGTATTTATCGATTGACACTAGTGACACCGATTATATTTAATATATCATCGTCAAGTTCATCCGGGGTCAATAATACGATTTCAACGATCATCGACAAGGATACAACTGAACAGTTCACGTTAACATCTACTGATAAAAATTTGATTAGGGTTTCAGTAACGTGGTATGTGGTTTAAGTAAATAACGGTTTCAATTAAAATCGTAAACTGATTTAAAAATAAAATGATTTCATCATCGCAATATCGCTATGATCAGGTCAGAGAATTTCAAAATAGACTCAAAACCCTCACTGAGGAGTATGCAATGAAAATTAAAAAATATCGCAGGAGAATTACCGCAATTGATGTTACCGTGTATTCAGTGAGTGGTGTAATCACCGGAGCTGGTATTATACTGTCTTCAGTGACAATGATTGCCCCGATAGCTGTTCCAATTTGCATTTCTGCGGCAACAACAATCGCTGGAATTATTTCAATAAAAACAAAAAAAAATATCATCATGCAGCCAACGAAAACTACAAGACTACATAATTCAATTTCATGTTGTATCCACTGCATACTCGCAATTATCCTCATTGATATCGTCATCTCTCGATGATACAATTATATCAGATAGTGAGTTTTCAGCGATGGTAGATATATATGATTCTGCGATGTCAAAATTAGAGCGACAACAACAGTATAATAACAATGACAACACAGATGGAATTACTTCAACAAATAGTGGAGAACACAAACCCAGTACAAACCAGCATGATCTCAATAACATCAACGAATCCAGAATTCAGTGTGAATTTCCCCTCTCCGGTCCCAGTGAAGGAAATCGCGCTAGCAAAATTGCGAGTATACCACAGTTGGCCTAATATCAGATCAAAATCATTTGGTGGTCAACAACCGAATAATTCACTGGTGTTTGCAAATAAGAATAAAGACGACGGTACCCCAGACTGGAACGTTGTTTCGATACCAGCCGGATCATACCAAATTGAACAAATCAATGCTGAATTCCAGCGTAGAATAAAATCGATTACTGGAAAAGAATCGAAAATCGCTATAACGGTTCATGAGCCGACACTATCATCTGCCATTGAAATAAGCACAGATGGTTATGTCGTAGATATCTATCAAAGCTCAATAAGGACCGTACTAGGATGGCCTGAATTACCACCCCGGGAAGAAACCGTTAAATTACCACCTGAACCACAAAAAAATGATTATATCACCGACAGGATAAAATCTGATAATCCAATAAAGAGTTATAGCGATTACACCAAATTGAATTTTTTTCATGAATCGGTAGATCCTTCCACTAAAAGAAACGCCTACTTAATTCGACAGAATAAAATCACTGAAAATTTCACAGCGATGAATCATGATTTTTCATGGTTGTTAATATCCCTTAAATCCGGCATTCTCACCCGAGATGAATTTATCAGCGTTGTAGAAACATGTAACAAAATCATCAATGACATGGAAACATTTCATTCACAAATTATTCAAGAGGTATTAGGTGACGATAATCCTAAAACAAGAGATTTATTTGCAATAGAATATAATATCCCCGTCAAAGATATTCCAGCATTCAAAATACCAGGATATAATATCTTAGGATTACAAAAATCCCTCAATGATGCCATCGATAAAGGTTTCAAAAAAATCCATGACGAATGGAAAAAAACAACATCACAACCACAAACAACTATCCTGACACATAATAATGACCCAGATAGTGGTGGCAGGCATATTGCTCCTCAAAACGTGAATATTTCATCGGTGATAGCGATCAATTTAGTATGTGATGTTATCGAAGGAAGCTATCAAATAAATTTAGAACGATCAAATCAAGCTCAGCAAGGATATATTCTGTATTCATTTGCACCAACAGCTCCTCCAGGATTTCTATTTATTGAGGATCCAACTAATCCAGTCTATATGCGATGTCATAATAATTCATTAACCAGAATTAATTTCAAACTCACTGACCAGTCCAATAATCTAATTGATCTACAAGGTGAGGTTCTACAAATTAGTCTGTTTGTGAAATCCTAAAAGGATTTTCATCCTGAAAGGATTTTCGTCCCGAGGACACGATATCGTATAGGACTTGATAAAATATTCGGTTGAAGAGTTTTTACTCATTTTGAAAACCCTGCAGGATCATGTTTTCGGACAAAAATGACTAAGTCTCTGTTTGGCAAATGGAGGCTTTCTTTTTCTTGATTTCATTGAAATTTTCATTATTTTTTTTTTGGACTGATTTCATTGATTTTTTGCCTGTTTCATTGATTTGTAGCCGTTTTGATTGGGTTTTAAGCCCTAATCCATTGAAAACTTGTTTAAAAACGTTGTCCGATACGCCTCCTCTGCTGCTCATGTCTTAATAGTAATACCTATTAATCTGGGATCATCGAGGTTGTAGTACTTCTAGAGATCTACGGTATAATACCCCGACAACTCCGTAACTACATGTATGAACGTCGTTAGAAGATTTAATCAGCGACACAAATGAGCCATAAAACTCGTCATGTACAGACGAGAGATATTCTAACGCACGAATGAGTAGCTACAATTCTTGTAAGAAATAAATAACGGAAATATCGCATCAAATTCTTAATTTTTTTTATAGTACTTGTTGACCACGTAAACAGCGTTCATCGTCGCAGTGTGAGGAACGTTATCACACGTGATTCTAAAGCTGGCATAGGTATTAAATAGTTCGTATGTAGTTTCTCCACCTTTGCTGGCTTAACTCGATAGCAATCCTCAATATGATAGGAACTGTCTTACTCCTGCGTTTGGATAACTGCGTTTATGTCCCGACGAGGCAACCCTGTCGCACTGGACGCAAATTTGAGGACGCTGCTTTTCCTATGCTAACATTACCTCGTCTTGGAAACTGGTGTGTGATTGGGCATTTGTAAACTTAAATAGTCCGTCGTTGATATATTTTTTACTCATCCATGTCATTTGTATTGCTTTAACATTTTCAAGCTGAGTGATCTGTTTCAATGTACATTTAACGATTTAACGATTGTTAAGAAATATTAGCAGATTTATGCATGTAACAGTTTATAAATTTCGTTCTTTGTAAACAAAGGTAATTATCAGTTGTCATAATTTCTATTTCGCAACATAATGATTCCAGTATTTTAAAGAATGTAATTCCTGTAACTTTTAAATGGAGTATATATATATATATATATATATATATATATATATATATATATATATATATATAGAGAGAGAGAGAGAGAGAGAGAGAGAGAGAGAGAGAGAGAGAGAGAGAGAGAGATTGATCTTGTATCTGCATACAAACTTCCTCACTGCCTCACTGCAGACATCGAAGCGATATGACTGCAGAATTGTTAAAGGTAGGTTAAAAATCCTAATCAAACAAACAAACCCATGCTTACGCTGGACTGGCTGAAATATATATTCGTGCCGCTGGTTTACCTCTTTCATTCTTACAAAACCCACACATTCCTTATCACAAATTCACAAATGCCGAGATGTCCATAATCTCGAAAAATATTTGTCCGAATGAGTGAAACCACGTTGTGTCCACGATGCATTCATCCCCGCACGGAATGTTTTCAACCATGTCCTAATACATAGACCTAAATTTCCTTATCCAGGCAGAATACGTATCTGTTCCCAAAAGCCCATGTTACCCTCATATTTAGCACTTATGAATACTCAAAAGACTCCTGCACACAACATAAATAAACAAATATAATAAAAATGTTAGTGTTTCTTTCCAGTTATTAAAATACATTGAAAGGAAATTACCTTTGATCCGCAGGATACCTGACGGCAACTGTCTAGAATCCTTTTGTTGTGGCGATAACAATTTAACAGGACTAGTCCTAGAAGTAGATTACGTAGAATTTTATTGAAATATTTAAAAACCTTTTGGGGCATTGTACTCTTTCAATATTTATTTAATGTACCACATCATTGCTAATTCCATGTTATTTTTTAATTTTACCGACTGTTTTAACAATGTTTTTTATCATTGTATTTTTGATCTTTCACCTTTTACCCTTTGTTCGAATGTAATTTTTTTCTCTATCGAACCTCGATAACTCGGTTCAAATGACCCGGGGGGGGGGTATTATTAGGACAGAATTTTAGAATAAAAGTAATAAGATTGAAATATTCTCTAAATTATATTAATATTACTATATTCTTAATTTAATGACAAATTACTTTTAATACAATTTAGAGAAAATTTCAATCTTATATCTTTCACTCAAACATTTTGTTCTAATAATTCTACATACAATCTAAAATGTACAAAGTCGCTGTCACAAAATTATTACTAATTTCGTAACGTCTTTTTATTGATGTAGTAATGCAACTGTTAATCGCATTGACACAGAATGGCGAAACAAATCCAACCACATCAAATTTCTTAGCCTTCAAAACTAGATATTGCAAAGGAAAATCTGCGGATTTTTTAATAGATATAAGGAAGTATTTTACACGTGTGGTGAAATATTTCCCTATATCTACTTTAACAATCTAGATATCATCTATTACAATAGGACATTAAATTTTCACGATACGTACTCAACTTTTTCGTATATATTGGAAACCATAAATTTCATTGTTGTATAGACCGTTTCACTTTCGCTTCTAATTATTATTTTATGCATATTTTGTTAAAATATTTTCCCGTTCTGGAAGATGACGCGCGTAATTTGTAAAAAATTAAATATTTTAAACAAATTTTAAACCGATAAGTATGATATCAAAACAACGTAGTTAATTGCCCTTCCTAAGACTGGAATTTTTAAAAAAAAATTATTTAAAAAAAATAATTAAAATATCGAGACGAGAGAGCTTAAAGGAAAGTCTGAGAATACAAATGCAAAACAAAAGATTTTTTTTGAAATTCCGGATCTCTCCGATAATTTCGAATTTGCTACCTCCTGTTGTTTGGTAGCTGGAACACACAAAAAGACAAACAATTGGCCTTCTGAGAATGGGAGTGATAAAGAAAGTTTCAACATAAAATGTTTTTTATATAAAGAAAAACATAAAATATGTACAAAAACTGGTATGAAAGAGTTTGCAAGAAAGTTAAAAATACAACAAAAAAGTACTTAAACTAATGTAGATGCCGCCGCTAGTTTCGAAATATCTACCTCTTGTTTGGCAGTCGGACCACAAAGAAAGAAAGAAAGAAAGAAAGAAAGAAAGAAAGAAGAAAGAAAGAAAGAAAGAAAGAAAGAAAGAAAGAAAGAAGCTAAGAAAGAAAGAAAGAAGAAAAAAAAGAAAGAAAGACAGAAAGAACGAAAGAAAGAAAGAAAGAAAGAAGAAAGAAAGTATGAAGAAAGAAAGAACGAAAAAGCAAGAAAGAAATACAATTGTCCGTATTTATGTATATGACAAAGCTATAAAGAAAAGCAGCTGAAAACAGAAGCACCAAACCAGGTAAAAGGATTTTTTCTATATCGAAAACAGGGAGAAATAAACAAGAAATTTTCTTGTATGTCGTTTTCCCTAGACTTTACTATTGATTTTTATATAGCAAAACCATTCAACCAATGAATCAGTCTAGATATAAATTTGTGTCTTTGAAATGTTGGTGCTATTAGGTATACAATTTATGTTTTAGTGTGTGTTAAAATAGAGAACCTCATGTAAGCCTTGTCAGCTAATGTTTCAACTTGATGACTGCGAGAAAACAAGGGCATAGGAAAACTGGAGCAGTTATTTCTTTTGACAAGTGAATATCAGGTTTATTACGCGTGTAAATTATACAAATACATTCTTCCTAAATAGCGTTCCTCGCTTGGTTTTATATCCGCATTTACAATTTCCAACATACAACAGTTTATTTCCCCGCCACTATTTAAATGGGAATGTCTTGTTTGATGTATGTAGGAAGCACAACGGATGCACTGAGATCAATACTTTACCAGTGAATCACTGATACACATTTAACACGATTTTATAGAATGGAAATTCCTTCGTTAACTTATATGTATATAAACTCACAGAACTCTTTAAAATTATATGTTGTTGTTGGATACACTACTCGATATTAACGAAAGAACTATATAAAAAAAAACTTATATCATAGCTTTGCGTACGTGTTTCTTAATATTGGTAATACTTTAAAGATATTGTAAACAATGAGGCAGAAAGGTAACGTAGACTATCTGGAAGGTAGTGGAGACAGATGCTTGGAGCCAGATTTAGAATTGGATGGATCCGAAAATAAACATTGTCCAGTCACGTGGAAAAAACTTGTCGTCATCTCGACACTCATTCCTTTGTTTGTTTCCAGTCTGGTAAACGTCGCGGTACAACTAATAGTAAAGGAAAAGGCGACCGACAGTGCTCAAGTGAGTAGTGATGAAGGAGTTAATATATTTTACAAATGTGGGTTAACATTCAAGTTGGGAATATTTTTTTTTTAAATAAAAATTTTCAGCTTAAATTAATACCATGAAAATTTTTTTTTTTTTTTTTTTACATGCGGAATGTTTTTGGTTTCGACTGTTGTATCTATTGTTTGTTTGTTGGGTATTTTTACTTATATTTTGTCAATTAACCTGTATGTTATGAAAGTTTATTTTAAAAAAGTAAGGATTTAATTTTAAGACTTTTGACCCTATATTATACATGAGTAGCAGCTAGTTAAAAAAAGTAAAAACTATATACATTGTTTTTAAAACGCTATTAATCTTCTTGTTTATACTGAACAATATATATGATACGTATATTATAACAAAAGTACCTATTCCAATATCTTCAGTTTGTATATTTTTGCTTTTAGATTCCTGTGGCATACACTCTACAAGAGACAGCACCTGGTGAAACATGTAAGAATTTCGCTGATGTTTTTGCTCATCGATAAAAGTATTTTGTTTCTCTTTTAGAATGAGAACTGTCTTAATATGTTGATATTTCCAAATGAGAAATCCTTTGGGATCAAATATTTCGGAGATTATGTGACAATATACACTCTCACTTACGCGCCCGTGTGTCTGTGTGCGTGCGTGTGCGCGCACCAAATTAATATGTTGCTGCTTATTAATCGCAACTTTCATGACGAAATGTTCTCAGATCTTTACGCATATTTTTTTTCTGTTATTAGAGACGTTTTTTTCATTCTCCTTTTTCATATGAAAAATACAGATGTTGATATCTACAAAAGATTTTTGGAAATATTAGAAAAAAGTGAAGGATATTTTATTGTCTGAAAACCCCTTTGTAAACTAATCTATAAAAATAGATGTCAATTTTGATATCAAAAGCACAGAAATGATGATGATGATGATGATGATGATGATGATGATGACGATGATGATGATAACAAGATTACGACGATTATTATTATTATTATTATTATTATTATTATTATTATTATTACAGCTCATTCGCCCGAAGGACTTGTCAGCGTCTTCCTCGATGCCAGAAAATTCAACGAATCTTTCAGTTCAGGTAAAGATAGAGAGAGGTTGTGTGGGTGGAATGCCAGCCGATTGAAAATTTTGAATGGAAACTTGCTGACATTCAAGCCGTATTGTGAAGATCATACTGAGAACATTATTTTTATAATTGAAAATATGATTTTCTAGTCCTGGACTTATGGTTTTCAATTTGTGTACTTGTGTAGTTCATATAATAATTGACGAACTGACTTTTACGTCCGACGTCTGTAAAATTATATCGCCGTTTCCTTAAGTTCTTGTACTTCTTTTTCATTTTTATTTCTGTTTTATGTTCTATTTAGGATCATCCTTATCAAAGCTGTTTTCAACTAGGTCGAATCTAATGTGAGAAAAGTTATGAAAATTTGCATGCTAACACTTTCATAACTTGAAACCATTTTCAGATAATCAGACAAAGATACCGTGGGATGCAACAAAGTATGGTACTTTTATATCCAAGGATATACAGTATGATTCCTCTAGCCGCCATTTCCAGGTCACCATTTCCGGAATGTACGAGCTGACTGCCAAGTTGGCTTTCTCGTACAACGAAACACCACCACGTGATAGCATTCTTTATTCAACGTTGCTTAGAAACACCTCCCAGATTACGATGGATCGATTTGTATTTTCTTCCGGTGCTAAAAAAAACTTTTACCATGTACATCATGATATACGGTATTTACTTCAAGCAGGTGACACGGTTTTTGTAACCGCCTCTAAGGACGCGATAACATATTTGGATGTAAAATGGAGAGCGACCTACTTTGGAATTCGTCTCATTCGGAGAATGTAGTAGAGAGATCGACGATTGAAATTCAAATGATATATTGTGGTCTGATGGATATGTTAGAATTTCATGCATACAAGTTTAAACCTTCATTGGCGGCCATGTTGGAGGTATCGATAAGTTACAATTTATTAGATAGCGTGTTTCATGTGACATATACAATTCGTTTACAATCATGAAAACATTGAAAACATACATAGTTCGAGACATTCGTCATTTATCTACAAATTTTGTTTGAATATGATTAGTCTATCGTATAGAATTTTGTTTACTTATAAAAACCAGCACCAGCATATCTCCAACATAAATAAATTTGCATATCGTTTGCTACTGACCTTACTAAATTGGGTCTACAAATGTACACACAAGCTTTATGATATTGAGCACTAAAATATTTTGAAGTAGCTGAAGAAATATCGAGAATATGAAATTTAAGTCTATTTACGAATTGATACTTCAATTGTAAATATAATGCCTATGTTGTTAATACGACTTGGATTTATTTATTTAGGTAATAAAACGTAATTTGGTCAGTTTTAATAGTTCGTGGCAAATCATTTGATATTTTCGGTCGATTGAAAATGTCAGAATTTCATGCATAATGGTATAGACTTCGCCGTACAATATAGCTATGCTGGAGGCATTGATAAGTTAATATTGATTATATAGTGTGTTCGAAATGTGAAAAGTACAATTTACCTACTCCCATGAAAACATTTTGCACATGCAGGATTAGCTTATCTATGTATGATTCCGAAATAAAATAGCCAATTTTCGTTTATAGAAGCAACACAAATGTATCTCTAAGACAAACTGGAAAATTTTGTAAATCGTCTGCTAGTGACGTTATTCAAGACAATCTACATAACTGAAGAAATATAAAAATACACGAATGCTAAACCTTAATGATGAGTTGATACTTAAAGTTAGAAATATAATGTATATATCAAAATATTTATTCGTTCATTTTCTTGAATTTTTTTATTTACTTAAAATAATTTGATGCTAAAAGTTATACATTTAATGTACATAACAAAATATTTATTTATTCATTTATTTAATATTTATTTATTTAAAATAATTTGAACATGTTCTATATTTCGTGTCAAATCAATTGACAACTTAGTGTTAGAATAAAACAGACTTGAATTCTGTATTAAATTTGGTTAGGTGGCGCTCTACAGTTTCGTACTTTGCATAGGGTTAGAATTTTAAAGAAAAATAATTTTCTGGGATTTCTTCACTGGTTATACTGGTAATATAATAAAGACTTTGTATATCTTAGGTGTTGGGAGAAGAACTTTCAATTCCCTTTATTTTGATGTATGATTGATGGGTGTACTTTAGGTTCTAGAGTATACAGCTTGGGCTAACATAAGATGTGCTCATGTAAACAAACTGCTAGCTCCGCATGGTCATTTTCACTCCCTGGACTTCAGAGGTAAATTGTAGAAAAATGGTACGATAACTTTTTTTACTTTTCAGATATTTTGTAATTTGTTCATTGCACTTTCAGAAGCTGCTATTGCCTACTTCAGCAAAATTCGTTTTCCCTAGTTTAATAACTGCTAAAGTTAGTGTACTTTTGATTAATTCTGGCTAATTTTTCAAGCACAAGGGAGCATCCATTTTGTTGTACCATGCGCTTAGATCATTTACAATTTCCACAAGTGCAGTATCCAAAGAAACATCAGCCACATTACATCAAAGTAGCATTGAGATATGCCAACATATTCTCCATTGTGCATGTTACAAATGCAAACAACTTCACCTCACATACGTCACTATCTGAAAAGTACATATTAACTGGTGAGCGCCCCCATAAAGAGCATTCAGGTGTATACCCATGGAGTTATATTTATTGCTGTTTGTATTAATATTGGCTCATTTAGTTTAAATTCACTGCAGTTTAGAACTTAAATATCTTTACATTCCAAATTCTGCTTTAATTATGCGGCTGCAGGTGGGCTTGAGAAGAGTTATGTCCCTTTCTATTGTACACAATACGACATAGACTAGTGGCAATTAGAAACCTCTGTGTGTCATTGTTTTTAAAAATGTTTCATTAATTTCACATTTCTCAAGGAAGATGCTATCAGTTCTTCTTTGAACTGGTAATAATTTGGATATTTTTCCCTGTTTTATCATTGTCAAATTAAACTATTAACAAAATTTATTTTTTTGGCATTAAATAATTTTGTATTTACATATAAAAAAAATTCTGTAGTATCATATGGTCATGGTTTATTAAGCTAAGTCAGAAATATTTCAAACTAAATTAACAGTTCAAGATATAATGACATATAAAAGAGCTTTAACTCAACATACATAAGTCTGCAGCAAGTGTCACATTTGGACAGGCTCACATGAACAACATGGTTATGGAATAATTTATGTAACCTTTCGTGGGAAAAGAAAGATTGCTTTGGCTCACCGACTAAGGTTCTATGTTGAAACTATGGTAAATTCACTACCATATCAGTGTGACGTATCACATAGATGCCATACAAAAACATGATCATTTATCACTTGAACCAAATAAGAGAAAATTTAGCTAGAAAATCATGTAAAGCCTGTGGTGAATGCCAAGGCAATATGGGCTAGGGGGAGTGGTGTATTCTGTGATAGTCAGGTACATTTAATAATTGTTACATGCATTCATTTAAAGGATTTAAAGTGTATGGATGTTCATTGGGTATAAAATTATTTATTGAATTAGCAAACATTTAATTTTGTACAAGTTTTCTGTTGCTTTTTTGTTTGCGTTTGATGTAGCATATGTACTTGTACTGAAGACTTGATTTCCTCTCTCTATCTTTTACTGTTCTCTGATCTCATTCTGGTATGAGCTGAAATACTGGATCAGACTGAGTAGAACAATTCCATGAGACTTGGTCAGTGGGAGTGTAAAGTTTCCTGTACCATACTCAGAGCTATGAGGGAATGAATGACATAATGCATCAAAATTTCTGCTCCATACTGATATTTTAGGTGCATTGGTAAAAATGATATTGTGCAAGATCTCGCACTTATTTGTGTTTAGAAAGTGTGAAATTTTACTTAGCTTGACATCTAAGACAAAATTTCTTAGTAAATATTCAAGCTTTTTAATATAAGAAAGATTTAAATATTTCCCATATGGCAGAAATTTTGAGTAATAGGATGCTAAATGGGCAAGTCAGTCACTCCAACTTTGGCCTTGTAGCAAGAAAGTGCCAACATCGCATTTAAATTTCCTGTGCCTGGGCCTCACTTTCTATGCCCTTGGCACTTTTCTGGACAGGCAACCTGTTCTGCTTCCTGCAGATTGCAGTTTGTACATTTAACTGTTAAAAAGGCACACAGTCCTTGAGTTTTGCTTTTTTATACATCGGTGGATTATATCGCTTGCAATTTCCATCTCAGTCATACATTATGCACAATGTTCCCAATATCCTAGTTAGTTTTGGTATGTTCATAATTACATTTCCATTGATGTTGACAACACGCTGCAACATGTGACCCAACAATTAAGTTTTCTTCATTTCTTTCTTTCTCCAATTCAGGGCAAAGATTGGGTGCACTTTATTTGGGCCACAGGAAGATAGTGATTCTTCATATACATCAATTCTTGGGCGCTTTATTTGTGGAGATGTAGAACCAGATTGCAACCTGAATAGGTTGGTCACTCTTGGATACTCGTAATCCATAGTCCTATGGTTGACTGTGTTGTATGAACTCTTGTGGACAAATAGCTATTTTCTTAGCTCCTCCTTTAGCCATGTTTTCTTAGATAGTGGCTAATGTGGATTGATGTAGTATTAGTGACATCATGGTTACCAGTTGTTCCTGGTTGTGATGGATCTTAGACAGTATGTAACATCATAATCAGGCTGGGGCTTGAAATTGTTGGGAAACACACCTACCCCCTTTTTTGGCATACAAGTCTGCATGTTTTGGTTTTATAATTAATTTTACCATATATAGCAGTCAACATATTTGATTTTCATTGTAATCGATTATGTATGTAATCATCAATCACATTCCTGGTCCATGGAATGGTCTTACCAGGATTTAATTCCCCTTGAATTTTCATTTCAATTCTTTGGCATACAAGCATTAGTGCAGATTCAAATTAGATAACTAGTGCCGGGGAAAAAAGTAATTATTTACAAACAAAATATATATTTATGTAAACTGTTATGAATTTATAGCATCAAGGACTTTTTTTCTTAATCCAATGCTGGACAATTTTTGCACTATTACCTCCGACTTTATGGAATTTTCCTCACTTTTCTCACTTGATTTACATGTATACATGACCCAAGTATAGTTTGCAACTTTGGAAATGATCTAAATACATTATTTGATGTTTGCATTGAAAAATAAAACAAATACTTCATATGCATTTATTCTTGAATGTCTTTCTTTAATGTCAAAATAATAGCATTTCCCAGTGACGTTAAAATACAGTTTTGACGTCATGAAGCTACATTTAAGTTACTTCAGAGGGGTATAGTAAATTAACTATGTGTTTGTAATTTTGGAAGTAAATACCATGTATGATATATCAATATGTTTGAAATTGACTGCAGAATATGACAAGTTTTTCAATAAGTTGAAAACACATCTTCAGTGGTTCTTTAAGGTGGCGCTCTACAGTTTCGTACTTTGCATAGGGTTAGAATTTTAAAGAAAAATAATTTTCTGGGATTTCTTCACTGGTTATACTGGTAATATAATAAAGACTTTGTATATCTTAGGTGTTGGGAGAAGAACTTTCAATTCCCTTTATTTTGATGTATGATTGATGGGTGTACTTTAGGTTCTAGAGTATACAGCTTGGGCTAACATAAGATGTGCTCATGTAAACAAACTGCTAGCTCCGCATGGTCATTTTCACTCCCTGGACTTCAGAGGTAAATTGTAGAAAAATGGTACGATAACTTTTTTTACTTTTCAGATATTTTGTAATTTGTTCATTGCACTTTCAGAAGCTGCTATTGCCTACTTCAGCAAAATTCGTTTTCCCTAGTTTAATAACTGCTAAAGTTAGTGTACTTTTGATTAATTCTGGCTAATTTTTCAAGCACAAGGGAGCATCCATTTTGTTGTACCATGCGCTTAGATCATTTACAATTTCCACAAGTGCAGTATCCAAAGAAACATCAGCCACATTACATCAAAGTAGCATTGAGATATGCCAACATATTCTCCATTGTGCATGTTACAAATGCAAACAACTTCACCTCACATACGTCACTATCTGAAAAGTACATATTAACTGGTGAGCGCCCCCATAAAGAGCATTCAGGTGTATACCCATGGAGTTATATTTATTGCTGTTTGTATTAATATTGGCTCATTTAGTTTAAATTCACTGCAGTTTAGAACTTAAATATCTTTACATTCCAAATTCTGCTTTAATTATGCGGCTGCAGGTGGGCTTGAGAAGAGTTATGTCCCTTTCTATTGTACACAATACGACATAGACTAGTGGCAATTAGAAACCTCTGTGTGTCATTGTTTTTAAAAATGTTTCATTAATTTCACATTTCTCAAGGAAGATGCTATCAGTTCTTCTTTGAACTGGTAATAATTTGGATATTTTTCCCTGTTTTATCATTGTCAAATTAAACTATTAACAAAATTTATTTTTTTGGCATTAAATAATTTTGTATTTACATATAAAAAAAATTCTGTAGTATCATATGGTCATGGTTTATTAAGCTAAGTCAGAAATATTTCAAACTAAATTAACAGTTCAAGATATAATGACATATAAAAGAGCTTTAACTCAACATACATAAGTCTGCAGCAAGTGTCACATTTGGACAGGCTCACATGAACAACATGGTTATGGAATAATTTATGTAACCTTTCGTGGGAAAAGAAAGATTGCTTTGGCTCACCGACTAAGGTTCTATGTTGAAACTATGGTAAATTCACTACCATATCAGTGTGACGTATCACATAGATGCCATACAAAAACATGATCATTTATCACTTGAACCAAATAAGAGAAAATTTAGCTAGAAAATCATGTAAAGCCTGTGGTGAATGCCAAGGCAATATGGGCTAGGGGGAGTGGTGTATTCTGTGATAGTCAGGTACATTTAATAATTGTTACATGCATTCATTTAAAGGATTTAAAGTGTATGGATGTTCATTGGGTATAAAATTATTTATTGAATTAGCAAACATTTAATTTTGTACAAGTTTTCTGTTGCTTTTTTGTTTGCGTTTGATGTAGCATATGTACTTGTACTGAAGACTTGATTTCCTCTCTCTATCTTTTACTGTTCTCTGATCTCATTCTGGTATGAGCTGAAATACTGGATCAGACTGAGTAGAACAATTCCATGAGACTTGGTCAGTGGGAGTGTAAAGTTTCCTGTACCATACTCAGAGCTATGAGGGAATGAATGACATAATGCATCAAAATTTCTGCTCCATACTGATATTTTAGGTGCATTGGTAAAAATGATATTGTGCAAGATCTCGCACTTATTTGTGTTTAGAAAGTGTGAAATTTTACTTAGCTTGACATCTAAGACAAAATTTCTTAGTAAATATTCAAGCTTTTTAATATAAGAAAGATTTAAATATTTCCCATATGGCAGAAATTTTGAGTAATAGGATGCTAAATGGGCAAGTCAGTCACTCCAACTTTGGCCTTGTAGCAAGAAAGTGCCAACATCGCATTTAAATTTCCTGTGCCTGGGCCTCACTTTCTATGCCCTTGGCACTTTTCTGGACAGGCAACCTGTTCTGCTTCCTGCAGATTGCAGTTTGTACATTTAACTGTTAAAAAGGCACACAGTCCTTGAGTTTTGCTTTTTTATACATCGGTGGATTATATCGCTTGCAATTTCCATCTCAGTCATACATTATGCACAATGTTCCCAATATCCTAGTTAGTTTTGGTATGTTCATAATTACATTTCCATTGATGTTGACAACACGCTGCAACATGTGACCCAACAATTAAGTTTTCTTCATTTCTTTCTTTCTCCAATTCAGGGCAAAGATTGGGTGCACTTTATTTGGGCCACAGGAAGATAGTGATTCTTCATATACATCAATTCTTGGGCGCTTTATTTGTGGAGATGTAGAACCAGATTGCAACCTGAATAGGTTGGTCACTCTTGGATACTCGTAATCCATAGTCCTATGGTTGACTGTGTTGTATGAACTCTTGTGGACAAATAGCTATTTTCTTAGCTCCTCCTTTAGCCATGTTTTCTTAGATAGTGGCTAATGTGGATTGATGTAGTATTAGTGACATCATGGTTACCAGTTGTTCCTGGTTGTGATGGATCTTAGACAGTATGTAACATCATAATCAGGCTGGGGCTTGAAATTGTTGGGAAACACACCTACCCCCTTTTTTGGCATACAAGTCTGCATGTTTTGGTTTTATAATTAATTTTACCATATATAGCAGTCAACATATTTGATTTTCATTGTAATCGATTATGTATGTAATCATCAATCACATTCCTGGTCCATGGAATGGTCTTACCAGGATTTAATTCCCCTTGAATTTTCATTTCAATTCTTTGGCATACAAGCATTAGTGCAGATTCAAATTAGATAACTAGTGCCGGGGAAAAAAGTAATTATTTACAAACAAAATATATATTTATGTAAACTGTTATGAATTTATAGCATCAAGGACTTTTTTTCTTAATCCAATGCTGGACAATTTTTGCACTATTACCTCCGACTTTATGGAATTTTCCTCACTTTTCTCACTTGATTTACATGTATACATGACCCAAGTATAGTTTGCAACTTTGGAAATGATCTAAATACATTATTTGATGTTTGCATTGAAAAATAAAACAAATACTTCATATGCATTTATTCTTGAATGTCTTTCTTTAATGTCAAAATAATAGCATTTCCCAGTGACGTTAAAATACAGTTTTGACGTCATGAAGCTACATTTAAGTTACTTCAGAGGGGTATAGTAAATTAACTATGTGTTTGTAATTTTGGAAGTAAATACCATGTATGATATATCAATATGTTTGAAATTGACTGCAGAATATGACAAGTTTTTCAATAAGTTGAAAACACATCTTCAGTGGTTCTTTAAGGTGGCGCTCTACAGTTTCGTACTTTGCATAGGGTTAGAATTTTAAAGAAAAATAATTTTCTGGGATTTCTTCACTGGTTATACTGGTAATATAATAAAGACTTTGTATATCTTAGGTGTTGGGAGAAGAACTTTCAATTCCCTTTATTTTGATGTATGATTGATGGGTGTACTTTAGGTTCTAGAGTATACAGCTTGGGCTAACATAAGATGTGCTCATGTAAACAAACTGCTAGCTCCGCATGGTCATTTTCACTCCCTGGACTTCAGAGGTAAATTGTAGAAAAATGGTACGATAACTTTTTTTACTTTTCAGATATTTTGTAATTTGTTCATTGCACTTTCAGAAGCTGCTATTGCCTACTTCAGCAAAATTCGTTTTCCCTAGTTTAATAACTGCTAAAGTTAGTGTACTTTTGATTAATTCTGGCTAATTTTTCAAGCACAAGGGAGCATCCATTTTGTTGTACCATGCGCTTAGATCATTTACAATTTCCACAAGTGCAGTATCCAAAGAAACATCAGCCACATTACATCAAAGTAGCATTGAGATATGCCAACATATTCTCCATTGTGCATGTTACAAATGCAAACAACTTCACCTCACATACGTCACTATCTGAAAAGTACATATTAACTGGTGAGCGCCCCCATAAAGAGCATTCAGGTGTATACCCATGGAGTTATATTTATTGCTGTTTGTATTAATATTGGCTCATTTAGTTTAAATTCACTGCAGTTTAGAACTTAAATATCTTTACATTCCAAATTCTGCTTTAATTATGCGGCTGCAGGTGGGCTTGAGAAGAGTTATGTCCCTTTCTATTGTACACAATACGACATAGACTAGTGGCAATTAGAAACCTCTGTGTGTCATTGTTTTTAAAAATGTTTCATTAATTTCACATTTCTCAAGGAAGATGCTATCAGTTCTTCTTTGAACTGGTAATAATTTGGATATTTTTCCCTGTTTTATCATTGTCAAATTAAACTATTAACAAAATTTATTTTTTTGGCATTAAATAATTTTGTATTTACATATAAAAAAAATTCTGTAGTATCATATGGTCATGGTTTATTAAGCTAAGTCAGAAATATTTCAAACTAAATTAACAGTTCAAGATATAATGACATATAAAAGAGCTTTAACTCAACATACATAAGTCTGCAGCAAGTGTCACATTTGGACAGGCTCACATGAACAACATGGTTATGGAATAATTTATGTAACCTTTCGTGGGAAAAGAAAGATTGCTTTGGCTCACCGACTAAGGTTCTATGTTGAAACTATGGTAAATTCACTACCATATCAGTGTGACGTATCACATAGATGCCATACAAAAACATGATCATTTATCACTTGAACCAAATAAGAGAAAATTTAGCTAGAAAATCATGTAAAGCCTGTGGTGAATGCCAAGGCAATATGGGCTAGGGGGAGTGGTGTATTCTGTGATAGTCAGGTACATTTAATAATTGTTACATGCATTCATTTAAAGGATTTAAAGTGTATGGATGTTCATTGGGTATAAAATTATTTATTGAATTAGCAAACATTTAATTTTGTACAAGTTTTCTGTTGCTTTTTTGTTTGCGTTTGATGTAGCATATGTACTTGTACTGAAGACTTGATTTCCTCTCTCTATCTTTTACTGTTCTCTGATCTCATTCTGGTATGAGCTGAAATACTGGATCAGACTGAGTAGAACAATTCCATGAGACTTGGTCAGTGGGAGTGTAAAGTTTCCTGTACCATACTCAGAGCTATGAGGGAATGAATGACATAATGCATCAAAATTTCTGCTCCATACTGATATTTTAGGTGCATTGGTAAAAATGATATTGTGCAAGATCTCGCACTTATTTGTGTTTAGAAAGTGTGAAATTTTACTTAGCTTGACATCTAAGACAAAATTTCTTAGTAAATATTCAAGCTTTTTAATATAAGAAAGATTTAAATATTTCCCATATGGCAGAAATTTTGAGTAATAGGATGCTAAATGGGCAAGTCAGTCACTCCAACTTTGGCCTTGTAGCAAGAAAGTGCCAACATCGCATTTAAATTTCCTGTGCCTGGGCCTCACTTTCTATGCCCTTGGCACTTTTCTGGACAGGCAACCTGTTCTGCTTCCTGCAGATTGCAGTTTGTACATTTAACTGTTAAAAAGGCACACAGTCCTTGAGTTTTGCTTTTTTATACATCGGTGGATTATATCGCTTGCAATTTCCATCTCAGTCATACATTATGCACAATGTTCCCAATATCCTAGTTAGTTTTGGTATGTTCATAATTACATTTCCATTGATGTTGACAACACGCTGCAACATGTGACCCAACAATTAAGTTTTCTTCATTTCTTTCTTTCTCCAATTCAGGGCAAAGATTGGGTGCACTTTATTTGGGCCACAGGAAGATAGTGATTCTTCATATACATCAATTCTTGGGCGCTTTATTTGTGGAGATGTAGAACCAGATTGCAACCTGAATAGGTTGGTCACTCTTGGATACTCGTAATCCATAGTCCTATGGTTGACTGTGTTGTATGAACTCTTGTGGACAAATAGCTATTTTCTTAGCTCCTCCTTTAGCCATGTTTTCTTAGATAGTGGCTAATGTGGATTGATGTAGTATTAGTGACATCATGGTTACCAGTTGTTCCTGGTTGTGATGGATCTTAGACAGTATGTAACATCATAATCAGGCTGGGGCTTGAAATTGTTGGGAAACACACCTACCCCCTTTTTTGGCATACAAGTCTGCATGTTTTGGTTTTATAATTAATTTTACCATATATAGCAGTCAACATATTTGATTTTCATTGTAATCGATTATGTATGTAATCATCAATCACATTCCTGGTCCATGGAATGGTCTTACCAGGATTTAATTCCCCTTGAATTTTCATTTCAATTCTTTGGCATACAAGCATTAGTGCAGATTCAAATTAGATAACTAGTGCCGGGGAAAAAAGTAATTATTTACAAACAAAATATATATTTATGTAAACTGTTATGAATTTATAGCATCAAGGACTTTTTTTCTTAATCCAATGCTGGACAATTTTTGCACTATTACCTCCGACTTTATGGAATTTTCCTCACTTTTCTCACTTGATTTACATGTATACATGACCCAAGTATAGTTTGCAACTTTGGAAATGATCTAAATACATTATTTGATGTTTGCATTGAAAAATAAAACAAATACTTCATATGCATTTATTCTTGAATGTCTTTCTTTAATGTCAAAATAATAGCATTTCCCAGTGACGTTAAAATACAGTTTTGACGTCATGAAGCTACATTTAAGTTACTTCAGAGGGGTATAGTAAATTAACTATGTGTTTGTAATTTTGGAAGTAAATACCATGTATGATATATCAATATGTTTGAAATTGACTGCAGAATATGACAAGTTTTTCAATAAGTTGAAAACACATCTTCAGTGGTTCTTTAAGGTGGCGCTCTACAGTTTCGTACTTTGCATAGGGTTAGAATTTTAAAGAAAAATAATTTTCTGGGATTTCTTCACTGGTTATACTGGTAATATAATAAAGACTTTGTATATCTTAGGTGTTGGGAGAAGAACTTTCAATTCCCTTTATTTTGATGTATGATTGATGGGTGTACTTTAGGTTCTAGAGTATACAGCTTGGGCTAACATAAGATGTGCTCATGTAAACAAACTGCTAGCTCCGCATGGTCATTTTCACTCCCTGGACTTCAGAGGTAAATTGTAGAAAAATGGTACGATAACTTTTTTTACTTTTCAGATATTTTGTAATTTGTTCATTGCACTTTCAGAAGCTGCTATTGCCTACTTCAGCAAAATTCGTTTTCCCTAGTTTAATAACTGCTAAAGTTAGTGTACTTTTGATTAATTCTGGCTAATTTTTCAAGCACAAGGGAGCATCCATTTTGTTGTACCATGCGCTTAGATCATTTACAATTTCCACAAGTGCAGTATCCAAAGAAACATCAGCCACATTACATCAAAGTAGCATTGAGATATGCCAACATATTCTCCATTGTGCATGTTACAAATGCAAACAACTTCACCTCACATACGTCACTATCTGAAAAGTACATATTAACTGGTGAGCGCCCCCATAAAGAGCATTCAGGTGTATACCCATGGAGTTATATTTATTGCTGTTTGTATTAATATTGGCTCATTTAGTTTAAATTCACTGCAGTTTAGAACTTAAATATCTTTACATTCCAAATTCTGCTTTAATTATGCGGCTGCAGGTGGGCTTGAGAAGAGTTATGTCCCTTTCTATTGTACACAATACGACATAGACTAGTGGCAATTAGAAACCTCTGTGTGTCATTGTTTTTAAAAATGTTTCATTAATTTCACATTTCTCAAGGAAGATGCTATCAGTTCTTCTTTGAACTGGTAATAATTTGGATATTTTTCCCTGTTTTATCATTGTCAAATTAAACTATTAACAAAATTTATTTTTTTGGCATTAAATAATTTTGTATTTACATATAAAAAAAATTCTGTAGTATCATATGGTCATGGTTTATTAAGCTAAGTCAGAAATATTTCAAACTAAATTAACAGTTCAAGATATAATGACATATAAAAGAGCTTTAACTCAACATACATAAGTCTGCAGCAAGTGTCACATTTGGACAGGCTCACATGAACAACATGGTTATGGAATAATTTATGTAACCTTTCGTGGGAAAAGAAAGATTGCTTTGGCTCACCGACTAAGGTTCTATGTTGAAACTATGGTAAATTCACTACCATATCAGTGTGACGTATCACATAGATGCCATACAAAAACATGATCATTTATCACTTGAACCAAATAAGAGAAAATTTAGCTAGAAAATCATGTAAAGCCTGTGGTGAATGCCAAGGCAATATGGGCTAGGGGGAGTGGTGTATTCTGTGATAGTCAGGTACATTTAATAATTGTTACATGCATTCATTTAAAGGATTTAAAGTGTATGGATGTTCATTGGGTATAAAATTATTTATTGAATTAGCAAACATTTAATTTTGTACAAGTTTTCTGTTGCTTTTTTGTTTGCGTTTGATGTAGCATATGTACTTGTACTGAAGACTTGATTTCCTCTCTCTATCTTTTACTGTTCTCTGATCTCATTCTGGTATGAGCTGAAATACTGGATCAGACTGAGTAGAACAATTCCATGAGACTTGGTCAGTGGGAGTGTAAAGTTTCCTGTACCATACTCAGAGCTATGAGGGAATGAATGACATAATGCATCAAAATTTCTGCTCCATACTGATATTTTAGGTGCATTGGTAAAAATGATATTGTGCAAGATCTCGCACTTATTTGTGTTTAGAAAGTGTGAAATTTTACTTAGCTTGACATCTAAGACAAAATTTCTTAGTAAATATTCAAGCTTTTTAATATAAGAAAGATTTAAATATTTCCCATATGGCAGAAATTTTGAGTAATAGGATGCTAAATGGGCAAGTCAGTCACTCCAACTTTGGCCTTGTAGCAAGAAAGTGCCAACATCGCATTTAAATTTCCTGTGCCTGGGCCTCACTTTCTATGCCCTTGGCACTTTTCTGGACAGGCAACCTGTTCTGCTTCCTGCAGATTGCAGTTTGTACATTTAACTGTTAAAAAGGCACACAGTCCTTGAGTTTTGCTTTTTTATACATCGGTGGATTATATCGCTTGCAATTTCCATCTCAGTCATACATTATGCACAATGTTCCCAATATCCTAGTTAGTTTTGGTATGTTCATAATTACATTTCCATTGATGTTGACAACACGCTGCAACATGTGACCCAACAATTAAGTTTTCTTCATTTCTTTCTTTCTCCAATTCAGGGCAAAGATTGGGTGCACTTTATTTGGGCCACAGGAAGATAGTGATTCTTCATATACATCAATTCTTGGGCGCTTTATTTGTGGAGATGTAGAACCAGATTGCAACCTGAATAGGTTGGTCACTCTTGGATACTCGTAATCCATAGTCCTATGGTTGACTGTGTTGTATGAACTCTTGTGGACAAATAGCTATTTTCTTAGCTCCTCCTTTAGCCATGTTTTCTTAGATAGTGGCTAATGTGGATTGATGTAGTATTAGTGACATCATGGTTACCAGTTGTTCCTGGTTGTGATGGATCTTAGACAGTATGTAACATCATAATCAGGCTGGGGCTTGAAATTGTTGGGAAACACACCTACCCCCTTTTTTGGCATACAAGTCTGCATGTTTTGGTTTTATAATTAATTTTACCATATATAGCAGTCAACATATTTGATTTTCATTGTAATCGATTATGTATGTAATCATCAATCACATTCCTGGTCCATGGAATGGTCTTACCAGGATTTAATTCCCCTTGAATTTTCATTTCAATTCTTTGGCATACAAGCATTAGTGCAGATTCAAATTAGATAACTAGTGCCGGGGAAAAAAGTAATTATTTACAAACAAAATATATATTTATGTAAACTGTTATGAATTTATAGCATCAAGGACTTTTTTTCTTAATCCAATGCTGGACAATTTTTGCACTATTACCTCCGACTTTATGGAATTTTCCTCACTTTTCTCACTTGATTTACATGTATACATGACCCAAGTATAGTTTGCAACTTTGGAAATGATCTAAATACATTATTTGATGTTTGCATTGAAAAATAAAACAAATACTTCATATGCATTTATTCTTGAATGTCTTTCTTTAATGTCAAAATAATAGCATTTCCCAGTGACGTTAAAATACAGTTTTGACGTCATGAAGCTACATTTAAGTTACTTCAGAGGGGTATAGTAAATTAACTATGTGTTTGTAATTTTGGAAGTAAATACCATGTATGATATATCAATATGTTTGAAATTGACTGCAGAATATGACAAGTTTTTCAATAAGTTGAAAACACATCTTCAGTGGTTCTTTAAGGTGGCGCTCTACAGTTTCGTACTTTGCATAGGGTTAGAATTTTAAAGAAAAATAATTTTCTGGGATTTCTTCACTGGTTATACTGGTAATATAATAAAGACTTTGTATATCTTAGGTGTTGGGAGAAGAACTTTCAATTCCCTTTATTTTGATGTATGATTGATGGGTGTACTTTAGGTTCTAGAGTATACAGCTTGGGCTAACATAAGATGTGCTCATGTAAACAAACTGCTAGCTCCGCATGGTCATTTTCACTCCCTGGACTTCAGAGGTAAATTGTAGAAAAATGGTACGATAACTTTTTTTACTTTTCAGATATTTTGTAATTTGTTCATTGCACTTTCAGAAGCTGCTATTGCCTACTTCAGCAAAATTCGTTTTCCCTAGTTTAATAACTGCTAAAGTTAGTGTACTTTTGATTAATTCTGGCTAATTTTTCAAGCACAAGGGAGCATCCATTTTGTTGTACCATGCGCTTAGATCATTTACAATTTCCACAAGTGCAGTATCCAAAGAAACATCAGCCACATTACATCAAAGTAGCATTGAGATATGCCAACATATTCTCCATTGTGCATGTTACAAATGCAAACAACTTCACCTCACATACGTCACTATCTGAAAAGTACATATTAACTGGTGAGCGCCCCCATAAAGAGCATTCAGGTGTATACCCATGGAGTTATATTTATTGCTGTTTGTATTAATATTGGCTCATTTAGTTTAAATTCACTGCAGTTTAGAACTTAAATATCTTTACATTCCAAATTCTGCTTTAATTATGCGGCTGCAGGTGGGCTTGAGAAGAGTTATGTCCCTTTCTATTGTACACAATACGACATAGACTAGTGGCAATTAGAAACCTCTGTGTGTCATTGTTTTTAAAAATGTTTCATTAATTTCACATTTCTCAAGGAAGATGCTATCAGTTCTTCTTTGAACTGGTAATAATTTGGATATTTTTCCCTGTTTTATCATTGTCAAATTAAACTATTAACAAAATTTATTTTTTTGGCATTAAATAATTTTGTATTTACATATAAAAAAAATTCTGTAGTATCATATGGTCATGGTTTATTAAGCTAAGTCAGAAATATTTCAAACTAAATTAACAGTTCAAGATATAATGACATATAAAAGAGCTTTAACTCAACATACATAAGTCTGCAGCAAGTGTCACATTTGGACAGGCTCACATGAACAACATGGTTATGGAATAATTTATGTAACCTTTCGTGGGAAAAGAAAGATTGCTTTGGCTCACCGACTAAGGTTCTATGTTGAAACTATGGTAAATTCACTACCATATCAGTGTGACGTATCACATAGATGCCATACAAAAACATGATCATTTATCACTTGAACCAAATAAGAGAAAATTTAGCTAGAAAATCATGTAAAGCCTGTGGTGAATGCCAAGGCAATATGGGCTAGGGGGAGTGGTGTATTCTGTGATAGTCAGGTACATTTAATAATTGTTACATGCATTCATTTAAAGGATTTAAAGTGTATGGATGTTCATTGGGTATAAAATTATTTATTGAATTAGCAAACATTTAATTTTGTACAAGTTTTCTGTTGCTTTTTTGTTTGCGTTTGATGTAGCATATGTACTTGTACTGAAGACTTGATTTCCTCTCTCTATCTTTTACTGTTCTCTGATCTCATTCTGGTATGAGCTGAAATACTGGATCAGACTGAGTAGAACAATTCCATGAGACTTGGTCAGTGGGAGTGTAAAGTTTCCTGTACCATACTCAGAGCTATGAGGGAATGAATGACATAATGCATCAAAATTTCTGCTCCATACTGATATTTTAGGTGCATTGGTAAAAATGATATTGTGCAAGATCTCGCACTTATTTGTGTTTAGAAAGTGTGAAATTTTACTTAGCTTGACATCTAAGACAAAATTTCTTAGTAAATATTCAAGCTTTTTAATATAAGAAAGATTTAAATATTTCCCATATGGCAGAAATTTTGAGTAATAGGATGCTAAATGGGCAAGTCAGTCACTCCAACTTTGGCCTTGTAGCAAGAAAGTGCCAACATCGCATTTAAATTTCCTGTGCCTGGGCCTCACTTTCTATGCCCTTGGCACTTTTCTGGACAGGCAACCTGTTCTGCTTCCTGCAGATTGCAGTTTGTACATTTAACTGTTAAAAAGGCACACAGTCCTTGAGTTTTGCTTTTTTATACATCGGTGGATTATATCGCTTGCAATTTCCATCTCAGTCATACATTATGCACAATGTTCCCAATATCCTAGTTAGTTTTGGTATGTTCATAATTACATTTCCATTGATGTTGACAACACGCTGCAACATGTGACCCAACAATTAAGTTTTCTTCATTTCTTTCTTTCTCCAATTCAGGGCAAAGATTGGGTGCACTTTATTTGGGCCACAGGAAGATAGTGATTCTTCATATACATCAATTCTTGGGCGCTTTATTTGTGGAGATGTAGAACCAGATTGCAACCTGAATAGGTTGGTCACTCTTGGATACTCGTAATCCATAGTCCTATGGTTGACTGTGTTGTATGAACTCTTGTGGACAAATAGCTATTTTCTTAGCTCCTCCTTTAGCCATGTTTTCTTAGATAGTGGCTAATGTGGATTGATGTAGTATTAGTGACATCATGGTTACCAGTTGTTCCTGGTTGTGATGGATCTTAGACAGTATGTAACATCATAATCAGGCTGGGGCTTGAAATTGTTGGGAAACACACCTACCCCCTTTTTTGGCATACAAGTCTGCATGTTTTGGTTTTATAATTAATTTTACCATATATAGCAGTCAACATATTTGATTTTCATTGTAATCGATTATGTATGTAATCATCAATCACATTCCTGGTCCATGGAATGGTCTTACCAGGATTTAATTCCCCTTGAATTTTCATTTCAATTCTTTGGCATACAAGCATTAGTGCAGATTCAAATTAGATAACTAGTGCCGGGGAAAAAAGTAATTATTTACAAACAAAATATATATTTATGTAAACTGTTATGAATTTATAGCATCAAGGACTTTTTTTCTTAATCCAATGCTGGACAATTTTTGCACTATTACCTCCGACTTTATGGAATTTTCCTCACTTTTCTCACTTGATTTACATGTATACATGACCCAAGTATAGTTTGCAACTTTGGAAATGATCTAAATACATTATTTGATGTTTGCATTGAAAAATAAAACAAATACTTCATATGCATTTATTCTTGAATGTCTTTCTTTAATGTCAAAATAATAGCATTTCCCAGTGACGTTAAAATACAGTTTTGACGTCATGAAGCTACATTTAAGTTACTTCAGAGGGGTATAGTAAATTAACTATGTGTTTGTAATTTTGGAAGTAAATACCATGTATGATATATCAATATGTTTGAAATTGACTGCAGAATATGACAAGTTTTTCAATAAGTTGAAAACACATCTTCAGTGGTTCTTTAAGGTGGCGCTCTACAGTTTCGTACTTTGCATAGGGTTAGAATTTTAAAGAAAAATAATTTTCTGGGATTTCTTCACTGGTTATACTGGTAATATAATAAAGACTTTGTATATCTTAGGTGTTGGGAGAAGAACTTTCAATTCCCTTTATTTTGATGTATGATTGATGGGTGTACTTTAGGTTCTAGAGTATACAGCTTGGGCTAACATAAGATGTGCTCATGTAAACAAACTGCTAGCTCCGCATGGTCATTTTCACTCCCTGGACTTCAGAGGTAAATTGTAGAAAAATGGTACGATAACTTTTTTTACTTTTCAGATATTTTGTAATTTGTTCATTGCACTTTCAGAAGCTGCTATTGCCTACTTCAGCAAAATTCGTTTTCCCTAGTTTAATAACTGCTAAAGTTAGTGTACTTTTGATTAATTCTGGCTAATTTTTCAAGCACAAGGGAGCATCCATTTTGTTGTACCATGCGCTTAGATCATTTACAATTTCCACAAGTGCAGTATCCAAAGAAACATCAGCCACATTACATCAAAGTAGCATTGAGATATGCCAACATATTCTCCATTGTGCATGTTACAAATGCAAACAACTTCACCTCACATACGTCACTATCTGAAAAGTACATATTAACTGGTGAGCGCCCCCATAAAGAGCATTCAGGTGTATACCCATGGAGTTATATTTATTGCTGTTTGTATTAATATTGGCTCATTTAGTTTAAATTCACTGCAGTTTAGAACTTAAATATCTTTACATTCCAAATTCTGCTTTAATTATGCGGCTGCAGGTGGGCTTGAGAAGAGTTATGTCCCTTTCTATTGTACACAATACGACATAGACTAGTGGCAATTAGAAACCTCTGTGTGTCATTGTTTTTAAAAATGTTTCATTAATTTCACATTTCTCAAGGAAGATGCTATCAGTTCTTCTTTGAACTGGTAATAATTTGGATATTTTTCCCTGTTTTATCATTGTCAAATTAAACTATTAACAAAATTTATTTTTTTGGCATTAAATAATTTTGTATTTACATATAAAAAAAATTCTGTAGTATCATATGGTCATGGTTTATTAAGCTAAGTCAGAAATATTTCAAACTAAATTAACAGTTCAAGATATAATGACATATAAAAGAGCTTTAACTCAACATACATAAGTCTGCAGCAAGTGTCACATTTGGACAGGCTCACATGAACAACATGGTTATGGAATAATTTATGTAACCTTTCGTGGGAAAAGAAAGATTGCTTTGGCTCACCGACTAAGGTTCTATGTTGAAACTATGGTAAATTCACTACCATATCAGTGTGACGTATCACATAGATGCCATACAAAAACATGATCATTTATCACTTGAACCAAATAAGAGAAAATTTAGCTAGAAAATCATGTAAAGCCTGTGGTGAATGCCAAGGCAATATGGGCTAGGGGGAGTGGTGTATTCTGTGATAGTCAGGTACATTTAATAATTGTTACATGCATTCATTTAAAGGATTTAAAGTGTATGGATGTTCATTGGGTATAAAATTATTTATTGAATTAGCAAACATTTAATTTTGTACAAGTTTTCTGTTGCTTTTTTGTTTGCGTTTGATGTAGCATATGTACTTGTACTGAAGACTTGATTTCCTCTCTCTATCTTTTACTGTTCTCTGATCTCATTCTGGTATGAGCTGAAATACTGGATCAGACTGAGTAGAACAATTCCATGAGACTTGGTCAGTGGGAGTGTAAAGTTTCCTGTACCATACTCAGAGCTATGAGGGAATGAATGACATAATGCATCAAAATTTCTGCTCCATACTGATATTTTAGGTGCATTGGTAAAAATGATATTGTGCAAGATCTCGCACTTATTTGTGTTTAGAAAGTGTGAAATTTTACTTAGCTTGACATCTAAGACAAAATTTCTTAGTAAATATTCAAGCTTTTTAATATAAGAAAGATTTAAATATTTCCCATATGGCAGAAATTTTGAGTAATAGGATGCTAAATGGGCAAGTCAGTCACTCCAACTTTGGCCTTGTAGCAAGAAAGTGCCAACATCGCATTTAAATTTCCTGTGCCTGGGCCTCACTTTCTATGCCCTTGGCACTTTTCTGGACAGGCAACCTGTTCTGCTTCCTGCAGATTGCAGTTTGTACATTTAACTGTTAAAAAGGCACACAGTCCTTGAGTTTTGCTTTTTTATACATCGGTGGATTATATCGCTTGCAATTTCCATCTCAGTCATACATTATGCACAATGTTCCCAATATCCTAGTTAGTTTTGGTATGTTCATAATTACATTTCCATTGATGTTGACAACACGCTGCAACATGTGACCCAACAATTAAGTTTTCTTCATTTCTTTCTTTCTCCAATTCAGGGCAAAGATTGGGTGCACTTTATTTGGGCCACAGGAAGATAGTGATTCTTCATATACATCAATTCTTGGGCGCTTTATTTGTGGAGATGTAGAACCAGATTGCAACCTGAATAGGTTGGTCACTCTTGGATACTCGTAATCCATAGTCCTATGGTTGACTGTGTTGTATGAACTCTTGTGGACAAATAGCTATTTTCTTAGCTCCTCCTTTAGCCATGTTTTCTTAGATAGTGGCTAATGTGGATTGATGTAGTATTAGTGACATCATGGTTACCAGTTGTTCCTGGTTGTGATGGATCTTAGACAGTATGTAACATCATAATCAGGCTGGGGCTTGAAATTGTTGGGAAACACACCTACCCCCTTTTTTGGCATACAAGTCTGCATGTTTTGGTTTTATAATTAATTTTACCATATATAGCAGTCAACATATTTGATTTTCATTGTAATCGATTATGTATGTAATCATCAATCACATTCCTGGTCCATGGAATGGTCTTACCAGGATTTAATTCCCCTTGAATTTTCATTTCAATTCTTTGGCATACAAGCATTAGTGCAGATTCAAATTAGATAACTAGTGCCGGGGAAAAAAGTAATTATTTACAAACAAAATATATATTTATGTAAACTGTTATGAATTTATAGCATCAAGGACTTTTTTTCTTAATCCAATGCTGGACAATTTTTGCACTATTACCTCCGACTTTATGGAATTTTCCTCACTTTTCTCACTTGATTTACATGTATACATGACCCAAGTATAGTTTGCAACTTTGGAAATGATCTAAATACATTATTTGATGTTTGCATTGAAAAATAAAACAAATACTTCATATGCATTTATTCTTGAATGTCTTTCTTTAATGTCAAAATAATAGCATTTCCCAGTGACGTTAAAATACAGTTTTGACGTCATGAAGCTACATTTAAGTTACTTCAGAGGGGTATAGTAAATTAACTATGTGTTTGTAATTTTGGAAGTAAATACCATGTATGATATATCAATATGTTTGAAATTGACTGCAGAATATGACAAGTTTTTCAATAAGTTGAAAACACATCTTCAGTGGTTCTTTAAGGTGGCGCTCTACAGTTTCGTACTTTGCATAGGGTTAGAATTTTAAAGAAAAATAATTTTCTGGGATTTCTTCACTGGTTATACTGGTAATATAATAAAGACTTTGTATATCTTAGGTGTTGGGAGAAGAACTTTCAATTCCCTTTATTTTGATGTATGATTGATGGGTGTACTTTAGGTTCTAGAGTATACAGCTTGGGCTAACATAAGATGTGCTCATGTAAACAAACTGCTAGCTCCGCATGGTCATTTTCACTCCCTGGACTTCAGAGGTAAATTGTAGAAAAATGGTACGATAACTTTTTTTACTTTTCAGATATTTTGTAATTTGTTCATTGCACTTTCAGAAGCTGCTATTGCCTACTTCAGCAAAATTCGTTTTCCCTAGTTTAATAACTGCTAAAGTTAGTGTACTTTTGATTAATTCTGGCTAATTTTTCAAGCACAAGGGAGCATCCATTTTGTTGTACCATGCGCTTAGATCATTTACAATTTCCACAAGTGCAGTATCCAAAGAAACATCAGCCACATTACATCAAAGTAGCATTGAGATATGCCAACATATTCTCCATTGTGCATGTTACAAATGCAAACAACTTCACCTCACATACGTCACTATCTGAAAAGTACATATTAACTGGTGAGCGCCCCCATAAAGAGCATTCAGGTGTATACCCATGGAGTTATATTTATTGCTGTTTGTATTAATATTGGCTCATTTAGTTTAAATTCACTGCAGTTTAGAACTTAAATATCTTTACATTCCAAATTCTGCTTTAATTATGCGGCTGCAGGTGGGCTTGAGAAGAGTTATGTCCCTTTCTATTGTACACAATACGACATAGACTAGTGGCAATTAGAAACCTCTGTGTGTCATTGTTTTTAAAAATGTTTCATTAATTTCACATTTCTCAAGGAAGATGCTATCAGTTCTTCTTTGAACTGGTAATAATTTGGATATTTTTCCCTGTTTTATCATTGTCAAATTAAACTATTAACAAAATTTATTTTTTTGGCATTAAATAATTTTGTATTTACATATAAAAAAAATTCTGTAGTATCATATGGTCATGGTTTATTAAGCTAAGTCAGAAATATTTCAAACTAAATTAACAGTTCAAGATATAATGACATATAAAAGAGCTTTAACTCAACATACATAAGTCTGCAGCAAGTGTCACATTTGGACAGGCTCACATGAACAACATGGTTATGGAATAATTTATGTAACCTTTCGTGGGAAAAGAAAGATTGCTTTGGCTCACCGACTAAGGTTCTATGTTGAAACTATGGTAAATTCACTACCATATCAGTGTGACGTATCACATAGATGCCATACAAAAACATGATCATTTATCACTTGAACCAAATAAGAGAAAATTTAGCTAGAAAATCATGTAAAGCCTGTGGTGAATGCCAAGGCAATATGGGCTAGGGGGAGTGGTGTATTCTGTGATAGTCAGGTACATTTAATAATTGTTACATGCATTCATTTAAAGGATTTAAAGTGTATGGATGTTCATTGGGTATAAAATTATTTATTGAATTAGCAAACATTTAATTTTGTACAAGTTTTCTGTTGCTTTTTTGTTTGCGTTTGATGTAGCATATGTACTTGTACTGAAGACTTGATTTCCTCTCTCTATCTTTTACTGTTCTCTGATCTCATTCTGGTATGAGCTGAAATACTGGATCAGACTGAGTAGAACAATTCCATGAGACTTGGTCAGTGGGAGTGTAAAGTTTCCTGTACCATACTCAGAGCTATGAGGGAATGAATGACATAATGCATCAAAATTTCTGCTCCATACTGATATTTTAGGTGCATTGGTAAAAATGATATTGTGCAAGATCTCGCACTTATTTGTGTTTAGAAAGTGTGAAATTTTACTTAGCTTGACATCTAAGACAAAATTTCTTAGTAAATATTCAAGCTTTTTAATATAAGAAAGATTTAAATATTTCCCATATGGCAGAAATTTTGAGTAATAGGATGCTAAATGGGCAAGTCAGTCACTCCAACTTTGGCCTTGTAGCAAGAAAGTGCCAACATCGCATTTAAATTTCCTGTGCCTGGGCCTCACTTTCTATGCCCTTGGCACTTTTCTGGACAGGCAACCTGTTCTGCTTCCTGCAGATTGCAGTTTGTACATTTAACTGTTAAAAAGGCACACAGTCCTTGAGTTTTGCTTTTTTATACATCGGTGGATTATATCGCTTGCAATTTCCATCTCAGTCATACATTATGCACAATGTTCCCAATATCCTAGTTAGTTTTGGTATGTTCATAATTACATTTCCATTGATGTTGACAACACGCTGCAACATGTGACCCAACAATTAAGTTTTCTTCATTTCTTTCTTTCTCCAATTCAGGGCAAAGATTGGGTGCACTTTATTTGGGCCACAGGAAGATAGTGATTCTTCATATACATCAATTCTTGGGCGCTTTATTTGTGGAGATGTAGAACCAGATTGCAACCTGAATAGGTTGGTCACTCTTGGATACTCGTAATCCATAGTCCTATGGTTGACTGTGTTGTATGAACTCTTGTGGACAAATAGCTATTTTCTTAGCTCCTCCTTTAGCCATGTTTTCTTAGATAGTGGCTAATGTGGATTGATGTAGTATTAGTGACATCATGGTTACCAGTTGTTCCTGGTTGTGATGGATCTTAGACAGTATGTAACATCATAATCAGGCTGGGGCTTGAAATTGTTGGGAAACACACCTACCCCCTTTTTTGGCATACAAGTCTGCATGTTTTGGTTTTATAATTAATTTTACCATATATAGCAGTCAACATATTTGATTTTCATTGTAATCGATTATGTATGTAATCATCAATCACATTCCTGGTCCATGGAATGGTCTTACCAGGATTTAATTCCCCTTGAATTTTCATTTCAATTCTTTGGCATACAAGCATTAGTGCAGATTCAAATTAGATAACTAGTGCCGGGGAAAAAAGTAATTATTTACAAACAAAATATATATTTATGTAAACTGTTATGAATTTATAGCATCAAGGACTTTTTTTCTTAATCCAATGCTGGACAATTTTTGCACTATTACCTCCGACTTTATGGAATTTTCCTCACTTTTCTCACTTGATTTACATGTATACATGACCCAAGTATAGTTTGCAACTTTGGAAATGATCTAAATACATTATTTGATGTTTGCATTGAAAAATAAAACAAATACTTCATATGCATTTATTCTTGAATGTCTTTCTTTAATGTCAAAATAATAGCATTTCCCAGTGACGTTAAAATACAGTTTTGACGTCATGAAGCTACATTTAAGTTACTTCAGAGGGGTATAGTAAATTAACTATGTGTTTGTAATTTTGGAAGTAAATACCATGTATGATATATCAATATGTTTGAAATTGACTGCAGAATATGACAAGTTTTTCAATAAGTTGAAAACACATCTTCAGTGGTTCTTTAAGGTGGCGCTCTACAGTTTCGTACTTTGCATAGGGTTAGAATTTTAAAGAAAAATAATTTTCTGGGATTTCTTCACTGGTTATACTGGTAATATAATAAAGACTTTGTATATCTTAGGTGTTGGGAGAAGAACTTTCAATTCCCTTTATTTTGATGTATGATTGATGGGTGTACTTTAGGTTCTAGAGTATACAGCTTGGGCTAACATAAGATGTGCTCATGTAAACAAACTGCTAGCTCCGCATGGTCATTTTCACTCCCTGGACTTCAGAGGTAAATTGTAGAAAAATGGTACGATAACTTTTTTTACTTTTCAGATATTTTGTAATTTGTTCATTGCACTTTCAGAAGCTGCTATTGCCTACTTCAGCAAAATTCGTTTTCCCTAGTTTAATAACTGCTAAAGTTAGTGTACTTTTGATTAATTCTGGCTAATTTTTCAAGCACAAGGGAGCATCCATTTTGTTGTACCATGCGCTTAGATCATTTACAATTTCCACAAGTGCAGTATCCAAAGAAACATCAGCCACATTACATCAAAGTAGCATTGAGATATGCCAACATATTCTCCATTGTGCATGTTACAAATGCAAACAACTTCACCTCACATACGTCACTATCTGAAAAGTACATATTAACTGGTGAGCGCCCCCATAAAGAGCATTCAGGTGTATACCCATGGAGTTATATTTATTGCTGTTTGTATTAATATTGGCTCATTTAGTTTAAATTCACTGCAGTTTAGAACTTAAATATCTTTACATTCCAAATTCTGCTTTAATTATGCGGCTGCAGGTGGGCTTGAGAAGAGTTATGTCCCTTTCTATTGTACACAATACGACATAGACTAGTGGCAATTAGAAACCTCTGTGTGTCATTGTTTTTAAAAATGTTTCATTAATTTCACATTTCTCAAGGAAGATGCTATCAGTTCTTCTTTGAACTGGTAATAATTTGGATATTTTTCCCTGTTTTATCATTGTCAAATTAAACTATTAACAAAATTTATTTTTTTGGCATTAAATAATTTTGTATTTACATATAAAAAAAATTCTGTAGTATCATATGGTCATGGTTTATTAAGCTAAGTCAGAAATATTTCAAACTAAATTAACAGTTCAAGATATAATGACATATAAAAGAGCTTTAACTCAACATACATAAGTCTGCAGCAAGTGTCACATTTGGACAGGCTCACATGAACAACATGGTTATGGAATAATTTATGTAACCTTTCGTGGGAAAAGAAAGATTGCTTTGGCTCACCGACTAAGGTTCTATGTTGAAACTATGGTAAATTCACTACCATATCAGTGTGACGTATCACATAGATGCCATACAAAAACATGATCATTTATCACTTGAACCAAATAAGAGAAAATTTAGCTAGAAAATCATGTAAAGCCTGTGGTGAATGCCAAGGCAATATGGGCTAGGGGGAGTGGTGTATTCTGTGATAGTCAGGTACATTTAATAATTGTTACATGCATTCATTTAAAGGATTTAAAGTGTATGGATGTTCATTGGGTATAAAATTATTTATTGAATTAGCAAACATTTAATTTTGTACAAGTTTTCTGTTGCTTTTTTGTTTGCGTTTGATGTAGCATATGTACTTGTACTGAAGACTTGATTTCCTCTCTCTATCTTTTACTGTTCTCTGATCTCATTCTGGTATGAGCTGAAATACTGGATCAGACTGAGTAGAACAATTCCATGAGACTTGGTCAGTGGGAGTGTAAAGTTTCCTGTACCATACTCAGAGCTATGAGGGAATGAATGACATAATGCATCAAAATTTCTGCTCCATACTGATATTTTAGGTGCATTGGTAAAAATGATATTGTGCAAGATCTCGCACTTATTTGTGTTTAGAAAGTGTGAAATTTTACTTAGCTTGACATCTAAGACAAAATTTCTTAGTAAATATTCAAGCTTTTTAATATAAGAAAGATTTAAATATTTCCCATATGGCAGAAATTTTGAGTAATAGGATGCTAAATGGGCAAGTCAGTCACTCCAACTTTGGCCTTGTAGCAAGAAAGTGCCAACATCGCATTTAAATTTCCTGTGCCTGGGCCTCACTTTCTATGCCCTTGGCACTTTTCTGGACAGGCAACCTGTTCTGCTTCCTGCAGATTGCAGTTTGTACATTTAACTGTTAAAAAGGCACACAGTCCTTGAGTTTTGCTTTTTTATACATCGGTGGATTATATCGCTTGCAATTTCCATCTCAGTCATACATTATGCACAATGTTCCCAATATCCTAGTTAGTTTTGGTATGTTCATAATTACATTTCCATTGATGTTGACAACACGCTGCAACATGTGACCCAACAATTAAGTTTTCTTCATTTCTTTCTTTCTCCAATTCAGGGCAAAGATTGGGTGCACTTTATTTGGGCCACAGGAAGATAGTGATTCTTCATATACATCAATTCTTGGGCGCTTTATTTGTGGAGATGTAGAACCAGATTGCAACCTGAATAGGTTGGTCACTCTTGGATACTCGTAATCCATAGTCCTATGGTTGACTGTGTTGTATGAACTCTTGTGGACAAATAGCTATTTTCTTAGCTCCTCCTTTAGCCATGTTTTCTTAGATAGTGGCTAATGTGGATTGATGTAGTATTAGTGACATCATGGTTACCAGTTGTTCCTGGTTGTGATGGATCTTAGACAGTATGTAACATCATAATCAGGCTGGGGCTTGAAATTGTTGGGAAACACACCTACCCCCTTTTTTGGCATACAAGTCTGCATGTTTTGGTTTTATAATTAATTTTACCATATATAGCAGTCAACATATTTGATTTTCATTGTAATCGATTATGTATGTAATCATCAATCACATTCCTGGTCCATGGAATGGTCTTACCAGGATTTAATTCCCCTTGAATTTTCATTTCAATTCTTTGGCATACAAGCATTAGTGCAGATTCAAATTAGATAACTAGTGCCGGGGAAAAAAGTAATTATTTACAAACAAAATATATATTTATGTAAACTGTTATGAATTTATAGCATCAAGGACTTTTTTTCTTAATCCAATGCTGGACAATTTTTGCACTATTACCTCCGACTTTATGGAATTTTCCTCACTTTTCTCACTTGATTTACATGTATACATGACCCAAGTATAGTTTGCAACTTTGGAAATGATCTAAATACATTATTTGATGTTTGCATTGAAAAATAAAACAAATACTTCATATGCATTTATTCTTGAATGTCTTTCTTTAATGTCAAAATAATAGCATTTCCCAGTGACGTTAAAATACAGTTTTGACGTCATGAAGCTACATTTAAGTTACTTCAGAGGGGTATAGTAAATTAACTATGTGTTTGTAATTTTGGAAGTAAATACCATGTATGATATATCAATATGTTTGAAATTGACTGCAGAATATGACAAGTTTTTCAATAAGTTGAAAACACATCTTCAGTGGTTCTTTAAGGTGGCGCTCTACAGTTTCGTACTTTGCATAGGGTTAGAATTTTAAAGAAAAATAATTTTCTGGGATTTCTTCACTGGTTATACTGGTAATATAATAAAGACTTTGTATATCTTAGGTGTTGGGAGAAGAACTTTCAATTCCCTTTATTTTGATGTATGATTGATGGGTGTACTTTAGGTTCTAGAGTATACAGCTTGGGCTAACATAAGATGTGCTCATGTAAACAAACTGCTAGCTCCGCATGGTCATTTTCACTCCCTGGACTTCAGAGGTAAATTGTAGAAAAATGGTACGATAACTTTTTTTACTTTTCAGATATTTTGTAATTTGTTCATTGCACTTTCAGAAGCTGCTATTGCCTACTTCAGCAAAATTCGTTTTCCCTAGTTTAATAACTGCTAAAGTTAGTGTACTTTTGATTAATTCTGGCTAATTTTTCAAGCACAAGGGAGCATCCATTTTGTTGTACCATGCGCTTAGATCATTTACAATTTCCACAAGTGCAGTATCCAAAGAAACATCAGCCACATTACATCAAAGTAGCATTGAGATATGCCAACATATTCTCCATTGTGCATGTTACAAATGCAAACAACTTCACCTCACATACGTCACTATCTGAAAAGTACATATTAACTGGTGAGCGCCCCCATAAAGAGCATTCAGGTGTATACCCATGGAGTTATATTTATTGCTGTTTGTATTAATATTGGCTCATTTAGTTTAAATTCACTGCAGTTTAGAACTTAAATATCTTTACATTCCAAATTCTGCTTTAATTATGCGGCTGCAGGTGGGCTTGAGAAGAGTTATGTCCCTTTCTATTGTACACAATACGACATAGACTAGTGGCAATTAGAAACCTCTGTGTGTCATTGTTTTTAAAAATGTTTCATTAATTTCACATTTCTCAAGGAAGATGCTATCAGTTCTTCTTTGAACTGGTAATAATTTGGATATTTTTCCCTGTTTTATCATTGTCAAATTAAACTATTAACAAAATTTATTTTTTTGGCATTAAATAATTTTGTATTTACATATAAAAAAAATTCTGTAGTATCATATGGTCATGGTTTATTAAGCTAAGTCAGAAATATTTCAAACTAAATTAACAGTTCAAGATATAATGACATATAAAAGAGCTTTAACTCAACATACATAAGTCTGCAGCAAGTGTCACATTTGGACAGGCTCACATGAACAACATGGTTATGGAATAATTTATGTAACCTTTCGTGGGAAAAGAAAGATTGCTTTGGCTCACCGACTAAGGTTCTATGTTGAAACTATGGTAAATTCACTACCATATCAGTGTGACGTATCACATAGATGCCATACAAAAACATGATCATTTATCACTTGAACCAAATAAGAGAAAATTTAGCTAGAAAATCATGTAAAGCCTGTGGTGAATGCCAAGGCAATATGGGCTAGGGGGAGTGGTGTATTCTGTGATAGTCAGGTACATTTAATAATTGTTACATGCATTCATTTAAAGGATTTAAAGTGTATGGATGTTCATTGGGTATAAAATTATTTATTGAATTAGCAAACATTTAATTTTGTACAAGTTTTCTGTTGCTTTTTTGTTTGCGTTTGATGTAGCATATGTACTTGTACTGAAGACTTGATTTCCTCTCTCTATCTTTTACTGTTCTCTGATCTCATTCTGGTATGAGCTGAAATACTGGATCAGACTGAGTAGAACAATTCCATGAGACTTGGTCAGTGGGAGTGTAAAGTTTCCTGTACCATACTCAGAGCTATGAGGGAATGAATGACATAATGCATCAAAATTTCTGCTCCATACTGATATTTTAGGTGCATTGGTAAAAATGATATTGTGCAAGATCTCGCACTTATTTGTGTTTAGAAAGTGTGAAATTTTACTTAGCTTGACATCTAAGACAAAATTTCTTAGTAAATATTCAAGCTTTTTAATATAAGAAAGATTTAAATATTTCCCATATGGCAGAAATTTTGAGTAATAGGATGCTAAATGGGCAAGTCAGTCACTCCAACTTTGGCCTTGTAGCAAGAAAGTGCCAACATCGCATTTAAATTTCCTGTGCCTGGGCCTCACTTTCTATGCCCTTGGCACTTTTCTGGACAGGCAACCTGTTCTGCTTCCTGCAGATTGCAGTTTGTACATTTAACTGTTAAAAAGGCACACAGTCCTTGAGTTTTGCTTTTTTATACATCGGTGGATTATATCGCTTGCAATTTCCATCTCAGTCATACATTATGCACAATGTTCCCAATATCCTAGTTAGTTTTGGTATGTTCATAATTACATTTCCATTGATGTTGACAACACGCTGCAACATGTGACCCAACAATTAAGTTTTCTTCATTTCTTTCTTTCTCCAATTCAGGGCAAAGATTGGGTGCACTTTATTTGGGCCACAGGAAGATAGTGATTCTTCATATACATCAATTCTTGGGCGCTTTATTTGTGGAGATGTAGAACCAGATTGCAACCTGAATAGGTTGGTCACTCTTGGATACTCGTAATCCATAGTCCTATGGTTGACTGTGTTGTATGAACTCTTGTGGACAAATAGCTATTTTCTTAGCTCCTCCTTTAGCCATGTTTTCTTAGATAGTGGCTAATGTGGATTGATGTAGTATTAGTGACATCATGGTTACCAGTTGTTCCTGGTTGTGATGGATCTTAGACAGTATGTAACATCATAATCAGGCTGGGGCTTGAAATTGTTGGGAAACACACCTACCCCCTTTTTTGGCATACAAGTCTGCATGTTTTGGTTTTATAATTAATTTTACCATATATAGCAGTCAACATATTTGATTTTCATTGTAATCGATTATGTATGTAATCATCAATCACATTCCTGGTCCATGGAATGGTCTTACCAGGAGTTAATTCCCCTTGAATTTTCATTTCAATTCTTTGGCATACAAGCATTAGTGCAGATTCAAATTAGATAACTAGTGCCGGGGAAAAAAGTAATTATTTACAAACAAAATATATATTTATGTAAACTGTTATGAATTTATAGCATCAAGGACTTTTTTTCTTAATCCAATGCTGGACAATTTTTGCACTATTACCTCCGACTTTATGGAATTTTCCTCACTTTTCTCACTTGATTTACATGTATACATGACCCAAGTATAGTTTGCAACTTTGGAAATGATCTAAATACATTATTTGATGTTTGCATTGAAAAATAAAACAAATACTTCATATGCATTTATTCTTGAATGTCTTTCTTTAATGTCAAAATAATAGCATTTCCCAGTGACGTTAAAATACAGTTTTGACGTCATGAAGCTACATTTAAGTTACTTCAGAGGGGTATAGTAAATTAACTATGTGTTTGTAATTTTGGAAGTAAATACCATGTATGATATATCAATATGTTTGAAATTGACTGCAGAATATGACAAGTTTTTCAATAAGTTGAAAACACATCTTCAGTGGTTCTTTAAGGTGGCGCTCTACAGTTTCGTACTTTGCATAGGGTTAGAATTTTAAAGAAAAATAATTTTCTGGGATTTCTTCACTGGTTATACTGGTAATATAATAAAGACTTTGTATATCTTAGGTGTTGGGAGAAGAACTTTCAATTCCCTTTATTTTGATGTATGATTGATGGGTGTACTTTAGGTTCTAGAGTATACAGCTTGGAGAGTATACAGCTTGGGCTAACATAAGATGTGCTCATGTAAACAAACTGCTAGCTCCGCATGGTCATTTTCACTCCCTGGACTTCAGAGGTAAATTGTAGAAAAATGGTACGATAACTTTTTTACTTTTCAGATATTTTGTAATTTGTTCATTGCACTTTCAGAAGCTGCTATTGCCTACTTCAGCAAAATTCGTTTTCCCTAGTTTAATAACTGCTAAAGTTAGTGTACTTTTGATTAATTCTGGCTAATTTTTCAAGCACATGGGAGCATCCATTTTGTTAGTACCATGCGCTTAGATCATTTACAATTTCCACAAGTGCAGTATCCAAAGAAATATCAGCCACATTACATCAAAGTAGCATTGAGATATGCCAACATTATCTTCATTGTGCATGTTACAAATGCAAACAACTTCACCTCACATACGTCACTATCTGAAAAGTACATATTAACTGGTGAGCGCCCCCATAAAGAGTATTCCGGTGTATACCCATGGAGTTATATTTATTGCTGTTTGTATTAATATTGGCTCATTTAGTTTAAATTCACTGCAGTTTAGAACTTAAATGTCTTTACATTCCAAATTATGCTTTAATTAAGCGGCTGCAGGTGGGCTTGAGAAGAGTTATGTCCCTTGCTATTGTACACAATACGACATAGACTAGTGGCAATTAGAAACCTCTGTGTGTCATTGTTTTTAAAAATGTTTCATTAATTTCACATTTCTCAAGGAAGATGCTATCAGTTCTTCTTTGAACTGGTAATATTTTGGATAGTTTTCCCTGTTTTTTCATTGTCAAATTAAACTATTAACAAAATTTATTTTCTTGGTATTAAATAATTTTGTATTGACATATAAAAAAAAATTCTATAGTATCATATGGTCATGGTTTATTAAGCTAAGTCAGAAATATTTCAAACTAAATTAACAGTTCAAGATATAATGACATATAACAGAGCTTCAACTCAACATACACAAGTCTGCAGCAAGTGTCACATTTGGACAGGCTCACATGAACAACATGGTTATGGAATATTTGATGTAACCTTTCGTGGGAAAAGAAAGATTGCTTTGGCTCACCGACTAAGGTTCTACGTTGAAACTATGGTAAATTCACTACCATATCAGTGTGACGTATCACATAGATGCCATACAAAAACATGATCATTTATCACTTGAACCAAAAAAGAGAAAATTTGGCTAGAAAATCATGTAAAGCCTATGGTGAATGCCAAGGCAATATGGGCTAGGGGAAGTGGTGTATACTGTGATAGTCAGGTACATTTAATAATTGTTACATGCATTCATTTAAAGGATTTAAAGTGTATGGATGTTCATTGGGTACAAAATTATTTATTGAATTAGCAAACATTGAATTTTGTACAAGTTTTCTGTTTCTTTTTTGTTTGCATTTGATGTAGCATATGTACTTTTACTGAAGACTTGATTTCCTCTCCCTATCTTTTACTGTTCTCTGATCTCATTCTGCTACGAGCTGAAATACTGGATCAGACTGAGTAGAACAATTCCATGAGACTTGGTCAGTGGGAGTGTAAAGTTTCCTGTACCATACTCAGAGCTATGAGGGAATGAATGACATAATGCATCAAAATTTCTGCTCCATACTGATATTTTAGGTGCATAGGTAAAAATGATATTGTGCAAGCTCTCGCACTTATTTGTGTTTAGAAAGTGTGAAATTTTACTTAGCTTGACATCTAAGACAAAATTTCTTAGTAAATATTCAAGCTTTTTAATATAAGAAAGATTTAAATGTTTCCCATATGGCAGAAATTTTGAGTAATAGGATGCTAAATGGGCAAGTCAGCCACTCCAACTTTGGCCTTGTAGCAAGAAAGTGCCAACATCGCATTTAAATTTCCTGTGCCTGGGCCTCACATTCTATGTCCTTGGCACTTTTCTGGACAGGCAGCCTGTTCTGCTTCCTGCAGATTGCAGTTTGTACATTTAACTGTTAAAAAGGCACACAGTCCTTGAGTTTTGCTTTTATACATCGGTGGATTATATCGCTTGCAATTTCCAGCTCAGTCATACATTATGCACAATGTTCCCAATATCCTAGTTAGTTTTGGTATGTTCATAATTACATTTCCATTGATGTTGACAACACGCTGCAACATGTGACCCAACAATTAAGTTTTCTTCATTTCTTTCTTTCTCCAATTCAGGACAAAGCTTGGGTGCACTTTATTTGGGCCACAGGAAGATAGTGATTCTTCATATACATCAATTCTTGGGCGCTTTATTTGTGGAGATGTAGAACCAGATTGCAACCTGAATAGGTTGGTCACTCTTGGATACTCATAATCCATAGTCCTATGGTTGACTGTGTTGTATGAACTCTTGTGGACAAATAGCTATTTTCTTAGCTCTTCCTTTAGCCATGTTTTCTTAGATAGTGGCTAATGTGGGTTGATGTAGTATTAGTGACATCATGGTTACCAGTTGTTCCTGGTTGTGATGGATCTTAGACAGTATATAACATCATAATCAGGCTGGGGCTTGAAATTGTTGGGAAACACACCTACCCCTCTTTTTTGGCATCCAAGTCTGCATGTTTTGGTTTTATAATTAATTTTACCATATAAAGCAGTCAACATATTTGATTTTCATTGTAATCAATTATGTATGTAATCATCAATCACATTCCTGGTCCATGGAATGGTCTCACCAGGAGTTAATTCCCCTTGACTTTTCATTTCAATTCTTTGACATACAAGCATTAGTGCAGATTCAAATTAGATTACTAGTGCCGGAGAAAAAAGTAATTATTTACAAACAAAATATATATTTATGTCTACTGTTACGAATTTATAGCATCAAGGACTTTTTTTCTTAATCCAATGCTGGACAATTTTTGCACTATTACCTCAAACTTTATGGAATTTTCCTCACATTTCTCACTTGATTTACATGTATACATGACCCAAGTATAGTTTGCAACTTTGGAAATGATCTAAATACATTATTTGATGTTTGGATTGAAAAATAAAACAAATACTTCATATGCATTTATTCTTGAATGTCTTTCTTTAATGTCAAAATAATAGCATTTCCCAGTGACGTTAAAATACAGTTTTGACGTCATGGGAAAAAGGCTACATTTAAGTTACTTCAGAGGGGTATAGTAAATTAACTATGTGTTTGTAATTTTGGAAGTAAATACCATGTATGATATATCAATATGTTTGAAATTGACTGCAGAATATGACAAGTTTTTCAATAAGTTGAAAACACATCTTCAGTGGTTCTTTAAGGTGGCGCTCTCCAGTTTCGTACTTTGCACAGGGTTAGATTTTTAAAGAAAAATAATTTTCTGGGATTTCTTCACTGGTTATACTGGCAATATAATAAAGACTTTGTATATCTTAGGTGTTGGGAGAAGAACTTTCAATTCCCTTTATTTTGATGTATGATTGATGGGTGTACTTTAGGTTCTAGAGTATACAGCTTGGGCTAACATAAGATGTGCTCATGTAAACAAAGCTCCGCATGGTCATTTTCACTCCCTGGACTTCAGAGGTAAATTGTAGAAAAATGGTACGATAACTTTTTTTACTTTTCAGATATTTTGTAATTTGTTCATTGCACTTTCAGAAGCTGCTATTGCCTACTTCAGCAAAATTCGTTTTCCCTAGTTTAATAACTGCTAAAGTTAGTGTACTTTTGATTAATTCTGGCTAATTTTTCAAGCACATGGGAGCATCCATTTTGTTATACCATGCGCTTAGATCATTTACAATTTCCACAAGTGCAGTATCCAAAGAAATATCAGCCACATTACATCAAAGTAGCATTGAGATATGCCAACATTATCTTCATTGTGCATGTTACAAATGCAAACAACTTCACCTCACATACGTCACTATCTGAAAAGTACATATTAACTGGTGAGCGCCCCCATAAAGAGTATTCCGGTGTATACCCATGGAGTTATATTTATTGCTGTTTGTATTAATATTGGCTCATTTAGTTTAAATTCACTGCAGTTTAGAACTTAAATGTCTTTACATTCCAAATTATGCTTTAATTAAGCGGCTGCAGGTGGGCTTGAGAAGAGTTATGTCCCTTGCTATTGTACACAATACGACATAGACTAGTGGCAATTAGAAACCTCTGTGTGTCATTGTTTTTAAAAATGTTTCATTAATTTCACATTTCTCAAGGAAGATGCTATCAGTTCTTCTTTGAACTGGTAATATTTTGGATAGTTTTCCCTGTTTTTTCATTGTCAAATTAAACTATTAACAAAATTTATTTTCTTGGTATTAAATAATTTTGTATTGACATATAAAAAAAAATTCTATAGTATCATATGGTCATGGTTTATTAAGCTAAGTCAGAAATATTTCAAACTAAATTAACAGTTCAAGATATAATGACATATAACAGAGCTTCAACTCAACATACACAAGTCTGCAGCAAGTGTCACATTTGGACAGGCTCACATGAACAACATGGTTATGGAATATTTGATGTAACCTTTCGTGGGAAAAGAAAGATTGCTTTGGCTCACCGACTAAGGTTCTACGTTGAAACTATGGTAAATTCACTACCATATCAGTGTGACGTATCACATAGATGCCATACAAAAACATGATCATTTATCACTTGAACCAAAAAAGAGAAAATTTGGCTAGAAAATCATGTAAAGCCTATGGTGAATGCCAAGGCAATATGGGCTAGGGGAAGTGGTGTATACTGTGATAGTCAGGTACATTTAATAATTGTTACATGCATTCATTTAAAGGATTTAAAGTGTATGGATGTTCATTGGGTACAAAATTATTTATTGAATTAGCAAACATTGAATTTTGTACAAGTTTTCTGTTTCTTTTTTGTTTGCATTTGATGTAGCATATGTACTTTTACTGAAGACTTGATTTCCTCTCCCTATCTTTTACTGTTCTCTGATCTCATTCTGCTACGAGCTGAAATACTGGATCAGACTGAGTAGAACAATTCCATGAGACTTGGTCAGTGGGAGTGTAAAGTTTCCTGTACCATACTCAGAGCTATGAGGGAATGAATGACATAATGCATCAAAATTTCTGCTCCATACTGATATTTTAGGTGCATAGGTAAAAATGATATTGTGCAAGCTCTCGCACTTATTTGTGTTTAGAAAGTGTGAAATTTTACTTAGCTTGACATCTAAGACAAAATTTCTTAGTAAATATTCAAGCTTTTTAATATAAGAAAGATTTAAATGTTTCCCATATGGCAGAAATTTTGAGTAATAGGATGCTAAATGGGCAAGTCAGCCACTCCAACTTTGGCCTTGTAGCAAGAAAGTGCCAACATCGCATTTAAATTTCCTGTGCCTGGGCCTCACATTCTATGTCCTTGGCACTTTTCTGGACAGGCAGCCTGTTCTGCTTCCTGCAGATTGCAGTTTGTACATTTAACTGTTAAAAAGGCACACAGTCCTTGAGTTTTGCTTTTATACATCGGTGGATTATATCGCTTGCAATTTCCAGCTCAGTCATACATTATGCACAATGTTCCCAATATCCTAGTTAGTTTTGGTATGTTCATAATTACATTTCCATTGATGTTGACAACACGCTGCAACATGTGACCCAACAATTAAGTTTTCTTCATTTCTTTCTTTCTCCAATTCAGGACAAAGCTTGGGTGCACTTTATTTGGGCCACAGGAAGATAGTGATTCTTCATATACATCAATTCTTGGGCGCTTTATTTGTGGAGATGTAGAACCAGATTGCAACCTGAATAGGTTGGTCACTCTTGGATACTCATAATCCATAGTCCTATGGTTGACTGTGTTGTATGAACTCTTGTGGACAAATAGCTATTTTCTTAGCTCTTCCTTTAGCCATGTTTTCTTAGATAGTGGCTAATGTGGGTTGATGTAGTATTAGTGACATCATGGTTACCAGTTGTTCCTGGTTGTGATGGATCTTAGACAGTATATAACATCATAATCAGGCTGGGGCTTGAAATTGTTGGGAAACACACCTACCCCTCTTTTTTGGCATCCAAGTCTGCATGTTTTGGTTTTATAATTAATTTTACCATATAAAGCAGTCAACATATTTGATTTTCATTGTAATCAATTATGTATGTAATCATCAATCACATTCCTGGTCCATGGAATGGTCTCACCAGGAGTTAATTCCCCTTGACTTTTCATTTCAATTCTTTGACATACAAGCATTAGTGCAGATTCAAATTAGATTACTAGTGCCGGAGAAAAAAGTAATTATTTACAAACAAAATATATATTTATGTCTACTGTTACGAATTTATAGCATCAAGGACTTTTTTTCTTAATCCAATGCTGGACAATTTTTGCACTATTACCTCAAACTTTATGGAATTTTCCTCACATTTCTCACTTGATTTACATGTATACATGACCCAAGTATAGTTTGCAACTTTGGAAATGATCTAAATACATTATTTGATGTTTGGATTGAAAAATAAAACAAATACTTCATATGCATTTATTCTTGAATGTCTTTCTTTAATGTCAAAATAATAGCATTTCCCAGTGACGTTAAAATACAGTTTTGACGTCATGAAGCTACATTTAAGTTACTTCAGAGGGGTATAGTAAATTAACTATGTGTTTGTAATTTTGGAAGTAAATACCATGTATGATATATCAATATGTTTGAAATTGACTGCAGAATATGACAAGTTTTTCAATAAGTTGAAAACACATCTTCAGTGGTTCTTTAAGGTGGCGCTCTCCAGTTTCGTACTTTGCACAGGGTTAGATTTTTAAAGAAAAATAATTTTCTGGGATTTCTTCACTGGTTATACTGGCAATATAATAAAGACTTTGTATATCTTAGGTGTTGGGAGAAGAACTTTCAATTCCCTTTATTTTGATGTATGATTGATGGGTGTACTTTAGGTTCTAGAGTATACAGCTTGGGCTAACATAAGATGTGCTCATGTAAACAAACTGCTAGCTCCGCATGGTCATTTTCACTCCCTGGACTTCAGAGGTAAATTGTAGAAAAATGGTACGATAACTTTTTTTACTTTTCAGATATTTTGTAATTTGTTCATTGCACTTTCAGAAGCTGCTATTGCCTACTTCAGCAAAATTCGTTTTCCCTAGTTTAATAACTGCTAAAGTTAGTGTACTTTTGATTAATTCTGGCTAATTTTTCAAGCACATGGGAGCATCCATTTTGTTATACCATGCGCTTAGATCATTTACAATTTCCACAAGTGCAGTATCCAAAGAAATATCAGCCACATTACATCAAAGTAGCATTGAGATATGCCAACATTATCTTCATTGTGCATGTTACAAATGCAAACAACTTCACCTCACATACGTCACTATCTGAAAAGTACATATTAACTGGTGAGCGCCCCCATAAAGAGTATTCCGGTGTATACCCATGGAGTTATATTTATTGCTGTTTGTATTAATATTGGCTCATTTAGTTTAAATTCACTGCAGTTTAGAACTTAAATGTCTTTACATTCCAAATTATGCTTTAATTAAGCGGCTGCAGGTGGGCTTGAGAAGAGTTATGTCCCTTGCTATTGTACACAATACGACATAGACTAGTGGCAATTAGAAACCTCTGTGTGTCATTGTTTTTAAAAATGTTTCATTAATTTCACATTTCTCAAGGAAGATGCTATCAGTTCTTCTTTGAACTGGTAATATTTTGGATAGTTTTCCCTGTTTTTTCATTGTCAAATTAAACTATTAACAAAATTTATTTTCTTGGTATTAAATAATTTTGTATTGACATATAAAAAAAAATTCTATAGTATCATATGGTCATGGTTTATTAAGCTAAGTCAGAAATATTTCAAACTAAATTAACAGTTCAAGATATAATGACATATAACAGAGCTTCAACTCAACATACACAAGTCTGCAGCAAGTGTCACATTTGGACAGGCTCACATGAACAACATGGTTATGGAATATTTGATGTAACCTTTCGTGGGAAAAGAAAGATTGCTTTGGCTCACCGACTAAGGTTCTACGTTGAAACTATGGTAAATTCACTACCATATCAGTGTGACGTATCACATAGATGCCATACAAAAACATGATCATTTATCACTTGAACCAAAAAAGAGAAAATTTGGCTAGAAAATCATGTAAAGCCTATGGTGAATGCCAAGGCAATATGGGCTAGGGGAAGTGGTGTATACTGTGATAGTCAGGTACATTTAATAATTGTTACATGCATTCATTTAAAGGATTTAAAGTGTATGGATGTTCATTGGGTACAAAATTATTTATTGAATTAGCAAACATTGAATTTTGTACAAGTTTTCTGTTTCTTTTTTGTTTGCATTTGATGTAGCATATGTACTTTTACTGAAGACTTGATTTCCTCTCCCTATCTTTTACTGTTCTCTGATCTCATTCTGCTACGAGCTGAAATACTGGATCAGACTGAGTAGAACAATTCCATGAGACTTGGTCAGTGGGAGTGTAAAGTTTCCTGTACCATACTCAGAGCTATGAGGGAATGAATGACATAATGCATCAAAATTTCTGCTCCATACTGATATTTTAGGTGCATAGGTAAAAATGATATTGTGCAAGCTCTCGCACTTATTTGTGTTTAGAAAGTGTGAAATTTTACTTAGCTTGACATCTAAGACAAAATTTCTTAGTAAATATTCAAGCTTTTTAATATAAGAAAGATTTAAATGTTTCCCATATGGCAGAAATTTTGAGTAATAGGATGCTAAATGGGCAAGTCAGCCACTCCAACTTTGGCCTTGTAGCAAGAAAGTGCCAACATCGCATTTAAATTTCCTGTGCCTGGGCCTCACATTCTATGTCCTTGGCACTTTTCTGGACAGGCAGCCTGTTCTGCTTCCTGCAGATTGCAGTTTGTACATTTAACTGTTAAAAAGGCACACAGTCCTTGAGTTTTGCTTTTATACATCGGTGGATTATATCGCTTGCAATTTCCAGCTCAGTCATACATTATGCACAATGTTCCCAATATCCTAGTTAGTTTTGGTATGTTCATAATTACATTTCCATTGATGTTGACAACACGCTGCAACATGTGACCCAACAATTAAGTTTTCTTCATTTCTTTCTTTCTCCAATTCAGGACAAAGCTTGGGTGCACTTTATTTGGGCCACAGGAAGATAGTGATTCTTCATATACATCAATTCTTGGGCGCTTTATTTGTGGAGATGTAGAACCAGATTGCAACCTGAATAGGTTGGTCACTCTTGGATACTCATAATCCATAGTCCTATGGTTGACTGTGTTGTATGAACTCTTGTGGACAAATAGCTATTTTCTTAGCTCTTCCTTTAGCCATGTTTTCTTAGATAGTGGCTAATGTGGGTTGATGTAGTATTAGTGACATCATGGTTACCAGTTGTTCCTGGTTGTGATGGATCTTAGACAGTATATAACATCATAATCAGGCTGGGGCTTGAAATTGTTGGGAAACACACCTACCCCTCTTTTTTGGCATCCAAGTCTGCATGTTTTGGTTTTATAATTAATTTTACCATATAAAGCAGTCAACATATTTGATTTTCATTGTAATCAATTATGTATGTAATCATCAATCACATTCCTGGTCCATGGAATGGTCTCACCAGGAGTTAATTCCCCTTGACTTTTCATTTCAATTCTTTGACATACAAGCATTAGTGCAGATTCAAATTAGATTACTAGTGCCGGAGAAAAAAGTAATTATTTACAAACAAAATATATATTTATGTCTACTGTTACGAATTTATAGCATCAAGGACTTTTTTTCTTAATCCAATGCTGGACAATTTTTGCACTATTACCTCAAACTTTATGGAATTTTCCTCACATTTCTCACTTGATTTACATGTATACATGACCCAAGTATAGTTTGCAACTTTGGAAATGATCTAAATACATTATTTGATGTTTGGATTGAAAAATAAAACAAATACTTCATATGCATTTATTCTTGAATGTCTTTCTTTAATGTCAAAATAATAGCATTTCCCAGTGACGTTAAAATACAGTTTTGACGTCATGAAGCTACATTTAAGTTACTTCAGAGGGGTATAGTAAATTAACTATGTGTTTGTAATTTTGGAAGTAAATACCATGTATGATATATCAATATGTTTGAAATTGACTGCAGAATATGACAAGTTTTTCAATAAGTTGAAAACACATCTTCAGTGGTTCTTTAAGGTGGCGCTCTCCAGTTTCGTACTTTGCACAGGGTTAGATTTTTAAAGAAAAATAATTTTCTGGGATTTCTTCACTGGTTATACTGGCAATATAATAAAGACTTTGTATATCTTAGGTGTTGGGAGAAGAACTTTCAATTCCCTTTATTTTGATGTATGATTGATGGGTGTACTTTAGGTTCTAGAGTATACAGCTTGGGCTAACATAAGATGTGCTCATGTAAACAAACTGCTAGCTCCGCATGGTCATTTTCACTCCCTGGACTTCAGAGGTAAATTGTAGAAAAATGGTACGATAACTTTTTTTACTTTTCAGATATTTTGTAATTTGTTCATTGCACTTTCAGAAGCTGCTATTGCCTACTTCAGCAAAATTCGTTTTCCCTAGTTTAATAACTGCTAAAGTTAGTGTACTTTTGATTAATTCTGGCTAATTTTTCAAGCACATGGGAGCATCCATTTTGTTATACCATGCGCTTAGATCATTTACAATTTCCACAAGTGCAGTATCCAAAGAAATATCAGCCACATTACATCAAAGTAGCATTGAGATATGCCAACATTATCTTCATTGTGCATGTTACAAATGCAAACAACTTCACCTCACATACGTCACTATCTGAAAAGTACATATTAACTGGTGAGCGCCCCCATAAAGAGTATTCCGGTGTATACCCATGGAGTTATATTTATTGCTGTTTGTATTAATATTGGCTCATTTAGTTTAAATTCACTGCAGTTTAGAACTTAAATGTCTTTACATTCCAAATTATGCTTTAATTAAGCGGCTGCAGGTGGGCTTGAGAAGAGTTATGTCCCTTGCTATTGTACACAATACGACATAGACTAGTGGCAATTAGAAACCTCTGTGTGTCATTGTTTTTAAAAATGTTTCATTAATTTCACATTTCTCAAGGAAGATGCTATCAGTTCTTCTTTGAACTGGTAATATTTTGGATAGTTTTCCCTGTTTTTTCATTGTCAAATTAAACTATTAACAAAATTTATTTTCTTGGTATTAAATAATTTTGTATTGACATATAAAAAAAAATTCTATAGTATCATATGGTCATGGTTTATTAAGCTAAGTCAGAAATATTTCAAACTAAATTAACAGTTCAAGATATAATGACATATAACAGAGCTTCAACTCAACATACACAAGTCTGCAGCAAGTGTCACATTTGGACAGGCTCACATGAACAACATGGTTATGGAATATTTGATGTAACCTTTCGTGGGAAAAGAAAGATTGCTTTGGCTCACCGACTAAGGTTCTACGTTGAAACTATGGTAAATTCACTACCATATCAGTGTGACGTATCACATAGATGCCATACAAAAACATGATCATTTATCACTTGAACCAAAAAAGAGAAAATTTGGCTAGAAAATCATGTAAAGCCTATGGTGAATGCCAAGGCAATATGGGCTAGGGGAAGTGGTGTATACTGTGATAGTCAGGTACATTTAATAATTGTTACATGCATTCATTTAAAGGATTTAAAGTGTATGGATGTTCATTGGGTACAAAATTATTTATTGAATTAGCAAACATTGAATTTTGTACAAGTTTTCTGTTTCTTTTTTGTTTGCATTTGATGTAGCATATGTACTTTTACTGAAGACTTGATTTCCTCTCCCTATCTTTTACTGTTCTCTGATCTCATTCTGCTACGAGCTGAAATACTGGATCAGACTGAGTAGAACAATTCCATGAGACTTGGTCAGTGGGAGTGTAAAGTTTCCTGTACCATACTCAGAGCTATGAGGGAATGAATGACATAATGCATCAAAATTTCTGCTCCATACTGATATTTTAGGTGCATAGGTAAAAATGATATTGTGCAAGCTCTCGCACTTATTTGTGTTTAGAAAGTGTGAAATTTTACTTAGCTTGACATCTAAGACAAAATTTCTTAGTAAATATTCAAGCTTTTTAATATAAGAAAGATTTAAATGTTTCCCATATGGCAGAAATTTTGAGTAATAGGATGCTAAATGGGCAAGTCAGCCACTCCAACTTTGGCCTTGTAGCAAGAAAGTGCCAACATCGCATTTAAATTTCCTGTGCCTGGGCCTCACATTCTATGTCCTTGGCACTTTTCTGGACAGGCAGCCTGTTCTGCTTCCTGCAGATTGCAGTTTGTACATTTAACTGTTAAAAAGGCACACAGTCCTTGAGTTTTGCTTTTATACATCGGTGGATTATATCGCTTGCAATTTCCAGCTCAGTCATACATTATGCACAATGTTCCCAATATCCTAGTTAGTTTTGGTATGTTCATAATTACATTTCCATTGATGTTGACAACACGCTGCAACATGTGACCCAACAATTAAGTTTTCTTCATTTCTTTCTTTCTCCAATTCAGGACAAAGCTTGGGTGCACTTTATTTGGGCCACAGGAAGATAGTGATTCTTCATATACATCAATTCTTGGGCGCTTTATTTGTGGAGATGTAGAACCAGATTGCAACCTGAATAGGTTGGTCACTCTTGGATACTCATAATCCATAGTCCTATGGTTGACTGTGTTGTATGAACTCTTGTGGACAAATAGCTATTTTCTTAGCTCTTCCTTTAGCCATGTTTTCTTAGATAGTGGCTAATGTGGGTTGATGTAGTATTAGTGACATCATGGTTACCAGTTGTTCCTGGTTGTGATGGATCTTAGACAGTATATAACATCATAATCAGGCTGGGGCTTGAAATTGTTGGGAAACACACCTACCCCTCTTTTTTGGCATCCAAGTCTGCATGTTTTGGTTTTATAATTAATTTTACCATATAAAGCAGTCAACATATTTGATTTTCATTGTAATCAATTATGTATGTAATCATCAATCACATTCCTGGTCCATGGAATGGTCTCACCAGGAGTTAATTCCCCTTGACTTTTCATTTCAATTCTTTGACATACAAGCATTAGTGCAGATTCAAATTAGATTACTAGTGCCGGAGAAAAAAGTAATTATTTACAAACAAAATATATATTTATGTCTACTGTTACGAATTTATAGCATCAAGGACTTTTTTTCTTAATCCAATGCTGGACAATTTTTGCACTATTACCTCAAACTTTATGGAATTTTCCTCACATTTCTCACTTGATTTACATGTATACATGACCCAAGTATAGTTTGCAACTTTGGAAATGATCTAAATACATTATTTGATGTTTGGATTGAAAAATAAAACAAATACTTCATATGCATTTATTCTTGAATGTCTTTCTTTAATGTCAAAATAATAGCATTTCCCAGTGACGTTAAAATACAGTTTTGACGTCATGAAGCTACATTTAAGTTACTTCAGAGGGGTATAGTAAATTAACTATGTGTTTGTAATTTTGGAAGTAAATACCATGTATGATATATCAATATGTTTGAAATTGACTGCAGAATATGACAAGTTTTTCAATAAGTTGAAAACACATCTTCAGTGGTTCTTTAAGGTGGCGCTCTCCAGTTTCGTACTTTGCACAGGGTTAGATTTTTAAAGAAAAATAATTTTCTGGGATTTCTTCACTGGTTATACTGGCAATATAATAAAGACTTTGTATATCTTAGGTGTTGGGAGAAGAACTTTCAATTCCCTTTATTTTGATGTATGATTGATGGGTGTACTTTAGGTTCTAGAGTATACAGCTTGGGCTAACATAAGATGTGCTCATGTAAACAAACTGCTAGCTCCGCATGGTCATTTTCACTCCCTGGACTTCAGAGGTAAATTGTAGAAAAATGGTACGATAACTTTTTTTACTTTTCAGATATTTTGTAATTTGTTCATTGCACTTTCAGAAGCTGCTATTGCCTACTTCAGCAAAATTCGTTTTCCCTAGTTTAATAACTGCTAAAGTTAGTGTACTTTTGATTAATTCTGGCTAATTTTTCAAGCACATGGGAGCATCCATTTTGTTATACCATGCGCTTAGATCATTTACAATTTCCACAAGTGCAGTATCCAAAGAAATATCAGCCACATTACATCAAAGTAGCATTGAGATATGCCAACATTATCTTCATTGTGCATGTTACAAATGCAAACAACTTCACCTCACATACGTCACTATCTGAAAAGTACATATTAACTGGTGAGCGCCCCCATAAAGAGTATTCCGGTGTATACCCATGGAGTTATATTTATTGCTGTTTGTATTAATATTGGCTCATTTAGTTTAAATTCACTGCAGTTTAGAACTTAAATGTCTTTACATTCCAAATTATGCTTTAATTAAGCGGCTGCAGGTGGGCTTGAGAAGAGTTATGTCCCTTGCTATTGTACACAATACGACATAGACTAGTGGCAATTAGAAACCTCTGTGTGTCATTGTTTTTAAAAATGTTTCATTAATTTCACATTTCTCAAGGAAGATGCTATCAGTTCTTCTTTGAACTGGTAATATTTTGGATAGTTTTCCCTGTTTTTTCATTGTCAAATTAAACTATTAACAAAATTTATTTTCTTGGTATTAAATAATTTTGTATTGACATATAAAAAAAAATTCTATAGTATCATATGGTCATGGTTTATTAAGCTAAGTCAGAAATATTTCAAACTAAATTAACAGTTCAAGATATAATGACATATAACAGAGCTTCAACTCAACATACACAAGTCTGCAGCAAGTGTCACATTTGGACAGGCTCACATGAACAACATGGTTATGGAATATTTGATGTAACCTTTCGTGGGAAAAGAAAGATTGCTTTGGCTCACCGACTAAGGTTCTACGTTGAAACTATGGTAAATTCACTACCATATCAGTGTGACGTATCACATAGATGCCATACAAAAACATGATCATTTATCACTTGAACCAAAAAAGAGAAAATTTGGCTAGAAAATCATGTAAAGCCTATGGTGAATGCCAAGGCAATATGGGCTAGGGGAAGTGGTGTATACTGTGATAGTCAGGTACATTTAATAATTGTTACATGCATTCATTTAAAGGATTTAAAGTGTATGGATGTTCATTGGGTACAAAATTATTTATTGAATTAGCAAACATTGAATTTTGTACAAGTTTTCTGTTTCTTTTTTGTTTGCATTTGATGTAGCATATGTACTTTTACTGAAGACTTGATTTCCTCTCCCTATCTTTTACTGTTCTCTGATCTCATTCTGCTACGAGCTGAAATACTGGATCAGACTGAGTAGAACAATTCCATGAGACTTGGTCAGTGGGAGTGTAAAGTTTCCTGTACCATACTCAGAGCTATGAGGGAATGAATGACATAATGCATCAAAATTTCTGCTCCATACTGATATTTTAGGTGCATAGGTAAAAATGATATTGTGCAAGCTCTCGCACTTATTTGTGTTTAGAAAGTGTGAAATTTTACTTAGCTTGACATCTAAGACAAAATTTCTTAGTAAATATTCAAGCTTTTTAATATAAGAAAGATTTAAATGTTTCCCATATGGCAGAAATTTTGAGTAATAGGATGCTAAATGGGCAAGTCAGCCACTCCAACTTTGGCCTTGTAGCAAGAAAGTGCCAACATCGCATTTAAATTTCCTGTGCCTGGGCCTCACATTCTATGTCCTTGGCACTTTTCTGGACAGGCAGCCTGTTCTGCTTCCTGCAGATTGCAGTTTGTACATTTAACTGTTAAAAAGGCACACAGTCCTTGAGTTTTGCTTTTATACATCGGTGGATTATATCGCTTGCAATTTCCAGCTCAGTCATACATTATGCACAATGTTCCCAATATCCTAGTTAGTTTTGGTATGTTCATAATTACATTTCCATTGATGTTGACAACACGCTGCAACATGTGACCCAACAATTAAGTTTTCTTCATTTCTTTCTTTCTCCAATTCAGGACAAAGCTTGGGTGCACTTTATTTGGGCCACAGGAAGATAGTGATTCTTCATATACATCAATTCTTGGGCGCTTTATTTGTGGAGATGTAGAACCAGATTGCAACCTGAATAGGTTGGTCACTCTTGGATACTCATAATCCATAGTCCTATGGTTGACTGTGTTGTATGAACTCTTGTGGACAAATAGCTATTTTCTTAGCTCTTCCTTTAGCCATGTTTTCTTAGATAGTGGCTAATGTGGGTTGATGTAGTATTAGTGACATCATGGTTACCAGTTGTTCCTGGTTGTGATGGATCTTAGACAGTATATAACATCATAATCAGGCTGGGGCTTGAAATTGTTGGGAAACACACCTACCCCTCTTTTTTGGCATCCAAGTCTGCATGTTTTGGTTTTATAATTAATTTTACCATATAAAGCAGTCAACATATTTGATTTTCATTGTAATCAATTATGTATGTAATCATCAATCACATTCCTGGTCCATGGAATGGTCTCACCAGGAGTTAATTCCCCTTGACTTTTCATTTCAATTCTTTGACATACAAGCATTAGTGCAGATTCAAATTAGATTACTAGTGCCGGAGAAAAAAGTAATTATTTACAAACAAAATATATATTTATGTCTACTGTTACGAATTTATAGCATCAAGGACTTTTTTTCTTAATCCAATGCTGGACAATTTTTGCACTATTACCTCAAACTTTATGGAATTTTCCTCACATTTCTCACTTGATTTACATGTATACATGACCCAAGTATAGTTTGCAACTTTGGAAATGATCTAAATACATTATTTGATGTTTGGATTGAAAAATAAAACAAATACTTCATATGCATTTATTCTTGAATGTCTTTCTTTAATGTCAAAATAATAGCATTTCCCAGTGACGTTAAAATACAGTTTTGACGTCATGAAGCTACATTTAAGTTACTTCAGAGGGGTATAGTAAATTAACTATGTGTTTGTAATTTTGGAAGTAAATACCATGTATGATATATCAATATGTTTGAAATTGACTGCAGAATATGACAAGTTTTTCAATAAGTTGAAAACACATCTTCAGTGGTTCTTTAAGGTGGCGCTCTCCAGTTTCGTACTTTGCACAGGGTTAGATTTTTAAAGAAAAATAATTTTCTGGGATTTCTTCACTGGTTATACTGGCAATATAATAAAGACTTTGTATATCTTAGGTGTTGGGAGAAGAACTTTCAATTCCCTTTATTTTGATGTATGATTGATGGGTGTACTTTAGGTTCTAGAGTATACAGCTTGGGCTAACATAAGATGTGCTCATGTAAACAAACTGCTAGCTCCGCATGGTCATTTTCACTCCCTGGACTTCAGAGGTAAATTGTAGAAAAATGGTACGATAACTTTTTTTACTTTTCAGATATTTTGTAATTTGTTCATTGCACTTTCAGAAGCTGCTATTGCCTACTTCAGCAAAATTCGTTTTCCCTAGTTTAATAACTGCTAAAGTTAGTGTACTTTTGATTAATTCTGGCTAATTTTTCAAGCACATGGGAGCATCCATTTTGTTATACCATGCGCTTAGATCATTTACAATTTCCACAAGTGCAGTATCCAAAGAAATATCAGCCACATTACATCAAAGTAGCATTGAGATATGCCAACATTATCTTCATTGTGCATGTTACAAATGCAAACAACTTCACCTCACATACGTCACTATCTGAAAAGTACATATTAACTGGTGAGCGCCCCCATAAAGAGTATTCCGGTGTATACCCATGGAGTTATATTTATTGCTGTTTGTATTAATATTGGCTCATTTAGTTTAAATTCACTGCAGTTTAGAACTTAAATGTCTTTACATTCCAAATTATGCTTTAATTAAGCGGCTGCAGGTGGGCTTGAGAAGAGTTATGTCCCTTGCTATTGTACACAATACGACATAGACTAGTGGCAATTAGAAACCTCTGTGTGTCATTGTTTTTAAAAATGTTTCATTAATTTCACATTTCTCAAGGAAGATGCTATCAGTTCTTCTTTGAACTGGTAATATTTTGGATAGTTTTCCCTGTTTTTTCATTGTCAAATTAAACTATTAACAAAATTTATTTTCTTGGTATTAAATAATTTTGTATTGACATATAAAAAAAAATTCTATAGTATCATATGGTCATGGTTTATTAAGCTAAGTCAGAAATATTTCAAACTAAATTAACAGTTCAAGATATAATGACATATAACAGAGCTTCAACTCAACATACACAAGTCTGCAGCAAGTGTCACATTTGGACAGGCTCACATGAACAACATGGTTATGGAATATTTGATGTAACCTTTCGTGGGAAAAGAAAGATTGCTTTGGCTCACCGACTAAGGTTCTACGTTGAAACTATGGTAAATTCACTACCATATCAGTGTGACGTATCACATAGATGCCATACAAAAACATGATCATTTATCACTTGAACCAAAAAAGAGAAAATTTGGCTAGAAAATCATGTAAAGCCTATGGTGAATGCCAAGGCAATATGGGCTAGGGGAAGTGGTGTATACTGTGATAGTCAGGTACATTTAATAATTGTTACATGCATTCATTTAAAGGATTTAAAGTGTATGGATGTTCATTGGGTACAAAATTATTTATTGAATTAGCAAACATTGAATTTTGTACAAGTTTTCTGTTTCTTTTTTGTTTGCATTTGATGTAGCATATGTACTTTTACTGAAGACTTGATTTCCTCTCCCTATCTTTTACTGTTCTCTGATCTCATTCTGCTACGAGCTGAAATACTGGATCAGACTGAGTAGAACAATTCCATGAGACTTGGTCAGTGGGAGTGTAAAGTTTCCTGTACCATACTCAGAGCTATGAGGGAATGAATGACATAATGCATCAAAATTTCTGCTCCATACTGATATTTTAGGTGCATAGGTAAAAATGATATTGTGCAAGCTCTCGCACTTATTTGTGTTTAGAAAGTGTGAAATTTTACTTAGCTTGACATCTAAGACAAAATTTCTTAGTAAATATTCAAGCTTTTTAATATAAGAAAGATTTAAATGTTTCCCATATGGCAGAAATTTTGAGTAATAGGATGCTAAATGGGCAAGTCAGCCACTCCAACTTTGGCCTTGTAGCAAGAAAGTGCCAACATCGCATTTAAATTTCCTGTGCCTGGGCCTCACATTCTATGTCCTTGGCACTTTTCTGGACAGGCAGCCTGTTCTGCTTCCTGCAGATTGCAGTTTGTACATTTAACTGTTAAAAAGGCACACAGTCCTTGAGTTTTGCTTTTATACATCGGTGGATTATATCGCTTGCAATTTCCAGCTCAGTCATACATTATGCACAATGTTCCCAATATCCTAGTTAGTTTTGGTATGTTCATAATTACATTTCCATTGATGTTGACAACACGCTGCAACATGTGACCCAACAATTAAGTTTTCTTCATTTCTTTCTTTCTCCAATTCAGGACAAAGCTTGGGTGCACTTTATTTGGGCCACAGGAAGATAGTGATTCTTCATATACATCAATTCTTGGGCGCTTTATTTGTGGAGATGTAGAACCAGATTGCAACCTGAATAGGTTGGTCACTCTTGGATACTCATAATCCATAGTCCTATGGTTGACTGTGTTGTATGAACTCTTGTGGACAAATAGCTATTTTCTTAGCTCTTCCTTTAGCCATGTTTTCTTAGATAGTGGCTAATGTGGGTTGATGTAGTATTAGTGACATCATGGTTACCAGTTGTTCCTGGTTGTGATGGATCTTAGACAGTATATAACATCATAATCAGGCTGGGGCTTGAAATTGTTGGGAAACACACCTACCCCTCTTTTTTGGCATCCAAGTCTGCATGTTTTGGTTTTATAATTAATTTTACCATATAAAGCAGTCAACATATTTGATTTTCATTGTAATCAATTATGTATGTAATCATCAATCACATTCCTGGTCCATGGAATGGTCTCACCAGGAGTTAATTCCCCTTGACTTTTCATTTCAATTCTTTGACATACAAGCATTAGTGCAGATTCAAATTAGATTACTAGTGCCGGAGAAAAAAGTAATTATTTACAAACAAAATATATATTTATGTCTACTGTTACGAATTTATAGCATCAAGGACTTTTTTTCTTAATCCAATGCTGGACAATTTTTGCACTATTACCTCAAACTTTATGGAATTTTCCTCACATTTCTCACTTGATTTACATGTATACATGACCCAAGTATAGTTTGCAACTTTGGAAATGATCTAAATACATTATTTGATGTTTGGATTGAAAAATAAAACAAATACTTCATATGCATTTATTCTTGAATGTCTTTCTTTAATGTCAAAATAATAGCATTTCCCAGTGACGTTAAAATACAGTTTTGACGTCATGAAGCTACATTTAAGTTACTTCAGAGGGGTATAGTAAATTAACTATGTGTTTGTAATTTTGGAAGTAAATACCATGTATGATATATCAATATGTTTGAAATTGACTGCAGAATATGACAAGTTTTTCAATAAGTTGAAAACACATCTTCAGTGGTTCTTTAAGGTGGCGCTCTCCAGTTTCGTACTTTGCACAGGGTTAGATTTTTAAAGAAAAATAATTTTCTGGGATTTCTTCACTGGTTATACTGGCAATATAATAAAGACTTTGTATATCTTAGGTGTTGGGAGAAGAACTTTCAATTCCCTTTATTTTGATGTATGATTGATGGGTGTACTTTAGGTTCTAGAGTATACAGCTTGGGCTAACATAAGATGTGCTCATGTAAACAAACTGCTAGCTCCGCATGGTCATTTTCACTCCCTGGACTTCAGAGGTAAATTGTAGAAAAATGGTACGATAACTTTTTTTACTTTTCAGATATTTTGTAATTTGTTCATTGCACTTTCAGAAGCTGCTATTGCCTACTTCAGCAAAATTCGTTTTCCCTAGTTTAATAACTGCTAAAGTTAGTGTACTTTTGATTAATTCTGGCTAATTTTTCAAGCACATGGGAGCATCCATTTTGTTATACCATGCGCTTAGATCATTTACAATTTCCACAAGTGCAGTATCCAAAGAAATATCAGCCACATTACATCAAAGTAGCATTGAGATATGCCAACATTATCTTCATTGTGCATGTTACAAATGCAAACAACTTCACCTCACATACGTCACTATCTGAAAAGTACATATTAACTGGTGAGCGCCCCCATAAAGAGTATTCCGGTGTATACCCATGGAGTTATATTTATTGCTGTTTGTATTAATATTGGCTCATTTAGTTTAAATTCACTGCAGTTTAGAACTTAAATGTCTTTACATTCCAAATTATGCTTTAATTAAGCGGCTGCAGGTGGGCTTGAGAAGAGTTATGTCCCTTGCTATTGTACACAATACGACATAGACTAGTGGCAATTAGAAACCTCTGTGTGTCATTGTTTTTAAAAATGTTTCATTAATTTCACATTTCTCAAGGAAGATGCTATCAGTTCTTCTTTGAACTGGTAATATTTTGGATAGTTTTCCCTGTTTTTTCATTGTCAAATTAAACTATTAACAAAATTTATTTTCTTGGTATTAAATAATTTTGTATTGACATATAAAAAAAAATTCTATAGTATCATATGGTCATGGTTTATTAAGCTAAGTCAGAAATATTTCAAACTAAATTAACAGTTCAAGATATAATGACATATAACAGAGCTTCAACTCAACATACACAAGTCTGCAGCAAGTGTCACATTTGGACAGGCTCACATGAACAACATGGTTATGGAATATTTGATGTAACCTTTCGTGGGAAAAGAAAGATTGCTTTGGCTCACCGACTAAGGTTCTACGTTGAAACTATGGTAAATTCACTACCATATCAGTGTGACGTATCACATAGATGCCATACAAAAACATGATCATTTATCACTTGAACCAAAAAAGAGAAAATTTGGCTAGAAAATCATGTAAAGCCTATGGTGAATGCCAAGGCAATATGGGCTAGGGGAAGTGGTGTATACTGTGATAGTCAGGTACATTTAATAATTGTTACATGCATTCATTTAAAGGATTTAAAGTGTATGGATGTTCATTGGGTACAAAATTATTTATTGAATTAGCAAACATTGAATTTTGTACAAGTTTTCTGTTTCTTTTTTGTTTGCATTTGATGTAGCATATGTACTTTTACTGAAGACTTGATTTCCTCTCCCTATCTTTTACTGTTCTCTGATCTCATTCTGCTACGAGCTGAAATACTGGATCAGACTGAGTAGAACAATTCCATGAGACTTGGTCAGTGGGAGTGTAAAGTTTCCTGTACCATACTCAGAGCTATGAGGGAATGAATGACATAATGCATCAAAATTTCTGCTCCATACTGATATTTTAGGTGCATAGGTAAAAATGATATTGTGCAAGCTCTCGCACTTATTTGTGTTTAGAAAGTGTGAAATTTTACTTAGCTTGACATCTAAGACAAAATTTCTTAGTAAATATTCAAGCTTTTTAATATAAGAAAGATTTAAATGTTTCCCATATGGCAGAAATTTTGAGTAATAGGATGCTAAATGGGCAAGTCAGCCACTCCAACTTTGGCCTTGTAGCAAGAAAGTGCCAACATCGCATTTAAATTTCCTGTGCCTGGGCCTCACATTCTATGTCCTTGGCACTTTTCTGGACAGGCAGCCTGTTCTGCTTCCTGCAGATTGCAGTTTGTACATTTAACTGTTAAAAAGGCACACAGTCCTTGAGTTTTGCTTTTATACATCGGTGGATTATATCGCTTGCAATTTCCAGCTCAGTCATACATTATGCACAATGTTCCCAATATCCTAGTTAGTTTTGGTATGTTCATAATTACATTTCCATTGATGTTGACAACACGCTGCAACATGTGACCCAACAATTAAGTTTTCTTCATTTCTTTCTTTCTCCAATTCAGGACAAAGCTTGGGTGCACTTTATTTGGGCCACAGGAAGATAGTGATTCTTCATATACATCAATTCTTGGGCGCTTTATTTGTGGAGATGTAGAACCAGATTGCAACCTGAATAGGTTGGTCACTCTTGGATACTCATAATCCATAGTCCTATGGTTGACTGTGTTGTATGAACTCTTGTGGACAAATAGCTATTTTCTTAGCTCTTCCTTTAGCCATGTTTTCTTAGATAGTGGCTAATGTGGGTTGATGTAGTATTAGTGACATCATGGTTACCAGTTGTTCCTGGTTGTGATGGATCTTAGACAGTATATAACATCATAATCAGGCTGGGGCTTGAAATTGTTGGGAAACACACCTACCCCTCTTTTTTGGCATCCAAGTCTGCATGTTTTGGTTTTATAATTAATTTTACCATATAAAGCAGTCAACATATTTGATTTTCATTGTAATCAATTATGTATGTAATCATCAATCACATTCCTGGTCCATGGAATGGTCTCACCAGGAGTTAATTCCCCTTGACTTTTCATTTCAATTCTTTGACATACAAGCATTAGTGCAGATTCAAATTAGATTACTAGTGCCGGAGAAAAAAGTAATTATTTACAAACAAAATATATATTTATGTCTACTGTTACGAATTTATAGCATCAAGGACTTTTTTTCTTAATCCAATGCTGGACAATTTTTGCACTATTACCTCAAACTTTATGGAATTTTCCTCACATTTCTCACTTGATTTACATGTATACATGACCCAAGTATAGTTTGCAACTTTGGAAATGATCTAAATACATTATTTGATGTTTGGATTGAAAAATAAAACAAATACTTCATATGCATTTATTCTTGAATGTCTTTCTTTAATGTCAAAATAATAGCATTTCCCAGTGACGTTAAAATACAGTTTTGACGTCATGAAGCTACATTTAAGTTACTTCAGAGGGGTATAGTAAATTAACTATGTGTTTGTAATTTTGGAAGTAAATACCATGTATGATATATCAATATGTTTGAAATTGACTGCAGAATATGACAAGTTTTTCAATAAGTTGAAAACACATCTTCAGTGGTTCTTTAAGGTGGCGCTCTCCAGTTTCGTACTTTGCACAGGGTTAGATTTTTAAAGAAAAATAATTTTCTGGGATTTCTTCACTGGTTATACTGGCAATATAATAAAGACTTTGTATATCTTAGGTGTTGGGAGAAGAACTTTCAATTCCCTTTATTTTGATGTATGATTGATGGGTGTACTTTAGGTTCTAGAGTATACAGCTTGGGCTAACATAAGATGTGCTCATGTAAACAAACTGCTAGCTCCGCATGGTCATTTTCACTCCCTGGACTTCAGAGGTAAATTGTAGAAAAATGGTACGATAACTTTTTTTACTTTTCAGATATTTTGTAATTTGTTCATTGCACTTTCAGAAGCTGCTATTGCCTACTTCAGCAAAATTCGTTTTCCCTAGTTTAATAACTGCTAAAGTTAGTGTACTTTTGATTAATTCTGGCTAATTTTTCAAGCACATGGGAGCATCCATTTTGTTATACCATGCGCTTAGATCATTTACAATTTCCACAAGTGCAGTATCCAAAGAAATATCAGCCACATTACATCAAAGTAGCATTGAGATATGCCAACATTATCTTCATTGTGCATGTTACAAATGCAAACAACTTCACCTCACATACGTCACTATCTGAAAAGTACATATTAACTGGTGAGCGCCCCCATAAAGAGTATTCCGGTGTATACCCATGGAGTTATATTTATTGCTGTTTGTATTAATATTGGCTCATTTAGTTTAAATTCACTGCAGTTTAGAACTTAAATGTCTTTACATTCCAAATTATGCTTTAATTAAGCGGCTGCAGGTGGGCTTGAGAAGAGTTATGTCCCTTGCTATTGTACACAATACGACATAGACTAGTGGCAATTAGAAACCTCTGTGTGTCATTGTTTTTAAAAATGTTTCATTAATTTCACATTTCTCAAGGAAGATGCTATCAGTTCTTCTTTGAACTGGTAATATTTTGGATAGTTTTCCCTGTTTTTTCATTGTCAAATTAAACTATTAACAAAATTTATTTTCTTGGTATTAAATAATTTTGTATTGACATATAAAAAAAAATTCTATAGTATCATATGGTCATGGTTTATTAAGCTAAGTCAGAAATATTTCAAACTAAATTAACAGTTCAAGATATAATGACATATAACAGAGCTTCAACTCAACATACACAAGTCTGCAGCAAGTGTCACATTTGGACAGGCTCACATGAACAACATGGTTATGGAATATTTGATGTAACCTTTCGTGGGAAAAGAAAGATTGCTTTGGCTCACCGACTAAGGTTCTACGTTGAAACTATGGTAAATTCACTACCATATCAGTGTGACGTATCACATAGATGCCATACAAAAACATGATCATTTATCACTTGAACCAAAAAAGAGAAAATTTGGCTAGAAAATCATGTAAAGCCTATGGTGAATGCCAAGGCAATATGGGCTAGGGGAAGTGGTGTATACTGTGATAGTCAGGTACATTTAATAATTGTTACATGCATTCATTTAAAGGATTTAAAGTGTATGGATGTTCATTGGGTACAAAATTATTTATTGAATTAGCAAACATTGAATTTTGTACAAGTTTTCTGTTTCTTTTTTGTTTGCATTTGATGTAGCATATGTACTTTTACTGAAGACTTGATTTCCTCTCCCTATCTTTTACTGTTCTCTGATCTCATTCTGCTACGAGCTGAAATACTGGATCAGACTGAGTAGAACAATTCCATGAGACTTGGTCAGTGGGAGTGTAAAGTTTCCTGTACCATACTCAGAGCTATGAGGGAATGAATGACATAATGCATCAAAATTTCTGCTCCATACTGATATTTTAGGTGCATAGGTAAAAATGATATTGTGCAAGCTCTCGCACTTATTTGTGTTTAGAAAGTGTGAAATTTTACTTAGCTTGACATCTAAGACAAAATTTCTTAGTAAATATTCAAGCTTTTTAATATAAGAAAGATTTAAATGTTTCCCATATGGCAGAAATTTTGAGTAATAGGATGCTAAATGGGCAAGTCAGCCACTCCAACTTTGGCCTTGTAGCAAGAAAGTGCCAACATCGCATTTAAATTTCCTGTGCCTGGGCCTCACATTCTATGTCCTTGGCACTTTTCTGGACAGGCAGCCTGTTCTGCTTCCTGCAGATTGCAGTTTGTACATTTAACTGTTAAAAAGGCACACAGTCCTTGAGTTTTGCTTTTATACATCGGTGGATTATATCGCTTGCAATTTCCAGCTCAGTCATACATTATGCACAATGTTCCCAATATCCTAGTTAGTTTTGGTATGTTCATAATTACATTTCCATTGATGTTGACAACACGCTGCAACATGTGACCCAACAATTAAGTTTTCTTCATTTCTTTCTTTCTCCAATTCAGGACAAAGCTTGGGTGCACTTTATTTGGGCCACAGGAAGATAGTGATTCTTCATATACATCAATTCTTGGGCGCTTTATTTGTGGAGATGTAGAACCAGATTGCAACCTGAATAGGTTGGTCACTCTTGGATACTCATAATCCATAGTCCTATGGTTGACTGTGTTGTATGAACTCTTGTGGACAAATAGCTATTTTCTTAGCTCTTCCTTTAGCCATGTTTTCTTAGATAGTGGCTAATGTGGGTTGATGTAGTATTAGTGACATCATGGTTACCAGTTGTTCCTGGTTGTGATGGATCTTAGACAGTATATAACATCATAATCAGGCTGGGGCTTGAAATTGTTGGGAAACACACCTACCCCTCTTTTTTGGCATCCAAGTCTGCATGTTTTGGTTTTATAATTAATTTTACCATATAAAGCAGTCAACATATTTGATTTTCATTGTAATCAATTATGTATGTAATCATCAATCACATTCCTGGTCCATGGAATGGTCTCACCAGGAGTTAATTCCCCTTGACTTTTCATTTCAATTCTTTGACATACAAGCATTAGTGCAGATTCAAATTAGATTACTAGTGCCGGAGAAAAAAGTAATTATTTACAAACAAAATATATATTTATGTCTACTGTTACGAATTTATAGCATCAAGGACTTTTTTTCTTAATCCAATGCTGGACAATTTTTGCACTATTACCTCAAACTTTATGGAATTTTCCTCACATTTCTCACTTGATTTACATGTATACATGACCCAAGTATAGTTTGCAACTTTGGAAATGATCTAAATACATTATTTGATGTTTGGATTGAAAAATAAAACAAATACTTCATATGCATTTATTCTTGAATGTCTTTCTTTAATGTCAAAATAATAGCATTTCCCAGTGACGTTAAAATACAGTTTTGACGTCATGAAGCTACATTTAAGTTACTTCAGAGGGGTATAGTAAATTAACTATGTGTTTGTAATTTTGGAAGTAAATACCATGTATGATATATCAATATGTTTGAAATTGACTGCAGAATATGACAAGTTTTTCAATAAGTTGAAAACACATCTTCAGTGGTTCTTTAAGGTGGCGCTCTCCAGTTTCGTACTTTGCACAGGGTTAGATTTTTAAAGAAAAATAATTTTCTGGGATTTCTTCACTGGTTATACTGGCAATATAATAAAGACTTTGTATATCTTAGGTGTTGGGAGAAGAACTTTCAATTCCCTTTATTTTGATGTATGATTGATGGGTGTACTTTAGGTTCTAGAGTATACAGCTTGGGCTAACATAAGATGTGCTCATGTAAACAAACTGCTAGCTCCGCATGGTCATTTTCACTCCCTGGACTTCAGAGGTAAATTGTAGAAAAATGGTACGATAACTTTTTTTACTTTTCAGATATTTTGTAATTTGTTCATTGCACTTTCAGAAGCTGCTATTGCCTACTTCAGCAAAATTCGTTTTCCCTAGTTTAATAACTGCTAAAGTTAGTGTACTTTTGATTAATTCTGGCTAATTTTTCAAGCACATGGGAGCATCCATTTTGTTATACCATGCGCTTAGATCATTTACAATTTCCACAAGTGCAGTATCCAAAGAAATATCAGCCACATTACATCAAAGTAGCATTGAGATATGCCAACATTATCTTCATTGTGCATGTTACAAATGCAAACAACTTCACCTCACATACGTCACTATCTGAAAAGTACATATTAACTGGTGAGCGCCCCCATAAAGAGTATTCCGGTGTATACCCATGGAGTTATATTTATTGCTGTTTGTATTAATATTGGCTCATTTAGTTTAAATTCACTGCAGTTTAGAACTTAAATGTCTTTACATTCCAAATTATGCTTTAATTAAGCGGCTGCAGGTGGGCTTGAGAAGAGTTATGTCCCTTGCTATTGTACACAATACGACATAGACTAGTGGCAATTAGAAACCTCTGTGTGTCATTGTTTTTAAAAATGTTTCATTAATTTCACATTTCTCAATGAAGATGCTATCAGTTCTTCTTTGAACTGGTAATATTTTGGATAGTTTTCCCTGTTTTTTCATTGTCAAATTAAACTATTAACAAAATTTATTTTCTTGGTATTAAATAATTTTGTATTGACATATAAAAAAAAATTCTATAGTATCATATGGTCATGGTTTATTAAGCTAAGTCAGAAATATTTCAAACTAAATTAACAGTTCAAGATATAATGACATATAACAGAGCTTCAACTCAACATACACAAGTCTGCAGCAAGTGTCACATTTGGACAGGCTCACATGAACAACATGGTTATGGAATATTTGATGTAACCTTTCGTGGGAAAAGAAAGATTGCTTTGGCTCACCGACTAAGGTTCTACGTTGAAACTATGGTAAATTCACTACCATATCAGTGTGACGTATCACATAGATGCCATACAAAAACATGATCATTTATCACTTGAACCAAAAAAGAGAAAATTTGGCTAGAAAATCATGTAAAGCCTATGGTGAATGCCAAGGCAATATGGGCTAGGGGAAGTGGTGTATACTGTGATAGTCAGGTACATTTAATAATTGTTACATGCATTCATTTAAAGGATTTAAAGTGTATGGATGTTCATTGGGTACAAAATTATTTATTGAATTAGCAAACATTGAATTTTGTACAAGTTTTCTGTTTCTTTTTTGTTTGCATTTGATGTAGCATATGTACTTTTACTGAAGACTTGATTTCCTCTCCCTATCTTTTACTGTTCTCTGATCTCATTCTGCTACGAGCTGAAATACTGGATCAGACTGAGTAGAACAATTCCATGAGACTTGGTCAGTGGGAGTGTAAAGTTTCCTGTACCATACTCAGAGCTATGAGGGAATGAATGACATAATGCATCAAAATTTCTGCTCCATACTGATATTTTAGGTGCATAGGTAAAAATGATATTGTGCAAGCTCTCGCACTTATTTGTGTTTAGAAAGTGTGAAATTTTACTTAGCTTGACATCTAAGACAAAATTTCTTAGTAAATATTCAAGCTTTTTAATATAAGAAAGATTTAAATGTTTCCCATATGGCAGAAATTTTGAGTAATAGGATGCTAAATGGGCAAGTCAGCCACTCCAACTTTGGCCTTGTAGCAAGAAAGTGCCAACATCGCATTTAAATTTCCTGTGCCTGGGCCTCACATTCTATGTCCTTGGCACTTTTCTGGACAGGCAGCCTGTTCTGCTTCCTGCAGATTGCAGTTTGTACATTTAACTGTTAAAAAGGCACACAGTCCTTGAGTTTTGCTTTTATACATCGGTGGATTATATCGCTTGCAATTTCCAGCTCAGTCATACATTATGCACAATGTTCCCAATATCCTAGTTAGTTTTGGTATGTTCATAATTACATTTCCATTGATGTTGACAACACGCTGCAACATGTGACCCAACAATTAAGTTTTCTTCATTTCTTTCTTTCTCCAATTCAGGACAAAGCTTGGGTGCACTTTATTTGGGCCACAGGAAGATAGTGATTCTTCATATACATCAATTCTTGGGCGCTTTATTTGTGGAGATGTAGAACCAGATTGCAACCTGAATAGGTTGGTCACTCTTGGATACTCATAATCCATAGTCCTATGGTTGACTGTGTTGTATGAACTCTTGTGGACAAATAGCTATTTTCTTAGCTCTTCCTTTAGCCATGTTTTCTTAGATAGTGGCTAATGTGGGTTGATGTAGTATTAGTGACATCATGGTTACCAGTTGTTCCTGGTTGTGATGGATCTTAGACAGTATATAACATCATAATCAGGCTGGGGCTTGAAATTGTTGGGAAACACACCTACCCCTCTTTTTTGGCATCCAAGTCTGCATGTTTTGGTTTTATAATTAATTTTACCATATAAAGCAGTCAACATATTTGATTTTCATTGTAATCAATTATGTATGTAATCATCAATCACATTCCTGGTCCATGGAATGGTCTCACCAGGAGTTAATTCCCCTTGACTTTTCATTTCAATTCTTTGACATACAAGCATTAGTGCAGATTCAAATTAGATTACTAGTGCCGGAGAAAAAAGTAATTATTTACAAACAAAATATATATTTATGTCTACTGTTACGAATTTATAGCATCAAGGACTTTTTTTCTTAATCCAATGCTGGACAATTTTTGCACTATTACCTCAAACTTTATGGAATTTTCCTCACATTTCTCACTTGATTTACATGTATACATGACCCAAGTATAGTTTGCAACTTTGGAAATGATCTAAATACATTATTTGATGTTTGGATTGAAAAATAAAACAAATACTTCATATGCATTTATTCTTGAATGTCTTTCTTTAATGTCAAAATAATAGCATTTCCCAGTGACGTTAAAATACAGTTTTGACGTCATGAAGCTACATTTAAGTTACTTCAGAGGGGTATAGTAAATTAACTATGTGTTTGTAATTTTGGAAGTAAATACCATGTATGATATATCAATATGTTTGAAATTGACTGCAGAATATGACAAGTTTTTCAATAAGTTGAAAACACATCTTCAGTGGTTCTTTAAGGTGGCGCTCTCCAGTTTCGTACTTTGCACAGGGTTAGATTTTTAAAGAAAAATAATTTTCTGGGATTTCTTCACTGGTTATACTGGCAATATAATAAAGACTTTGTATATCTTAGGTGTTGGGAGAAGAACTTTCAATTCCCTTTATTTTGATGTATGATTGATGGGTGTACTTTAGGTTCTAGAGTATACAGCTTGGGCTAACATAAGATGTGCTCATGTAAACAAACTGCTAGCTCCGCATGGTCATTTTCACTCCCTGGACTTCAGAGGTAAATTGTAGAAAAATGGTACGATAACTTTTTTTACTTTTCAGATATTTTGTAATTTGTTCATTGCACTTTCAGAAGCTGCTATTGCCTACTTCAGCAAAATTCGTTTTCCCTAGTTTAATAACTGCTAAAGTTAGTGTACTTTTGATTAATTCTGGCTAATTTTTCAAGCACATGGGAGCATCCATTTTGTTATACCATGCGCTTAGATCATTTACAATTTCCACAAGTGCAGTATCCAAAGAAATATCAGCCACATTACATCAAAGTAGCATTGAGATATGCCAACATTATCTTCATTGTGCATGTTACAAATGCAAACAACTTCACCTCACATACGTCACTATCTGAAAAGTACATATTAACTGGTGAGCGCCCCCATAAAGAGTATTCCGGTGTATACCCATGGAGTTATATTTATTGCTGTTTGTATTAATATTGGCTCATTTAGTTTAAATTCACTGCAGTTTAGAACTTAAATGTCTTTACATTCCAAATTATGCTTTAATTAAGCGGCTGCAGGTGGGCTTGAGAAGAGTTATGTCCCTTGCTATTGTACACAATACGACATAGACTAGTGGCAATTAGAAACCTCTGTGTGTCATTGTTTTTAAAAATGTTTCATTAATTTCACATTTCTCAAGGAAGATGCTATCAGTTCTTCTTTGAACTGGTAATATTTTGGATAGTTTTCCCTGTTTTTTCATTGTCAAATTAAACTATTAACAAAATTTATTTTCTTGGTATTAAATAATTTTGTATTGACATATAAAAAAAAATTCTATAGTATCATATGGTCATGGTTTATTAAGCTAAGTCAGAAATATTTCAAACTAAATTAACAGTTCAAGATATAATGACATATAACAGAGCTTCAACTCAACATACACAAGTCTGCAGCAAGTGTCACATTTGGACAGGCTCACATGAACAACATGGTTATGGAATATTTGATGTAACCTTTCGTGGGAAAAGAAAGATTGCTTTGGCTCACCGACTAAGGTTCTACGTTGAAACTATGGTAAATTCACTACCATATCAGTGTGACGTATCACATAGATGCCATACAAAAACATGATCATTTATCACTTGAACCAAAAAAGAGAAAATTTGGCTAGAAAATCATGTAAAGCCTATGGTGAATGCCAAGGCAATATGGGCTAGGGGAAGTGGTGTATACTGTGATAGTCAGGTACATTTAATAATTGTTACATGCATTCATTTAAAGGATTTAAAGTGTATGGATGTTCATTGGGTACAAAATTATTTATTGAATTAGCAAACATTGAATTTTGTACAAGTTTTCTGTTTCTTTTTTGTTTGCATTTGATGTAGCATATGTACTTTTACTGAAGACTTGATTTCCTCTCCCTATCTTTTACTGTTCTCTGATCTCATTCTGCTACGAGCTGAAATACTGGATCAGACTGAGTAGAACAATTCCATGAGACTTGGTCAGTGGGAGTGTAAAGTTTCCTGTACCATACTCAGAGCTATGAGGGAATGAATGACATAATGCATCAAAATTTCTGCTCCATACTGATATTTTAGGTGCATAGGTAAAAATGATATTGTGCAAGCTCTCGCACTTATTTGTGTTTAGAAAGTGTGAAATTTTACTTAGCTTGACATCTAAGACAAAATTTCTTAGTAAATATTCAAGCTTTTTAATATAAGAAAGATTTAAATGTTTCCCATATGGCAGAAATTTTGAGTAATAGGATGCTAAATGGGCAAGTCAGCCACTCCAACTTTGGCCTTGTAGCAAGAAAGTGCCAACATCGCATTTAAATTTCCTGTGCCTGGGCCTCACATTCTATGTCCTTGGCACTTTTCTGGACAGGCAGCCTGTTCTGCTTCCTGCAGATTGCAGTTTGTACATTTAACTGTTAAAAAGGCACACAGTCCTTGAGTTTTGCTTTTATACATCGGTGGATTATATCGCTTGCAATTTCCAGCTCAGTCATACATTATGCACAATGTTCCCAATATCCTAGTTAGTTTTGGTATGTTCATAATTACATTTCCATTGATGTTGACAACACGCTGCAACATGTGACCCAACAATTAAGTTTTCTTCATTTCTTTCTTTCTCCAATTCAGGACAAAGCTTGGGTGCACTTTATTTGGGCCACAGGAAGATAGTGATTCTTCATATACATCAATTCTTGGGCGCTTTATTTGTGGAGATGTAGAACCAGATTGCAACCTGAATAGGTTGGTCACTCTTGGATACTCATAATCCATAGTCCTATGGTTGACTGTGTTGTATGAACTCTTGTGGACAAATAGCTATTTTCTTAGCTCTTCCTTTAGCCATGTTTTCTTAGATAGTGGCTAATGTGGGTTGATGTAGTATTAGTGACATCATGGTTACCAGTTGTTCCTGGTTGTGATGGATCTTAGACAGTATATAACATCATAATCAGGCTGGGGCTTGAAATTGTTGGGAAACACACCTACCCCTCTTTTTTGGCATCCAAGTCTGCATGTTTTGGTTTTATAATTAATTTTACCATATAAAGCAGTCAACATATTTGATTTTCATTGTAATCAATTATGTATGTAATCATCAATCACATTCCTGGTCCATGGAATGGTCTCACCAGGAGTTAATTCCCCTTGACTTTTCATTTCAATTCTTTGACATACAAGCATTAGTGCAGATTCAAATTAGATTACTAGTGCCGGAGAAAAAAGTAATTATTTACAAACAAAATATATATTTATGTCTACTGTTACGAATTTATAGCATCAAGGACTTTTTTTCTTAATCCAATGCTGGACAATTTTTGCACTATTACCTCAAACTTTATGGAATTTTCCTCACATTTCTCACTTGATTTACATGTATACATGACCCAAGTATAGTTTGCAACTTTGGAAATGATCTAAATACATTATTTGATGTTTGGATTGAAAAATAAAACAAATACTTCATATGCATTTATTCTTGAATGTCTTTCTTTAATGTCAAAATAATAGCATTTCCCAGTGACGTTAAAATACAGTTTTGACGTCATGAAGCTACATTTAAGTTACTTCAGAGGGGTATAGTAAATTAACTATGTGTTTGTAATTTTGGAAGTAAATACCATGTATGATATATCAATATGTTTGAAATTGACTGCAGAATATGACAAGTTTTTCAATAAGTTGAAAACACATCTTCAGTGGTTCTTTAAGGTGGCGCTCTCCAGTTTCGTACTTTGCACAGGGTTAGATTTTTAAAGAAAAATAATTTTCTGGGATTTCTTCACTGGTTATACTGGCAATATAATAAAGACTTTGTATATCTTAGGTGTTGGGAGAAGAACTTTCAATTCCCTTTATTTTGATGTATGATTGATGGGTGTACTTTAGGTTCTAGAGTATACAGCTTGGGCTAACATAAGATGTGCTCATGTAAACAAACTGCTAGCTCCGCATGGTCATTTTCACTCCCTGGACTTCAGAGGTAAATTGTAGAAAAATGGTACGATAACTTTTTTTACTTTTCAGATATTTTGTAATTTGTTCATTGCACTTTCAGAAGCTGCTATTGCCTACTTCAGCAAAATTCGTTTTCCCTAGTTTAATAACTGCTAAAGTTAGTGTACTTTTGATTAATTCTGGCTAATTTTTCAAGCACATGGGAGCATCCATTTTGTTATACCATGCGCTTAGATCATTTACAATTTCCACAAGTGCAGTATCCAAAGAAATATCAGCCACATTACATCAAAGTAGCATTGAGATATGCCAACATTATCTTCATTGTGCATGTTACAAATGCAAACAACTTCACCTCACATACGTCACTATCTGAAAAGTACATATTAACTGGTGAGCGCCCCCATAAAGAGTATTCCGGTGTATACCCATGGAGTTATATTTATTGCTGTTTGTATTAATATTGGCTCATTTAGTTTAAATTCACTGCAGTTTAGAACTTAAATGTCTTTACATTCCAAATTATGCTTTAATTAAGCGGCTGCAGGTGGGCTTGAGAAGAGTTATGTCCCTTGCTATTGTACACAATACGACATAGACTAGTGGCAATTAGAAACCTCTGTGTGTCATTGTTTTTAAAAATGTTTCATTAATTTCACATTTCTCAAGGAAGATGCTATCAGTTCTTCTTTGAACTGGTAATATTTTGGATAGTTTTCCCTGTTTTTTCATTGTCAAATTAAACTATTAACAAAATTTATTTTCTTGGTATTAAATAATTTTGTATTGACATATAAAAAAAAATTCTATAGTATCATATGGTCATGGTTTATTAAGCTAAGTCAGAAATATTTCAAACTAAATTAACAGTTCAAGATATAATGACATATAACAGAGCTTCAACTCAACATACACAAGTCTGCAGCAAGTGTCACATTTGGACAGGCTCACATGAACAACATGGTTATGGAATATTTGATGTAACCTTTCGTGGGAAAAGAAAGATTGCTTTGGCTCACCGACTAAGGTTCTACGTTGAAACTATGGTAAATTCACTACCATATCAGTGTGACGTATCACATAGATGCCATACAAAAACATGATCATTTATCACTTGAACCAAAAAAGAGAAAATTTGGCTAGAAAATCATGTAAAGCCTATGGTGAATGCCAAGGCAATATGGGCTAGGGGAAGTGGTGTATACTGTGATAGTCAGGTACATTTAATAATTGTTACATGCATTCATTTAAAGGATTTAAAGTGTATGGATGTTCATTGGGTACAAAATTATTTATTGAATTAGCAAACATTGAATTTTGTACAAGTTTTCTGTTTCTTTTTTGTTTGCATTTGATGTAGCATATGTACTTTTACTGAAGACTTGATTTCCTCTCCCTATCTTTTACTGTTCTCTGATCTCATTCTGCTACGAGCTGAAATACTGGATCAGACTGAGTAGAACAATTCCATGAGACTTGGTCAGTGGGAGTGTAAAGTTTCCTGTACCATACTCAGAGCTATGAGGGAATGAATGACATAATGCATCAAAATTTCTGCTCCATACTGATATTTTAGGTGCATAGGTAAAAATGATATTGTGCAAGCTCTCGCACTTATTTGTGTTTAGAAAGTGTGAAATTTTACTTAGCTTGACATCTAAGACAAAATTTCTTAGTAAATATTCAAGCTTTTTAATATAAGAAAGATTTAAATGTTTCCCATATGGCAGAAATTTTGAGTAATAGGATGCTAAATGGGCAAGTCAGCCACTCCAACTTTGGCCTTGTAGCAAGAAAGTGCCAACATCGCATTTAAATTTCCTGTGCCTGGGCCTCACATTCTATGTCCTTGGCACTTTTCTGGACAGGCAGCCTGTTCTGCTTCCTGCAGATTGCAGTTTGTACATTTAACTGTTAAAAAGGCACACAGTCCTTGAGTTTTGCTTTTATACATCGGTGGATTATATCGCTTGCAATTTCCAGCTCAGTCATACATTATGCACAATGTTCCCAATATCCTAGTTAGTTTTGGTATGTTCATAATTACATTTCCATTGATGTTGACAACACGCTGCAACATGTGACCCAACAATTAAGTTTTCTTCATTTCTTTCTTTCTCCAATTCAGGACAAAGCTTGGGTGCACTTTATTTGGGCCACAGGAAGATAGTGATTCTTCATATACATCAATTCTTGGGCGCTTTATTTGTGGAGATGTAGAACCAGATTGCAACCTGAATAGGTTGGTCACTCTTGGATACTCATAATCCATAGTCCTATGGTTGACTGTGTTGTATGAACTCTTGTGGACAAATAGCTATTTTCTTAGCTCTTCCTTTAGCCATGTTTTCTTAGATAGTGGCTAATGTGGGTTGATGTAGTATTAGTGACATCATGGTTACCAGTTGTTCCTGGTTGTGATGGATCTTAGACAGTATATAACATCATAATCAGGCTGGGGCTTGAAATTGTTGGGAAACACACCTACCCCTCTTTTTTGGCATCCAAGTCTGCATGTTTTGGTTTTATAATTAATTTTACCATATAAAGCAGTCAACATATTTGATTTTCATTGTAATCAATTATGTATGTAATCATCAATCACATTCCTGGTCCATGGAATGGTCTCACCAGGAGTTAATTCCCCTTGACTTTTCATTTCAATTCTTTGACATACAAGCATTAGTGCAGATTCAAATTAGATTACTAGTGCCGGAGAAAAAAGTAATTATTTACAAACAAAATATATATTTATGTCTACTGTTACGAATTTATAGCATCAAGGACTTTTTTTCTTAATCCAATGCTGGACAATTTTTGCACTATTACCTCAAACTTTATGGAATTTTCCTCACATTTCTCACTTGATTTACATGTATACATGACCCAAGTATAGTTTGCAACTTTGGAAATGATCTAAATACATTATTTGATGTTTGGATTGAAAAATAAAACAAATACTTCATATGCATTTATTCTTGAATGTCTTTCTTTAATGTCAAAATAATAGCATTTCCCAGTGACGTTAAAATACAGTTTTGACGTCATGAAGCTACATTTAAGTTACTTCAGAGGGGTATAGTAAATTAACTATGTGTTTGTAATTTTGGAAGTAAATACCATGTATGATATATCAATATGTTTGAAATTGACTGCAGAATATGACAAGTTTTTCAATAAGTTGAAAACACATCTTCAGTGGTTCTTTAAGGTGGCGCTCTCCAGTTTCGTACTTTGCACAGGGTTAGATTTTTAAAGAAAAATAATTTTCTGGGATTTCTTCACTGGTTATACTGGCAATATAATAAAGACTTTGTATATCTTAGGTGTTGGGAGAAGAACTTTCAATTCCCTTTATTTTGATGTATGATTGATGGGTGTACTTTAGGTTCTAGAGTATACAGCTTGGGCTAACATAAGATGTGCTCATGTAAACAAACTGCTAGCTCCGCATGGTCATTTTCACTCCCTGGACTTCAGAGGTAAATTGTAGAAAAATGGTACGATAACTTTTTTTACTTTTCAGATATTTTGTAATTTGTTCATTGCACTTTCAGAAGCTGCTATTGCCTACTTCAGCAAAATTCGTTTTCCCTAGTTTAATAACTGCTAAATTTAGTGTACTTTTGATTAATTCTGGCTAATTTTTCAAGCACATGGGAGCATCCATTTTGTTATACCATGCGCTTAGATCATTTACAATTTCCACAAGTGCAGTATCCAAAGAAATATCAGCCACATTACATCAAAGTAGCATTGAGATATGCCAACATTATCTTCATTGTGCATGTTACAAATGCAAACAACTTCACCTCACATACGTCACTATCTGAAAAGTACATATTAACTGGTGAGCGCCCCCTTAGCAGTGTGAAGCTAGTCCCTAACTCTGCTATACCACGGAGAACACTTTTTAAATGATACTCTGTACTTGGTGGCTGCAGCATGTTCTTCAAGCAATTAACGCAGGCAGTTATGGCGTTGTTCTGCTGTAGGAGATAAGAAAGTTGTCAGGTTTTCTCAGCTATCTTGCATCAGTTTGGTTCTATTTATCATACGGAGGTTTCTCATAGTAGCAAATAAAAGTGGAGGGTTAGGAACTGATACGTCGAGTTAGCATATAATGCAGAAATGATTTGATGCAAGTTCGTGGAATACAAGGGTGGATCGTAGAATATTATCAGCAGGTCTATGAAGAATCCAGTCTAAAATGTGATCAAGTTTATGGGTGGGGTGGTTAACTGAGTGATTAAAGTTGAAAACATGAATGGAATCTAGGAGTTTTGATGTGTATGTGTATCTCCAAGAATAATTAAGTTGCCACCTATCGAATTTCCATACTCCAGAGAGATTTGTTCTATTATGTGGAGGGCGGTAGATGCAGAAAAATGGACTAACCGTTATTCCAGTGTGAGTGTTGTTTGAACTAGTTTAAGCGTCCGTGTACTATCTCCTCTAATTAACAATAACTCTTAGCGTCTTCTCTACAATGCCAAATGTTCTTTATTGCCACATTTATCTTTCAGTATGTGCTTTGCCAGAAGCCAAAAATTATTATACTTTCAATCCCAATTTTTAAAATAAATTTCATGGCGTTACATGTCCAAGATTGCTCTACATTTTGTAGCTCTTGGAAGATCATTCAGCTGAGAGTGCTCAAGCATTATCTCCCCTTCTTTTATCAGAAAATGAGTGGATGTATACATTTTTCCTCATCTTCTCCATGCTCATTTCCAAACCACAAAGAACACTGTACGTAACACTGACACTTTACATTAAGGACTGTGAAAGAGTAATATATATATATATATATATATATATATATATATATATATATATATATATAAGGGAGAGGGAGCAGTGACATGACTCGTGGTTCACTTAAACGATCTCCATATTAGCCAACCTCTTAATAGTGTAAACTTTCAAACCAATAGGTCTAGGCAATATGGTAGTAGGTTAAGTGAACCCACGAGTCATTTTACTGTTTCCATTCAACATACATTTAACCTCTAGCATAATAGGAGCAAGCAAACTTTAAACATAAAAATGCTAAGACACCTACACCTTAAGATTACTCAACGAAGGAAGTTGAATAGTATCGTCCTATCGCACAATCTTCTCCTAAGCTATTACAGATTGTTGATTGCAACAATCTTGAATAATACACTGGTCTATATTGTTTGAAAGTAACTAATGAGATGATGCGTTCTGTATGGAAAGCATCACAGATTTTGTCCTGATGAGACCAAAAAGCTACAACACTAGTTACGATCACGGGAGAATGAAAATATAAAATGCTAAATCTGATTTTGGAAGGACGTCGTGTCATGGTTGGAGGTTATACTTGTATTTTCGTTTCTAATCTATGAAAGGTGCAATTAAGGTGGTAAAATTCGCTACCACTAAAACGTTGCAGACTGTTGAATTAATTATTGCTTATAGATCATTCATATGTAACAGGATGGTCCTAGTTTGGGACAGATTATATTGAAGACACTAAGAGCGATTACGTGAAATAAAATCTTTAAATTTTTGACATTGTTAACTTCTTTCAGAATTTAACATTTTCAATCACAAATAGTGCGCATACATTCCAACAATGGAATTAACAATGATGCGCACCGATTTAATAACTTACCTTTAGTTTGGTCTGGATGCTAATACCTCTTCTATTCTATACGTTGGCATACAATCTTCCAAAAGATGCGCTGGCTCTGGCAATGCGAAGGTACCCCTTGTCTTTAGTAGTGACGCTCTGTGACAAGGTACTGCCAAGGTAGGTGAAGCGGTTCACTACTAATAATTTTATATTTTATACCATGTCGATGAGTTACTAATTATTAACCGTCGTTTTTTTTTCTTCTTCATATTAAACTGGGAATGCAACATTGTTCATTGCAGTTTATTACTCGTTCCGTCATTCCGTCCGTCCCATCCTTCCCCTTCAGTTTTCGCATAAGAAAAACTTTACGTATTATTGCATTTCAGCTACATTTGGTTTGCAGTTCGATATTGACAAGGCATTAGCTTGGGTCTAATTCATCCCATAGCGGAGCTGCAGCCCATGATTTTCAGATGAACCTACTTTCGTTTACCCACTAAAACTCCTTTAATTAGTAAAAGACTTCAATCAAACTGTGCATGTAAGTCGATAATGATGTAAGATGATTTGGATAAGACCTCGGCTGAGTTCCATGTTCAGTGTCTTAAGTAATCATATAGCAGAGTTATAGCCCCTGATTGTTGGCCCTGCCCAGTTTTTCTCTCACCGCAAAATGGGTCAAAAATTTTTAATTTTACCTAACAGAGTTGACAACTTGATTTTAATGCGAATATGCATGAGTTTTTATGAGTCTTTTACATCATTATTGAACGGAATTACATCCCTGGTTTCTGTAAAAGCAATTTTCATTTGTCTCTTATTTATATTATTGGTAGTCAGCTAGATTTGGTGTGCAGCTTGATATTGATAGGATTCAGACGTGTTATCACTTAGCATTATTACGTGCCCTCAATATAAGACTCAATTTTACACGTGTCTTTATATTCACGAGTTCTCAGGTGTGATCGATTGTCCGTGTTTCACGTCATCATTTAGTGTGGCTGCCTTACGACAGTGACTGAACTCATTAAAGTATCATCTAGCGTTCTTGCTATTGAAAACGCTTTTCCCAACTTTTCTCACAACGCTGATGCGCCAGTTCTGGAATTGGTTTATTTACTTGTGAATCTACATCTTTTGCATTATTTCATAACGCATGAATCCATCATGCAAAACTTGTTACTAAATAGTGTATTCGTTTTCTTTTCCACTTTTAAGGCAGGCATTATTGCACATTAATTTTAACGTTTGTTGGTTGAATCTGAGTAAAAACATTCACAGATATAGCAGAAAAATCTTAACTCATAATTCAAACAATATTTTACAGTAAACATACAATTTTTACGGCAAAGAGATCTTAACGTATATTTTGATGGTGTTTCTAACTCTCCCATACATTAACAAGAAAGAAACACTAAACATATATATTTCATAACATGCTGACGTGTGTAGTTATTGAAATGTTTCGAATCCTAATAATTTACACATACATGTAGCTTAACTCTTTGACATATGTGTGTACATATCATATTTACACATACATGTAGCTTGACACTTCGATAGATGTGTGTATATATGATAATGCCAACTGATTATGGTGTCACATCAAATATCTGGTTCATGTATTTGATTAATAATGGATAGCATATCAAATGACCGCATTACTTCAGTTTTCTCTATTCACGATATAGTGCTGATATACTTGTACGAAGAGTTGAAGTCAGATTGTGAATCTATTTACTTTCTTAAAAAGAAATTCTATTAACAAGTATTGTTTTGTTTTGTTTTTGTACATGGCGGCCAGTATTAATGGTGGAGGAAGAACCCGGACAACCCCCGGAAAGAACCACCGACCCACGAGAAGCTACTGGCAAGCTTTCTCACATAACTACATTTGCCGAATCATAGACTCGAACACACGCAGACAGAGGTGAGATGGCAGTGGTCCGTAACGGACAGCGCTTTAGACCACTCGGCCACTTGGGTCCCCTTATAAATATATATATATATATATATATATATATATATATATATATATATATATATATATATATATATATATATATATATATATATATATATATAATATATATAATATATAATTCAGTCATTGAAACTGGAGTCTAGCATTTTAATCGTATTCACAAAGCAACAACAAGATACAACAAATCTGACCAACGTTTCAACGGTCTTAAATCATGGTTGAATTGAGGGGTGGGGGATTGAGCAAGAAAGGGACAGGCACAACCGTCGCACCATCATGCTAAATATGAGCAGGAAACAGCCGAGAGTTTCCTTGTGTAAAATCTATGGCGAGTGTTCTTTAAAGTTAGATAATTAACATTATGGCAAAGGAACCCTGAAAAAGACTGAGCTTCTAGCAACTTCACCAAACAGACACGCACTAGGGATTCCACTCATATATCCAATGCCTCCACATTCAGTCTCCCACCCCTACCTACCCCTGCAATAATCCTAGATCCGCTCAATAAAATCATGGATACAAATCTCAAGTACCATATGATTAATCAATATTTATTTCATAATTAAGATTATAGTAGCGAATTTAAATTTGTAAAAGAGCCGCATAATTTAATATTGCCTGACTACTGAGGCGATGATGTAGCTTTGCAGCCCTGAAATGGTATGAATACAAAATTAAGATGAAAACAAAATTATACAATAATTAATGTCTCATTTATCTTTTCTACTCCGTTTCCTACATACATGTAGTACAGATATGTATGCTTGATGCAGTTATTAATCGTTTATTTCCACGACGCTGTAAAAAGACTTGTCTAGATTCAGCATCATCATCATAATTATAAGAAAACAGCCAGTATGCACTTTACTGACCAAATATATAATACATATAGGATGACAGCTAGTATACATAATACTGACTAAATATGCAATACCTATAGGATGACAGCAAGTATACATAATACTGACTATATCTAATACCTATAGGATGACAGCTAGTATACATAATATTGACTATATATGCAATACCTACAGGATGACAGCTAGTATACATAATACTGACTTCATTCAACAGGTACATTATACCTTTAAGATGACAGCCAGTATGCATAATACTGCTTAAATATATAATACCTAACGGTTGACAGCAAGTATACATAATACTGACTTCAATCTGCGGGATCATTATGCATATATGATGACAGTCAATATGATTAAAATAACATGATCATGACTTACAATCTGACACGTACGAGCTAATGATTGATTTCCTTTAGATGAAAGATAAAGTCTCAACTATTTACAATTTTGTAACGGAGGATCTGAAATAATCGCAGATATCAAATTGTCAATGCATTGTTAGCAACGTAGTAATGGTTACTAGCGTCTGCATGTAATAGATCAGCCTACATAGATAAATTAGTATCATCTTAATTAGTCTTTCAATTCTGACTAATTTAATTTTTTTACCCTGCACCGAAATATCTCAAAACAGTCGGATTTGATTAAGTAGATTTACTACCTATGTCAACATTAAGTTACAAGTGTTGATTGACCTTAATATCAGTACTATACTGACTTGTCTATAACAAGATAACGGTTAAATGTCACACAGTATCAATGCGATATTAAAGAGCATTGGAAAAAGAAACACTGCTATAAGTCATCTTACATCTCAGCCATTGAAACACAGCAGCCGTGTCAACATGATATCAAGCCGACTTATTCAGCTAGTTATTCTCTTTATTGCACGTATGTAATGGGAATAAGTTATCCTTTTCTTAAGACATTCACTTTAAAATGTTAAATATATATAACTAAGTAACTTGATAAAGTCTTTCACGGTAACTTAATTTTCGGTTTCCATGTTTTGTTTTCAAAATGAACATTACGTAAAAATGTTTAGCTTTTAATCTACGACTTTGAGGCTACGACATTACCATACAGATGTAAGGGAATACATCTATTTTTAATGTGTGAAAACGTCTGACATTTGGTATACCTTTAATGTTTTGACAATTTTATCTGTAATATTTCTGATATTAGTATAATTTCATCCACGCAGATATTATGTATATTAATCAAGGTACACCCGTTTAATTCAATACATAAATAAGCTTTATTTTTTTAATATTACGATAACTGTTTAACCAACAACGTTAGATTGTCAATCGGAACATTTCCTGGTATTTGTGTACTATCATTTTTCTTCTCTCCTTATATCCTTATATATGGAGAGAGAGAGAGAGAGAGAGAGAGAGAGAGAGAGCTTTGTGAAGTTTAAGAGATGAAAATGTTTTTTTTCATAGGACGAGTTATCATTTTACCCAGAAAACTGTCATAATATAATGTTATAAGGGCAATGTATTTAACTTCCAATGCCTAAAATATGTTTTCATTTTGTTCTTGTTTTGGACCAATTATAAAAGAACACTTCATCGCAAATCCAGTGAAGTCCTCACATTACACAAGTATTATATCGAGATTCGAATAGACTTAATAATTCAATACACTACGGTACTGAAAAAAGAATTAGGCAATCAATGATTTGTAAATACATATTGATTATACTTATTTATTTTAGTTTGAGGAAAATGAAGTTATCTATTTTCTCATCTTTATATCGATACAAACGATATAATAATATGAGGAATTCATTTGAACAATTTCTATCACTATTTAGTAAGTTTTCATTTTTAGATTGGCGCAGTGTTGACTTGATCTCCTGTCCCTCTAAATTGACATGAGAAGACGTTGAGTTGTCAATATTTATACTATTTTGTATCATCAGTAATATGCAAACTGATTCATAAGAGACGCTTATTATGACGTTAAGAAAATATTTCTTTAGAAGTTTCAGGTGCAGTTATAAATGTGTGTGATCTTCCTAGAGATAGACGACAGCAATTAAACGTCAGCTGTAATTTTAATACCAAGGAGGGATGTACATCTTTGTACACCTCACGACCAAGCAACTCCTGGAAGTATGAAACAAAAGCCGTTGGAAACCGGTGGAATGGTGGAATAACTGGGGATCATAATACTGGTTTGTAATTTTTAATTCCTAACTGAACTGACCCATTTACAAACTTCAAAATCTCATGCATATCTATATAATATACCACAGATGATAAAAACGTTTTTTATTTTACTTCCTAAAACGCACTTTTTTACGATTTTTAATTTTTTGTGTTTTTTTTCTATTTGGTACGTTCATTTTTTGTTATCATCGGCCATACAGGAGGTCGTCTGTCATAATCTAGATGACAAATATCAATCAATAATGAATCTATGATGTTAGCCTATGATAATTTACGTTAACATGCTACAACATAGTGTTGATATCTGGCATTTTTTATATCTGTAAAATTGAAACTTTAAAACTGCTATGTAGCGTGTAAATAAGGAAAATACTGATTTTGTGTTGCCTAAAAACTACTGGAAATTTTTTTTTCGTTTTTTATTTACTGAGAAACAAATGCGTTTTTTACGTTTTTTATTTTAATTTTAACATTTTTAACATCTATGTAATATACATTGTTGATAGCGGCAATCAAGGAGCCATACGTTTTTGCCCCTTACTAGACAGGTGTCGTTTTAAGATAGGAAAGTTAAGTGTGAAAGTAAAACTAAGACAAACTGGTGTTTAACTGTTGTCCTTTACGAGTGGTGTCATTCGAATGGTAGTATCCTATAAAATAGGTTTCATTGTATGCTCTGATAGTATGTCATCCGTTAGTTCAAAACGTTAACGCTGATCTACAAGTCCACAAATGTTTGTTTGTGTTTCTCAAAACTACTTCACGTATATTTCAGTGTTTTAATATATAATTCTAGTCAGTAATAGTTTGAGAAACTTAACTCTGCACATGAATTGAAATATCACACGTTGTCGATTACATCATATTCTTTATTCACATGGAATGCGATGAAGTTAAGTGTGGCTTAATTTGTACGTTTTACAACTTAGATCGGTTTACGTCTCTTAAATTTAAATATGTACTAAATTAAGCTAAGTTAAACACTTTAATTGTATGACTTTAGATCAGCGGTTCTCAACTTGTGGGTCTCGACTCCGTCAAGGGTCGAACAACGATTTGCCAGGGATCGTTTACGACCATCGGAAATATACATTTTTACAATTATGAACATAAATAATTTTACGGTTGGGTCGCCACAACATTTGGAATTGCATTAAAAGGGTCGCGGCACTAGAAAGGTTGAGAACCGCTGCTTTAGATGGTGTGAATAAACAAGAATGAAATAATATACCAATCGAACTGTTAGTTCAAATATTTGACATACAATTACTTAATTGAGTATTGATATATGTTTATCAAATGTGTGTATCAAATACTGAATTAAAATAAACTTCAGACTGATAAGGGGGTTATGAACAAGATTTGTAATTTTGTGTTGCTTATTCTTTTTTTTTTGTTTGGGTTTGGTCTGTTGGTTTATTCGTTAATCAGCGGTATAATCTTCAATGCTATTTAAGACATGATAAAGTCTCATTAATCTACATACCCATAAGCTGAAGAAGCATGAAGTCATTTTCAGATAGCTGCTAGCTGAAACTAGAAAGCATTCACCTCCATTCCAACGCAAACATAGCAAAACAAATGTTATAATATCGGTCTGTATAAGATACAGGAACAACTCTTCAGGTATCAAGGTTTTGTTTAGACTTGGAATCAAGATATTGACTTGCTTTCACTCGAAAGCTTGCAAACTTTATTTGAAAAATAACAACGAGATTACATTCCTACACAAACGGAAAAACGAATAAAACAAAGTGGACAAAGGTACCTTATTGATATGTCGTTGTGTGAGTGCGTTTGAAGGGTTGTCGGATTTCAAGCATATAGATGTTGTGATCGCATACTATTTTACATAACTGTAGTATTTTATTATATTTGTTCCAGTTAAATCTGATCTTTCTTTACCGTCCATATTTCATGTATTACTAATACTATCTGAGAAACATACATAAACTCCTATTTAAAGCTAAATTAGACAGGACAAACCCAGTTATTACCATTATGAAAATATTTAAAGGGTTTCGGCAAATTAATTACACAAGTGATGAAACCTTTGCTTTAAAACTGAACTATTTTTTATTCACATTTTTTATATTTTAAATGATACACAAGCGCAAATGTTAAAACATCACTTATTAGTGAGTTATACTATCTCTTTTAAAGCTGTATATTATAATTCAAGGTGGATCCGGTGGGTACTACCTATTTCAATCATTAACCGCAAGCGGACATAATGACCAGTTACTGATGCCATTTTTATCATATAACAATATATGTCTACGATTCTGGTACAACCTGCCTTCTACGAACTCGAACATAAAGGTGCTAGCAAATAACAATCAACTCTTCAGCAGAGAAAATTCAGAGACACGTGGATGGGAAGAAAAGAATATGTCCATTTCTTTACAGACGCAAAATACCATTCAGGTATTTTATTTATCAATTATACAGCATATATATATATATATATATATATATATATATATATATATATAATTTAACTGTTTTTTGGTTAGTTATTTAATTCCATACTATTGTGACGCACCATTGTATGCTGGATTTAATATCAGGACCTTTGTTAATAGAAGAAGTAAATATTTTGATTTGGGTCGGTGTTTTGGACTTTCCTTATTGAATTGTACATTTTATGGTTTTGATTTTGCAAACGTCAGGATCATTCTAGAAGTTCATTTTCCATTAGGTAATGTTGTCTTGTTAGACAATGCTAATTGTGGCCTGAAATCAAGTAACAAACTAGATAATCTTGTGATTGTGTGGACCTGGTCATTCGTACATTAACATCTAGCACTTTTTGTTGAATTATATGTTGCGACCAGGACTTCGTGCTGGAATCTTTTGTTTTGGTTCAAATTATTGAATTCAAGTGATTAGTTTCCCTGGAAATACAAAAGGGCACTGACAAAAGTCTTGGATAAAGACATTCGCTGGAATGTATAGTATATTCAAACATGGAATTATATTTCTGTGATTCAAGAGACGACTGTATTACTGAATAGAAACCAGAATATATATATATATATATATATATATATATATATATATATATATATATATATATATATATATATATATATATAATTGTTTTAGGGTATCTGACTGTCGTATGTTTCAAGAATAATCAGAGTATATTTGCATTGTTAAAATCGGGTTTATTATGAATAAACAGTTGTTGTGTCACTTAGTATTGTTCTGATATTGTCTAATATTTAAATTAGTTCAATAATTAAAAAATCGATAAACTGCATATATCTACCAAACTCTCCTATGGAATAGTTGTACGTTCCAAATCCAAATGAACTGAGCACCCACATTAATATTTGCACATTGTGTTATAACACATGCAAGTTTACGGAAGTTTAGATACCTAGGTAGTTTTTGGTAATACGATATCGTATCTTCATGTTACTGTTGGGAAATACTTTTGAAATCAACATAAATAGTTCATAATTCATAAATTTTTCAACAAAAGGTTCTTCTTATTTAAGCAAATATTTTTTTACAAATTATTTTTGTACTTCATTCTTTCATGGTTGGTTAATTTGCAACTTAAACAATGGAACTTAAAACTTGAATTTACGTACGTGTAAATTCATCATATCATGTAAATAGTCATATCTTGTATTATACATAAATATTGGAATCATCTATTCATTATTAGCATTTTTTATATTAGGAGTCCAATTAAAGTTTTACAGATGCCCCTGTTAGGCGGTGTCCATGCAAAATCCTTTCAATATGTTTCCATGACATCATTGAAAAATCATGTTTAAATATATATTTTCAAAAGTTTATTGTCAAGTCAAAAAGCTTCAACATGAATACAGTTTCGCAGATTCTTATCGATAAGAATGAGGGATATCGTCTTTAAACAGTGAGAAGACAAGTAAATTAAATTCCAATGTTTTTACAATATTAAATATTAGGTCAGAACTTAGCACAAAACAGAATGAAGGGTGAAACATCTATTCCTTTGAATTGCTCTCCACGAGATTTGTGTTGTTATCATGTCTGCACATTACCAGTAAGCAATTTTTATGTCGTCGGCACTAAAAATGTTTCGGCTCGTCCTTTAATTCAGAAATGTAATCATTTAATATTAAAAATTACTTGCTTGTGTTTCTGACAGAGGTGGCTCGGTGTAAAATTATCTCCCTCTTAGTAAGAGGGGTAGTAAATTGGATTTAGCTACGTTATCTAGGGAATGACCTCCCTCGATATTTTTATCCGGTGTGAGTGAAAGATAGAATATCAACAGAGAACTGGGCACGATTATTCGTTGGAATAATGCAATACGAGCCCCCTCAGACAAGAAAAATAATAAATTTAATCAAACAAATTAATAGTGGCAATTTCAATTCAACTTGCATGATATCAACAGGATTTATTAGCAGTGTCTAATTTGGCTTCATTACACCATCATAGCGAGTGGTGAAAAGAGCACAATGTCTACGACTGATTGCATCACCTTCCCCTCCACTGTGTTTCATCGTTCATAATTTCTCATGCCTTTCCGACAGTCTCGTCCTTCTTGGACGTCCTAGAGTTACTCTACTCGTCACTCTCCCCTTTCTGACCTCACTCCTGACTTCTCCTATTTTTGCGGACTCTGTCTCCAAACTGTTAAGTCTTCCCGCATTCGGTAAACTCTTTCCTTAAAAGACAAAATTATCCCTAAATCGTTATGTGTACCACTGTCTAGATGTATATACAATTCCTGCATTTACATTACTTAGAATACCCTCAATTCAGACACTGCGTAAAGCCTACTAACGGTAGTTACCTTGCCCTAAATTACCACGTGACCTCTTTATCGAACCTTTACCGCATACTACTACGTGTTGGATTACTATTGCATAAATTCAAAGGTCTTACTCACTTCCAGATTATTTCAATATTTAAAAAGAAAACATAATCGGTAGTTATCTTTAACTCATGATAATCAGTATCATCCTAACAGGCAAAGGAAATTATTTCGTATTTATTCATATAAACCTATATATCTTGCCCATATGAACATTTGGATCGCATGCAATCAATTGTGCTAATGAAAAAACAACTGTACAATTAAAAGATAAATTGCACAACAACTCTAGCATCAACACATTTCCATGTAATTGACTACTAAGATAAGTTGCATAACAACTTTAGCATTTACACATTTCCATGGATTTCAATAAATAATACATAATATGGAACCTAGTAATATCAGATAAGTTTGCATAAACAAATAATACAAAACAAAGAATATTAAGTGAATTTAAAACTTCGTACCTTAATGCTGTTAACTAACGTGTGCATCCAGCACTAAACCTAGTCTATCTCGCAAGACTGACACCTACCTGATACATTCATTGTTTAATGAGGACAGCACTATTCTTTCATAGGCTTTCCCCCGGAGCCAAACGTCCCTCTCTCTCTCTCTCATGAAAGTTCTAACTAGAATAGCGACCAAGAATGTCTCTTTAAAATGCACATTAGTTTCAAGATGTACGCCTTAAATTCACTCGGCCAATCAAAAATAATGGTTTCTTAAATATTTTCTTAATTCAAACATTTGTTTCCTTAGTCCGAATCTGAGTACTACGTTATATAGCTTTTCCTTTGAAGAACGACTGTTTGACACGGATCGGACGTTCAGCTATCTCTTTCTGAAAACCTTTTTAGAATCTCGTGTCAATTTCTTTGAATCATAACACTGATACGTTTAAAAGTTTAAACACTGACTTCGCAGAAATTTAAACATAAAGGTAGAAAGGACCCTTCCCCAAATACTCCATATATCTAAATGTGATAAAATCTCTAATCTCGCCACGTTCATCTTTAAGGTTCACTGGTTTTTCGAAATTCGATATTTCACAGTCGGAGAAGAGCTTGTAGCTTTTTGATATTAGTATTGGTTGTTTTTTATATTAGTATTGATCAGTTAATCATTACTTGTGAGCAATCGCTCGTCACTCATTCTGTCTGTAGCTAAAAGAGATAAGGGGACATATTACATCATGTTATAGAAATGGTTTGCCGGAGACACTATAGTCTGGGACATCAAATCCGTAATCTTTGCATTTATAGAAGTAAACATTGGTCTAAAAAATAACTTTGATAAGTGTGACCTTTTCAAATAAACTAATAGCAAACAACTCTTGCGGTATCGTTAATTTACAATGAAATATATCAACGTATTAACCATGTGTTCAAAACCAACAAAAATATAGACATCTGCAAGAATTAAAAGAAACAATTCATGTTAGTGTAAGGATCTAAGCCCAACTGAAAGAAAATCTTGTCTGATAATATAAGGAATATTCATCTTTAACGTAGATACAAAGTAATAGTGCCGATACATTATCACTGTTCAGGGCAGCCAATGAAATGTATCGTGTTATAAATAAAGTCGCCTTATACTGAGGAAATTTCAATATAATTAATGGCAGTACTTGTGATCTCAGGAAGTGTGTTATATGAAGGACCGTTTCATACTGATGGACTTTTTAGCGATGTACCCATATAATTTGTCAGGAGTATATGGTGTATATCTGGAATACTGTCTATAAAAACGTTCATTTATCCTTAATACATTGCAACATGAATGTTTTGCTTTTATCAAGTTTAAAACGTTGTGGTTATTGTTGTAATTTCATTGGCACATTTTCAGCTAAGATGTGCTGCATATTTACATTCATGTTTATATGCTGGATTAACTCATCAATTTTTTTAGGTAATATGTTTACATTTATTGAGAACCATCTGTCCAGAAAATTGAATTATACATTGCATGCGTATTTAATTATCGTTGTGACTTCCATTGCAAAAAAAAGTTCATTGAACACTATGCTGTTTATTTGCTTGGGTCCATTAGTTTATTCTATACAGTCTTTCTCGCTTTTCTTTGGCCAATAGAGTCCATCTTATGGAAAATACCAGGATAAATGTTTAGATAAAATATCTTCTTTTTTAACAAAAATATATGATTCTAATAACATTATATATAACTCACGACAAAATTGTTATTCTGATAGACACATGAGGACTGAGTACGAGTATGTTGGCTAAATCAGAGGTTCAGTTATTGTTCAAAGAATCATACAGTCACATCAACCATAGGCAAAGCGACACGTTTTCTTGGCGGGGCACTATGCTCTAATTGCCTAAGTACCTAATAATCATGCTGTGCTACCGTGCGGCAAAATTCAAAGAAATCGGAAATATGGCTCAAACTTTATTATCTGTTTATATACTTTACGGACGTAAGTTGACAATAGAAACAATGTTACGGTGACATCGAACCATCAACATATTTACACCGTAATCCACCGACCCACCCCAATGTACTTTAGGATTTATGCGTATTCCATAAATCAGATGTAAACTTAACTATATGAATAAAAACGCTTAATCATATGTGCGTATTTACACGAACAAGCATATATAAATACGAATATCTGTCATATTTTTCAGATTGCATTTGAGAGCCATAAAGCTGTTCCTGCCAGCATGGTAGGTATTGACGACGTCATCATAGAAACAGGTGAGTTTAGACGTCGTTCAAACATCATATGGCGTAAGACCATGATCTTACAGCCTACATAATAGTGGTCATATACATCCTTAAATTGTGCATTTCTGTTTCTTTATATAATGAATTCCTTCTACCAATGCCATTTGAGTTCAAACACGGTATATACAATTCACAAATAATTAACATCCTCTCACCACACACACAACTTTTTTAAAATAAAAAAATACCTCTGCTTTTCTTTGGTTTCTGAGTGGAACTTTGCGTGTTATCGTATCTTGAAGAGAATCATCTGCCAAAGGCATTACTTGTCTGAAATTATGGCAGTATAAATAAAGCTGCATACATTTAAGTTTTGTTTCTAGAACCCTCACTACTGTAGCAAAACTATTTTGTTTTAACCGTGACATGAGAATATCAGTTTTATTATTTTGCTATCACATGCTTTCATTTCATATGATCCGAATTATGAAATTGTGGCGATAGCGTGAAAAGGGATTTATATGTTGCTCTTTCGTTGTACATTTGTTCTCATCTATTTCAGAAGGTTCTTCTTCGATGTCCACATTAACAACTACCACATCACTATCTACTACATTGACCACCACAGCAACCACTACTCGTTTTAAATCTTCATCTCTGACAAGAGCGGGAACCTTTACTAAACCGTCAGCTACAGGTACAGTGACTACTATAACAATATCGACATCCACACCTGCTTCAACTAAGAGGCCTACATCCACAACCACACCTACTAAAACTCCGACTTCAGTAACCAAAGCTAGCCCTAAACTAACAACCATGCCTAAAATTAGTAATACACTGATAAACACACACTAGACCACCACTACTCCGACAATCATATCCACAACTATTGTTACACCAACAACTATACTCAGAACAATCGAACCTGCGTCTACATTACGAGATACTCATACATCAATCGTCCTATTACAATCCACCTCTAATTCTTTTCCTAAAAACACAACTACCACTTCTGCAAGGAGACCAACCATACAAAAACTACTCCGACTGCCATGATACCATATATTATGAATACAACTCAAACAACCGCATCAACTGCAAGGATCACAGTCACTACACATACTGGTACAAACAAATCCACTTCACATACTACACCGACCAACACGCCAAATATGATATCAGCAACCAATACAAGATGGACAACTTCACCTACACTTATTCCTAATATTATAACAGGAGACATGACCAAAACACCAAAAACTATACCCACATTTACTAGTCCAACGAATATTTCAAGAACAAAGCCTGCTGTAACAATATCGACGATTATAACTAAACTGAACAATGCATCAACCACTTCTATACTGACGAGAACAGTGATGGCTATTACTTCGCCTAATACGACACTCAGATGCATTGATCGGACCACCAATTGCATAACAAAAACTATAATGACGATCATAGCCACAGCTATTATATCAACAACCACAAACAATAATATAGCTACTTTACGAAAAGCATCAACGAATACATCTAAACCGGTATCCAATTCCACGATTGTAACTCTTACATCAAAGCTATCACGAACTAGTGCATTGATGACAACAACCATATGTATTACTACATATGCAGCTAACTAGCTCACAACCATACCCACACCCATCTCCACCACGCTGACAACTCCCAGATTGGATAAAGTATACCCGCGACTACTAAAACTCTGACAAATTTATAAAACAAATCCTACTGCACAAGCAATACCATCCACAATCACTTCGTCGACACTCATAACCACTACTCTTCGAATAACTACCACATCCACACTCATAATTCCTCCGCCAGGTCCATCTACAACTATACTCCATCAAAGATCGTGCCAAGAACCACTACCGGCCCAAATAGGACGGTTGCGACGACATCTATTACGATGAATAAACAAACATATATCTCAAAGTATCAATTTCCAGTACTTCACTGACTGACCTTGACATACCTAAAAACCGGCTGCTACTACGACAAACACGCCCTAAATGGCAAGTACCCAACACCTCATGATATCCACACAACATAAAAGGCATATAAGCTAAGATTTTCGACTTTTTCTGTTCTTCGAATGCATGATATTATCAAAAGTATAGTAGAAATAATGAGTAATTACACGTCATTCTGCTTCATACAATTTATGTCTGTAAGTATAATCAATGAAAATATAATGATTTTCTAGTCACGTATATACTGATTACTATTTAGTTTTTAGTTATGCGGAAACGGAATTTACCGATATTCTCCGAAATCGCAGTGTCACGCGACGCGCGTCAACAAAAGATATGGAAGTCGAGGTAAGCACGTATTTTTCTTTTTGTTTTAATTATTGCATTATTCTTCATATTTCTTCGTCCGTCCTTATCGTTAGTTCTTTATAGTCACGAGCAATATATGTATTGCTTATATAATTCTCACTATATATCATAAATTACAAGAATAAAGTTGATTGTTTTTTATATTTCCATCAATACCTCAGGCTAACGTATCCGATACTCGGTGTGATTTGTTTATACGCATCACTAGTAATAATAATAATAATAATAATAATAATAATAATAATAATAATAATAATAATAATAATATAGTGATGTGGACAAGTTCCATTCTAAATAAATACCAATTTCATGACTGTTTCAGTAAGAAACATTTGGAAAATTGTTATGTGATAGAAGTATTAGCTTTTATTAGAACAGAACGTTTTGTAAAAGTAATAAGATTGAAACTGTGTCTAAATTGTAAAACAAAAAGTAATTTTTCATTTTCTACTTAAACATATTGAGATTGATTTCAGTTAATTCTGTACATAACAACTATATACCATTATAATAAAGATTAGACCTTTAAGAGCTAAGGCAAAACTCTCTAGCACCGGAGCGGTTTATCAAGTTAGTTGTTTCAGAAATTAGTCTTTAATAAGAAGGGTTGTGACTCTAAAACAATCATTGAACACTATCAACTAATTATTGTTTGCTTAAGTGATTCGGTAAAATAAACTGATATGCCAACTAGACATTTTGTAACTACATGTGATCAAATGATACCAGCAATACAAATTAAGCACTAAGTATATATTATACACCATAGGGTAGTTGCAGAAGTAACTATCTTCGATCATTGGGTCGGAGAAGTACACTAGAGGTAATGGACAAATAAATGCAGCACATAAACTGATTGTCCGTTTCAATTAGTTGATACAAGCAGTATAACTTAAACAATAAGTAAATATTATAAACCATGGAGTAATCGCAGAACTAATTATCTTGGATCATACGGTCATATAAATAAACCCTCGGTATGTTTAGAGATACATCGTGATTAATAAAGAAGGCTGATCTAGCTAATTGACTGACTAATAAATACTTAGTCACCATCGCTAGCATGTGGGATACGAAGATACCTCACTTTGAGATTCTGACGAAACAAAACAACTGGACCTATATAAAGAGTAGTGATATTTGAACGAACCAGCCGTTTCGTCGGAACTCAAAGGAAACTTGTAACATTACAGGCAAGATACTGTGTACGTAAAAGTTTATATACCCTATAGGAAGTTTAAGTGTTAAGATGTTAATCTAACATTGGATTATTTTAATATTTCTTTACTATTCTTTAAAATAATGTAATGGAACGTTAACTGATATAGAACATTTATTTAATTGTACTTATATTCTTTATTATCGTAAAATACGTCGATTGCTACCAACTTCATACTCGGTAATGGTTAATTCAAAAATAAAATACGCTGTAAATGATATAGTTTAATATGTTGACATTTTAAATTAAATTCGGTAGTATATATTTCTACTAAATGATTACAGTATTAGTCTGAAATATTGAATTTTAGATTCTTTAGCTATCGTGAATTTATTCGATATTTAATTACCTGTATTATATTCAAAAAGGCAGAAATCATACAAATATATGATCTTGGTAAGTGATGGAATATCGTAATTTTATATGTATCTCTCATATATGTAACTTACGCTTATGTAGATTGATGATTTTTGGGTATTTCGTCGGAACTCATATGAGACTTGTATCATTACAGCATCCCTGGACCTCTTGCATTGCCGAATTCCCCACGATTTAACCGTATCTACGCCGTTATGAGCGACGACCTTTAGATTTGAGAGAGCATAAACTCGTCTTCTCTCTTTCCGTCTCCTTACCTCTAATCATGGAAAACAGCATTGCTAACAGATTATGAAAAATAAAAACAATTTCCATAAATACGGTGGAAAAGCAATTTATAAAAGCTAGGGAAATTTTCTTCTATCTCTCACCATGGATATTGCCATTCCTTAACTTTTGAGTAATCCCATAGCAGGAAATGAGAAGAAGGTTATGATAAATTGAACAAACTTTACATAACAAGTGCACACAAAAATAAAAATGAAAAGCCTCCACCACAACCCCCACATTACAATCGAATAATTTCTGATTTGTCTGCCGTTTATCACATATGATTTAATTATAGGTTCAGATAACACTGTAAGTGAATTAGTATCTTGGACGTCATCACTTCACGACAGCACGGGCAAACCAGACCAACGTCAAATAAGAGATGTTAGAAGACGAAGAGGTATTAGAAAAAGGGAGTCTGTTAGAAGGAGTAAATGAAAGGAGTCTATTTGAAGGGGTACATGAAGGGATTCAAATAGAAGGGATACAGAAAGGGAGTCAAGGTAGTAAGGGTAGAGGAAGAGTTACAAGGCAAAGGAGAGAAATAAAAGCGACTTTTACAGCTGAAGCTAGAGATCATCAGTGGAGGTGAGGTGAATGTTGTTACCCATTACAGTTAGCTGTTGTATTAAGACTTATAAATTCATGATTTGTTCATTGTCAGTCTGTTTTTCTTCATAATGTTGAATTCATGTCTTACAGGAACGAATAATCAATATTACCAAGGAGGAAAAAGATAACCTTTTGTCTCGAATATGAAAACAACCCAAACATGGTTTTTGAAGTAGTAAATGGCTCATCAATGGAGCAACAAGCATATCATTCAAGACCAGGAAGTGAATCACCAAGTTGGTGCATATGCAACAACTGCCATGAAATTCCAGCTAATGAGGAAAAGCAGTGCTGAAAACAAAAAACGGCAAACTGTTATTCAAGGTTTACTGTAAGCTACTTTTGGGTACATTGTGTCTTTCTAGTTCTACTTTCCGTAAGTCTCGCAATTGTAACCTGCCTCAATTGCCGATCCAGAGTTAATATTTTTGTTACTTATTATTTAGTATTAGTAAAATAAGCAGCTTATTGAAACACTTGTTTATCGATATATATATATATATATATATATATATATATATATATATATATATATATGTGTGTGTGTGTGTGTGTGTGTGTGTGTGTGTGTGTGTGTGTATGTGTGTGTGTGTTTGCTTCCTTGCATAAAAAAAATCAATATTTTCCCACAAAACATTTAATGATTTTTATTTGTTTGGAATACGTTTTACTGACAATTTTTTAAAAATGTATGCAGGACTTCGACCTTGTTGTTTTAGATGACATTTTGCGCTTTGTTTCACAGAGGTAATGGAAGCAGAAGAAGATAATGATTACAACGGGAGGAAAAGGCATGCTACTATAAGCAGTTTATTTTATGGACGTACGGATACCTTGGTGCTGGCAACAGACGTGTCATTCCAAGCTGTTGTGTATGGCGTATAAGGGATAAATGCCCAGATAGTTTTTGACAGTACCGTGGCCTTACTAAAGGAAGACTTGGGTGATTTTTCCAGTGATATTATATGTGAATAGTACAATCTATGTTGATTTTATTTTATTTTAAGTTGTATAAAGCATTCCTTTTGAGGAGACCATTGATTGGTATCATACTACTGGTATTATACAAAAAATGTCTTAAAAACATAAGAAGAAATGAAGTTGCCTAGGATTGTGTTCGGTTGCTAATGATGTAAGGAACAAAAAGTACACGAGTGAACATAATTGTATTCGTGCATATACTCATTAAGTCAAATGATAAATAACGCATATTGATACTGAGTTGTGAAAGCAAAATGTGTTGCAGTGTTTCATGAATACAGATAGGTTTGTAAATATCAACACTATGATACTATTCTATACATATACTGCTAATTAATTTCAAAACAAACAAAATGGCTCTGAAAACTTCATTAAATTTTTTAAGACTAAAGCAACCTTGAATGCTATATCACATATATGCATCAACAGCCATCTGATTACAACTAAATCAAATATAATTGACACCAATTAAAACATAAAATTACAACATGGTGAAAGAACTAATCCATACACTTCATGCATATGACACTATATATATATATATATATATATATATATATATATATATATATATATATATATATATGTGTGTGTGTGTGTGTGTGTGTGTGTGTGTGTATTTTAAACTTTAAATGTTGTAATAAAAATGGAATGGAACCATTTTACTGACCAAATAGCATCCTTTCATCATTGAAAGTGTTGTGTATGTACTTACAGTAAGATCCTGTCAGAAATGTGTGCATATTGATGTAAATCATTAACAACATCTTTGGTACACTCCAACAGTTTTCGGTTTTGTTTCTCTTGACCAGCCTACAAATCCAAGCACTATTTATTATTTTTTATTCAACATTTGATCTTTCATCCACAGGATTCTTCACTTTTATGTTAAATATTAGATTACTGTTTTGCAAAACCTTAATTTACTTGTAATTAGTTAAATTCATATTTCATGTAAAAATTTTCTTGTGACTTGAATTATTTTCTTGCCTTATTTATTTGCTCTATGCTATATGTTGGGGACGGGGCTTTTACTGATTCATTGTCAGGCTTAATTTGGTTTTGGTTATCTAAAGGTTGACCGCCATCGATGTTCTTGCGCAGTTCGCGTATATATATATATATATATATATATATATATATATATATATATATATATATATTAGTAGTGAAACTTAGAGGTGAAATAGATTGAGAACTGAGCAGATATATAAAGAACAAACCAACACGAGCCCCCGTACAGGTAAACAACAATTTAATCAATTACATAAAACACCTATGATAATTCATTACATCAGGAATATACTCTGCTTTTAGAAAATAAAACGTTCTAGAATTACAAAGGAAAGCACAAATGGATTTAAATAAAATAGCTGATATGTTTACTGATAGATTTAGTTCATCATAAGATCGAGTGAAAACTCGAACCCAACCTCTTGTACGATTGCATCATCCGTTTCTTTTGCTCGCTCTACTTCTACTGCAGTTGGTCAAATCCCTGGATATTAGATTGCTACGTTCAACAATTCGTCCCAGCATGCACTCAGAATACCTCTATGAATTGATACGTCGCATGATTACGTCACAGGATTCAACATCTCAGGAGCTATTTTCTTCCATTTAAATAAATATAAATAGAGAAAACCTAAATTTCCTGTTTTTTATGATACCGGGGATTTTGCACTATTACCTTATCGTTTCAGATCTTTTTCTCGATGATAAACAGGTGCTATCAATTGACTCCACGTGTCCTATGATGACCCTAGTTAGTCAAATGACTAATTCGTCAAGCATTAAAATCACGCATTAACACACACCACATGAGGCCTTTCTGTTCTGAGCCAGCCTCAATCAAACAGAGATGAGATACATTGCTTCAGTTACTACGTCATTCCACACTCACTCTTAATCATACGTGAAATCTTGTAAATTCAGAGAAGTCACACGGATTCTCGTAATAATATTAAGTAATGTAATGCATGAAATTCTTAGAACCTAATTTTATGCAAACAAGCAGACAAATTCAAACAATTCGTAAAACTTCTCTAAAGATTCATGTACCACTTCCATGCATAAACTTAACGCCATTATACTTCAAAAAGCAAATTTTTGACGAATATAGAAACTTGATGCAAATACAAGTAAATGATTCAGCAAAGATTATATATGGCATCAATAAATTACATTGACCTGTAACAATACCTTTGATCTCAACGTTCCTCTCTCTATCTCCAAATTATTTCGTCGGTTTCATTCAACAAGAGTTTTTACGAGGAAATTTCTTGCAAATCCCCCGGAGCCCACTCTGGTTTCTCTTTCTCAGCGGCACCAAAATCAGGGTCAACTTGTCCTGGTAGTTTAATAGTTACAAAACTTTTGCGATTTTTCAGCTGTGACAGCTTTATCATGAACATAACGTTTACCGAGTCAATAATAGTCCGTCTGGCTGCTGTCTAAACAAATGCTTAATTAAGAAAAACATTCTCTCTATGAAAGGACATTCTGGACATGGAAGTATGGCGATTGATACGCCATTGTTCTCAAGAAATCTGATTAATGGTTCTCTGGTATCAAAAAATGTATTCTTGTTAGTTCACCAGAAATTTGCCCTTCTCACTATACATCATGAATCTTTGGTTTTTGGAGTCTTTTTCTAAGGATTAAAATAAAGACATCAGTGTCATACATTTGTAAGTACCAACAAATTTCACTTCAAACTGTTGAATTTAGATACAATTATCATTAGAAATAAAGTGTCCGATCTTATCTTCAATGCTTCAGAACTAATATATTGCAGACAAAAGATCCTAATTATTGCATGTTATATGTGCTGGGCACAACTCGTTGTTTAATTAAGCAAACTGTCACAAAGACATAATTAAGCACAACAAATTTACCGGAATTAGTCAATGATCACAAAATCAAGTAAGTTAGTGTAGATGCCGTCCATTTAGTATGGGCGCATGGAGGTGGGAGGTGGTAACCCAAATGCATGCGCTTGCGTATGGGGGTCTACTGATAATGTACGTACGCATAGTGCATGAAGAGGGGAGAAACGTCAATAATAGTTTGTATAATACGTAACCTGTTCCACTCGGTTTAGTCGGCGTTTGAACTTTTGCTGACACTAGACAAACTTTTTAAAGTCATGCTGCAGATTTATTTGATGCAGCCATACATTCAATGTCAGTGCCTATCTCTTTTATTAAACACGTTAAAATTATTAATTCTAAATCATAATATAAATATATGTAAGGCACAACAAATAAAATATACCATATTTTTCTAATAAAAGTGCAATCTTTACCATCTGCAAAATATTTCTCTAATAGAGAATGATAAATTTCCAGGTAATAAATAAATTCCTATGATATGCATCTACCAAGACATTTTTAAACAAGTAAATACACATAAAAGTTTAATAAAATGTAGTAATACTTACACACAGATGCCATTTCTGATTCTGATGTGGTTATATCAGACACAGCAGGAATTGGTATTCTATGAACTGTTGGTCCTGGTGTAAAAGTTGTGGCCATGTCTTCTATGACATTCCTATCTGCTTCTGATGTTTCCCTTGCACTGTCGTTCAATTCACAACTAATATACCATGAAAAAATAAATGTTTCATTAGACATCCTATTTCTATATACGTTGAAAATAATATTATGCATAAATATACTCAACTGTATTGCATTACTTTACCATTTACATTATATAAAAACAGTAGTGACTGCTTGCCTCTAAATAAAGTTTTATGGTTGCTGCGAAAATGAAGATGATCCTTAAATCCCCTTTGGTAGACTCAGAAACAGCAGCAGTACATGTCATGGTTTACACGCGTGTCCAGTGATATTGTTGCAGTGCTTTAACATTTCAATACAAGATAAATGGAATAATGTCAGTTGATATAAAATATTTTAGCTTAAGAGATCTGATAAAGAAATAAATATACCGAAATAAAATGGCGGTATCAACACTTGGCTGTTCATTGCAAGATTGAGACTCATCTATCCAGCAAGAATTTGGCGACCTCTGGATTAGTTTTCAGGCTCAAAGTGGACTTCAGTTTATTCCATCGTTCATGCTTGTCACCAATACATATGCGTGTGCTGACATAATTTGCCTAGAGAGGTGTTTTATTTTCGCTTTTTACCAACTTTCGATCTAGTTGCTTCCGTCATTATTTTATAAACACGTGCTTGCGCATGGCTAAAATTGTTAATCTTTGGGAGAGATCAAGTATGAGGTTACATGAATATAAGCGTGGCAAACAGCGAGTTTTTCCCTGTTAGACAAAAATGAACAATCGCGTTTTTATCACACAGTTTTCGATACTAGCCTACTCAAACATCAACGCTGGGTGGTCAAGTTCTTCTAAGAATGTTAATGAGACATATACACAATCAGTAATTACATCATCGACTACCTTACCAAACACGTCAATATATATATATATATATATATATATATATATATATTATCGATTAATACATCAAGCAACTCTGCTGCAATGGCTACAGTAGATATTACTAATCTGGCAACTAACTCCACACTGACCACGACGAAGACTTCAACAACTGATTCTCAACTTACAGCAACATCAACAGCTTCTTTCGAGTCTTCATCCCCATTTGCAACAATAAGTTATGCAGCAGACTATGCTAGAAAGACAGGAAGTGAAATACCAATGAAAGAGACCACATTAATAAACGAAGAGGATACAATTATGCATGTCAGCGAGATTTCAACCAATATTTCTGATGAACGATTTTCACCTGGTCCAACGATAAGAACCCATTCTTCCTTATTTGGGTCTTATAATAATGTTACAATCCATACAACCAGTCCAGCTGTATTTCCTTCAGAAAGAACTACTGGCCATTCCAACATCGAAAGAGATGCAAATAAACGCAAAGGAACCACGAAAAGGTTCCATCTCCAAGAAGAATCATATTAGTATCGTTTTCATACATCAGTCTGTGTCGAAGTATATGAAACAAAACAATATAGATTTCTCAGCTTACTTTGACCTGTACATACAAATATAATGACAACAATGATGAATCAGAACTTAGGTTCGTTTGGACTGTTTCTATTGTAGCAGGTAATTTATATAATTATGTTTGCTAATATATACATAAATAGCTGCAGTGCGATTTGACAAGCACAATCAAAATCACCCGAGTTTTTACTTTAAAAAAATTATAAAAATGGTCGATCTATTTCTGAACAATCATATACCTTATGTTCAGGAACAAATACATAAAATTCCGGTTTTTATGCAATTGTTACACGATTTTATCCACTATGTACACTGTACATATAACTTGACACACCACTATGCACGAAAACAAACAAAAGTAGATAAAAAACAAAGAGTTTTTGTCAGGTGTTATCATGATATGAGGTAACCTTTGTACTATGATAGTAGAAAGTATTGTGCCATGATATGAAGCAATTATTTTACCATGATATGAAAACAATGTAACTAAAGGTTCATGTTGTATCCTTTTACAAAAGTCATGTTAGAGAATGTATTTATTTTTAGAAATTAAATAATATGTTGTCACTGTCTAATATCGTTTCTTTTTTGTATTTTAATACTTTGATTTAATGGGAGATGAAAATAGATTCCAAAGAAATCAAAATGAATATGACACATGTAGTCAAACAGGTCACTCTGCTAGCCTGGTTAAAGCAGTGAACTGGAATTTTGTGTAATTTCATAAACAGGATGTAGAATTAATAACCAGCTTTAGATAATTTGTATTATGAAAATAATGGAATCTGGTATTTCTTTCTAAGCAAAGATCTAATACTGAAACATAGAAACAAAATTAGCAAAGGTATACCGCTGTAAGCGTACCCGTGGCAGTACCTTTTATTTTCTACACTAGATTTGGTTCAGAGAGATCTTTAGTTATCTAAGGTTAGGAGAACTCTACAGTTTATGTAGTTTTCCATGAGTGATTCACGTTCTAGTCTGAGGTCAAAGTACTTAAGTCCATGGTAACTATACCTATTTACCTTTATCGGTAGCCAATATTTGCCGTCATCGATAATCAATAACCACTTTAAATAAAAGTGAAACAACGGCATATAATGAACTAATTGTGGTTTACATGGTTAAACAAAAATAATAGCAAACATAACATTATGGTCAAAGGGACATAATTCTCAAATCTCAAATGTACACTCATGACTTCTCTTTGGCTGACAATATAAGTGCGATGATTGAGAATCAGTCTTGACAATGAGGGTTTCAATCATTTAATTTCGTTATCTTAGATCGCGGCAATTATTTAAAATGATGCAAGAGAATTTATTATGTATTCCAGGCTACATGACCATCTTATAACGTAACAAACAAAACGTGTTATTTTGATTCGCCTTACACTGAACCCTCTTCCGTGTAATAATAATAATAATAATAATAATAATAATAATAATAATAATAATAATAATAATTTAAACCAAATTATTATATTATTTCAGTGTCTAGTATATCTAGATTGGTCTAAATGTTTTTCTCTAAGATCTACTGCCTTTTATAAATAAAACAGTGTAGATATTTGATGTCTATGTAGCAAATTGGTTAACATCTACTGATCTGATCATGATGTTATATGATGCTACATATCTGTGTCCGGTTAAATTTCGACAGCTTTAGTTCCAGGGCACAAAAGAAATGCCCACTTTTGAAGGTTTATTGACTTTGAGGGTCAACAGTCTGAAAAAATAGGTTAGAATGACCAGAAAATTAAGTGGTAGAAAGGTGTTTAAGTCAAGAAATGCACTGGTCATTACAATATTTCGATGTTTTGAAGGTTCAGTGGTCCAAAAGTGCGAGAGTGCGAACGTTTATTTGTCCAAAAAAGGGTTAAATATTACGAAGGACCAAAATTCCGAAAGCGCATCAGTCCGAAGATTCCATAATACATTAGAAAGATTCATCTATTGGAAAAGTGTAAAATTTAGTTCTCTGTAGATCTGTTCGTTTCTGGATGATATCTTCATTGATATGTCTCCAATAGTCGTACAGCTTCATAGGAATACGTCTCGTGGAGAGGACGAACACTATTAATATAGGGAGTTCGTTTTGTGAAGGTCAAGATCACCATCGATACAACTTTAACTCGCGCTGTCCGTCAGTAAACGTGTTGTCTCATATGTAATGTATACCTCTTTGAAACACTTTGGTTGATGTCTTCACAGTTGAAACATAATCTTTTTCTCTTATGTAATGTAATGTATACCTCTTTGAAACACTTTGGTTGATGTCTTCACAGTTGAAACATAATCTTTTTCTCTTAAAGCTAGTGTTCTAGGACACAAATGACACGAACTGAGAAAATGAGGTTCGATGTACTTAATAACAATTACCTAATTTTCTGAGCATGATAAGAGGTCTCAAATCTTAGAAGAGATTTCTATGCTTCCAGCAAAAGGTGTACGACATAAAGTCTTTAAGTTTTAGTATTTTACTTCGACTTCACTTTCATATTCGGTTCATAACATTTCAATAGGTTTAGAGATTTTAATGTAACTTAACACTTACACATGCAATCTCCACTAGACTGTTTCGAATACCAAACTCACGTACGCTCTTAAAGTAACCTACATTTATTCATCTCAATATAGGGATGTTATGTCAGGTCTGTAACTTTGTAAACGTTGTACAAATGTGTATCTTAAACTGATGATGTTTTGCGTAGGACTCATCAACACCCACTGTTCAATCTCAAGGTCAGAGATGAGGAGCAATGGTCAAAATAGAGATTGATTTTAAAACTTTTGCGAAAATGTGTATCTCAATTGTTCAACATGTCTCTTATCACACTCATGCACGTCACCTAATGAAAACGATAATAGGCAGTGTTAATACATCAAAGAAAGGATCTTAAATTTTTAATCTGTAGCATTTGAATTGGTTACAGGATATTATTTGAACTTTCAGAGCCTGAGAGACGATAATGCACTGTATACCAAACTCAAGCTCGTGTGCCCATGGTTAAGATCAGAGATGGAGCTCAAAGGTCAGCGTAAGACAGTTATATACCTCTGCTTAGGTACGTAAGCCACGATAGTTAATTGCGTGAAACATTTTATTGATGGAACAGTTAGGGGCTTTCGAGTCCAGGAAACACGCTTCTAATTTATGTTATAAATTTGGACAAGTATATTAACCTAATTTTTGTTAAAGAAAATGCTCATTTAATTTAAAAAATCTTGTCTTTGACCGGAAACTCAAGAGTTTACATTAGTAGTATAAGGCTACAATTTTAAGAAACGATCAGTACAGTAGGAATCCTATCAAGCAAGGTTTCAATTATTTCACAAAATGTTGTTTTCTATATATTGTGCCGGTAATATTATACGTATACCGTTATTATGTTTTAATGCCCGTGTCATCTACATAGTATACAGTATTGAATATGTTTTCAGCTGTCCAGTATCTGAAGTGTAAGTATCTGGAGTGTCCAGTATTTCTAATGTACAGTATCTGGAGTATCCAGTATTTCTAATGTACAGTATCTGGAGTGTCCAATATATGGAGTGTCCGGTGGTGTCCAGAGTAACTAGAGGGACCCGAGTGTTCCAAGTATCAGAGGAATCGAGGTCTACGTGAAGCAAGCTGTAAAGCCAACAACAGGAATTGCAGCAGCTGTAAAGTTGATCTTCAGCAGCTGTGGAAATGCGTCACCTTGCATGTAACATTCTAGCCTTTCACCAATTGTGGGGTTCGTAAAACCCATTGTATCTTTCGGGACTGTAAAGATAAGTTATATATCTGTCCTTTTTCATTTGCACATTTTCACTATGAGTGAATTCATTTTACTACACGAGTAACATTCCATATTCTTTGCTTGCTGTGTAAACTATATCCATCTTTCCATTGTTTAATCACTGTGAATCATTCACGCCTTGGGTTTGTATTTTGTAGAGTAATTATTTTTTATTCTTTTTAATTACATTCGTGAGTTATATCATCGAATCCGAAAATCCCACCCGGTTACTTTGTTACAATATAGTTAACAAAAATTTGTATGCAGAAAACTACTCCTTTAATAAAGCAGCCAATGTATACCTTCAGCAAGCATGAATTTGTAACAATGTCTGTACCCCATTTTAGAAGGAGACAATCCGTTGTTTAAAATGTTGTATGACTGATTTAAAACTAATAATATGAAAAAAGCTTTCATTTTATATATATTAAATCCTTTTTGACAATCTTTTACAAACATAATCAGATTTTATTTTTCAATTAGTACTGCATAAAATAATATCAGTTCGAACTCATTCAGGATAATGACACTTATGGACCAATTAACCTTCTTTCAAATACGTCAGGACTAATAATAATTCAGACCAATAACAATATATTCGAAAAATTGAATCTTTGAGCCAATGAACCTTTTGTCAAATACCTTTTGACACTGAACCATATGACTTGTAAACCGTTTCAAATATTTCCATGAAATGAACCTTCGAACCAATAAAGACTTTGTGCTGAAATTTGTTCAGACCTACACATGATATGACTTATGAACATGTTTCCTACCTTAAAATATAACATGCTGAAAATATTTAAGGTAGGAAACTTTGTTACGTGATTAGGTTTGTTCTTGCAGTCATAAAGGTGAGCTTTAAGAGCAACCTTGAAAGGGATTACTATGTCTTTGTATTTAATTTCAATTGGCAATTCATTCCATGTTGCTGGTTCCTGGTATGCAAAATAAAGATGTCCATATGAATTCGTTTTCATAATGGTAATAATGAGTATCATATTGTCAGAGGAGAAGAACAGGTATCCTGCTGGTGTGTACACATGCGTGACCCAGGATAGGTATGCTGGACTGGAGTCCGTCAGTGAAACGTAGCACGGACAACCATGTTTGATTCTGGATGTAATGGATACACAGCAGTGGGGACGTGCGCTCTGATCGTGGTACTCTAAAAATGATCCAAACAGCTGTGTTTTGAACTTTTTTGAAGTTTCTGGAGTAGATATTGAAACGAACTAGATATACTTTAGTTACAATAGTCCAGTCTTGAAAGTACTAATAAAAACACAAGTGTTTTAGTGGCATCAACTGAAAGATATTTGCCAATGGAGCTGAAGCGTCTCAGTTCAAGATATGCAGCCTTGCATATGTTCATGACGTGTTGGTGCAATGTGAGAGTATCATAGTTTCAGCACATTTTTCAGCACACAATATGCTATACATGGATGCCAGTATTTTTGGTAGAGGAAAAACCGGGAAAATCCCGGAAAGAACCACCGAGCTAATTGCAAGCTTTCTCATATAACTGCATTAGCCGAATCTGAGACTCGAACCCACGCAAACAGAGGTGACACGGCAGTAATCCGTAACAGAAAGCGCTTCAAACCACTCGGCCACTCAGGGCTCCTTCTGTACAGAGTAACACCTAGGTTTCGTACTGACAATGTGAATTTAACTTGGTGTTGCTGATATGCATTGTTTGAGGTAATTACTGTCAATGAGAAATTCTTTGTGTTTTGATCAGAATGGCGTATGTTTTATCATCATTCATCTGCAGTTTGTTACATGTCGTCCATGATTTCACATCAGAAATGCACCTCTCTACTCCTTCGATGGTAGCATCAACTTCACTGGATGATGTTCTACAACATTTAGTAGCGGCTGAGTGTATAGAATGAAGAGAAACGGGTCAAAGAACACTACAACATAGATCAACTGGGCAGAAGTGTATTCTATTTGCAGATACAATTTGTGTCCTGTTGATTAAATAAGACTTGAACCAGTGTAAGACTATATTATGAATTCCAAATATATGCTGGAGACGGTGAAGTAATATATCATAGTATATTGTGTCAAATGCTCCAGACAAATCAAGGATAGTAGGGATTATAATTATTCCGTTATCGACTTTCAGAAGAGCAGTTTCAGTACTGTGGCAAGGGCGATATGCAGACTGTGCATTGATAAATAGACTGTTTGAATTCAAATGAGATACAAGTTGGGTTAGAACGACTTTTGCTAAGATTATTTTTATATGAACGGGAGATTAGAAACTGGACGGTAGTTCTTTATATCAATATGGTCAACTGTTGGTTTCTTCAGCAGAAGGTTTACGATGGCAGTTTTGAAAAATGATGGGAATTCCTCAGATGAGATAGATATTAATAACATCAGTTTGTGAAGGCAATATTGGATATAAGCACTCAAGCAGCAGTGATGTTGGAATTGGAGCAAGGTTATATTATTTTGGTGCACTCTCTATCACGATTTTCCGTACTAAATCGATAGAGACATTTTTAAATGCTTCTAATGGTTGTCGCTGATATTCTGTATCGTAAAAAAATGGTGACAAAGAGTAAATTAAATTGTGTTGTCAAGCGTATCTCTGATGGTTTGTACTTTATCAAGGAATAAAGTGCAAATAGGTGCAGACGGTGTACTGGAGAAAAGGTAGTTGGAAATGGTGTACATTTGTTCCTTGACATTTGTTTGTTAGTTATAACGAAGAGTTCTTTACAGCTGGATCTCTTCGTGATATTAGTAATGTAGTGGAATAATTTTGCTACATGGACTATGTGACATCCTTCTTAGCGATTTCATAGATTTGTTTATGAATAGTGAGTCAAGTGGAAACCCATTACATCGGTGTCTTTTAGCTATGCGAAGCTGGTACGTAACACTGCTATACCACAAAGAACAATTTTTAATTGATACTCTGCACTTGGTGGCTGGGACATATTTTTGAAGCAGCAAAAGCAGACAGTTATCGAGCTGTTCTGCTGTAGAAGGTAAGGAATTTGCTAAGTGTTCTTGGATTTTCATGCATTCGTTTGTTTATATTTATCATACGGAAGTTTCTTTCAGAAATAATTGTGGACTGTTATGGACTGATTCGTCGAGATGGCATATAACGCAGAGGTGATGTGATGCAAGTTCGTGGGATACAAGAGCAGATTGCAGAAAATATTATCATCAGATCCATGACAAATCCAGTCTAAAATGTGAACGAGTGTATGGGTGGGTTGGTTAACTGAATGTTTAAGGTTTAAAACATGAATTGCATGAGTTCCAAGATAGTCAAATTGAAAGTTGAAGTCTTCAATTGTATATATATATATACATATATATATATATATATATATATATATATATATATATATATATATATATATATATATATATATATATATATATATATATATATATATATATATATATATAGAGAGAGAGAGAGAGAGAGAAACAAAGAGAGAAACAGAGATTAATAGTGCAGAAGTATCCTTCAGTATGCCTTGCATGCAAATGAAGCAAAACTTGATATTTATTACTATTAATTTTGCCTTCAAGTACCCCCAAAGTTGGCTGTATATAATGTTTTTCTTTTTCTTTACACAAGCAATCACTTAGAAGAAGTCATGAAGAGAGGTATGATTCTGGCTTCACGAAAAGTAAATTAAATGTTTACAGAGTAATTAAAGGCAAGATATAAATTAGTTGTCAGATGAAGGAAATACAATATCCATTTTATCTCCATCCCATCTTGTAAGGGGTGTATTAATTTACTTCTTCGTCCGGCGGTCTCTTATATACATATCTTAAATGTTGGAAACTTCCTATTGCATCTTCGTACGTGTTGAAATTTTCTAAAATAAATTGTGTAGCCGCACGAATAATTGAACACTTCACCAACGCGATACGTGGAAATGGTTTAACAGGTAAAAGAAGTAAAATACTACAAGACTGGGCAGAAAAACGTAAACACACTGGAGCAAGTATTAAAGATGTCGTTAATCTGAGCAAGCAGATAATAGTAAAAACAATAACGTGCGAGATTTTTTTACGAATCAAAATATAATTCGTAAAGAGTTTCGATAAATATTAATAATCATAATGCGCACACGTGGACAAAAGCAGTAAAAATATTCCCACGATATATAACTGTTAAATTTGATGACAGTGATATATTTTATATATTGCAAATATTTATAAAATCGATCCTATATCCGTAATTTAGTTTTCAGGTTCCGATAATGAAAACTGTGATCAAACTGTACGACCTAATGGAGATATTTACCCTTCAAAATCTCTTCACGAAGAAATGAAAACTCCAGCGCAGAAATCGTCATCACAGACTGACAATATTGAAGAACTACGAAATAATTATTTTACCGTTCTGTCAGTTGCTGATCACTTTGAAAAAGAAACAAATTCATGGAAACCAACAAGATTTAAATTTCGTGAGGATATACAACACAGATGTATTGAATATAGATACGCTGATTGTGCAACACTAACTATATGTATAAAGATATTATTTCGTTTAATATGGTAGAGTGTTATCCAGAAAGGTTTGTTTAAATGAGAGAATGTTCGGAATATTTTACAAGATGTGGATATCCAACACACGAGATGACCAGATTTGTGATAAATGGACGTTTTTTACCGGATTTGCATTTGACTGGATTCGCTTGTATCGAGTCATACGAGTTTGATAAAGATATTTCTCCGATTTGCTATGTCTTGTTTCAGAAAAGAATGAGTACCGATTGCATTGTTCTGATATATGATCGACGCAAAAATACTAACATTACTGACAGTGAGTTAAGCATTTACATCATATCGTCCGCATAAAGAAATTTGGTTGCGATAACAAAAGAAATATTCCAGTGATAAAATGCCCGATATAACCGATTTTGAAAGTAAAACCGGAAAATAATAATTGGTTTAATTTACGCAAGGAGGACGTTTACATCATGAACAATATTATACAAGATTAATTATCGACGATTCTGACCTGATTTTATAATCTCTGATTCATCGAAGCGAAATATGTTTGTAAGTAAAATAAATGCTTACTTTTTTAACGGAATAAATTTAGTACAATTGTTAATTACACTGAAGGCGAATCACCGCAGTTTACTCATTTCAAAATTTCAAAATCGCGAATGATTCTATAAACCTATAGTAGATGCAAAAATTTCGAGTTGCTACGGATTTATTCTATATCGCAATAAATTATTTAGAATTATTGATTCAATTAATACGAGTACTTCTTACGATGTATCATGGGGCGAAAGGAGAATAAAACAAGTTACATAATATTTTTGAATCTGATGACGTTCAAATCAAGAATATTTATTTTTAAAAAAATCAGTTATCAAAATTATCATTTGCTCCATCAGTGTACGATACTGTAAATACATATACAACCTTTTATCTTAATGGAGCTGGAGATTCTCGTGTGATTTAATTATTTCTTAATTTTTTTATTGTCTTTTTAACCCCTATACACAGACTTGCCAAGGAGCGGAATATATAAATGATAAATCATGCATTTATTACATAGTCTGTTGATGAAAATTAGATAAATGGACTTCTGACCGATGGGGTGAAACACATTCCAAGGATCATCATTGTCGATTCAATATGCACAGTATCTAATATTGATAATATTTCTTGTTTAATTAGTGACAAACATACAGCTGTGATAATGTGTGGTGATCATAGTTATCAAAACATAACGGATAATCATAGAGCACTTAATAATAATAATAATAATAATAATAATAATAATAATAATAATGACTTCGTTTAGCGCATATTCTTTAGAAGCTCTAAGCCCTTTGCAACATATATAATGATATGACTACAAAACAAAACCATCGCGAAATTAGAAAACATAAAAATATGCTGAAAATATTTAAGGTAAGAAATATTATTAGGTCTTTAAGTTTGTTCATCAAGTCGAAAAAGGTGCGTTTTAAAAGCACTCTTGAAAGGGAGCTCTGTGTTATTGATCCAGAATTTTGAGAGTTTAATAAATGAATCAGACTACAACCAAATATTATTCACTGTGAACAAATGCGTGATATAATTTCAGACACACAAATAAACTAGTTTTGGAATTTTTGGAGACAAGACAGTTTGATAGCTGCATGTAGAAAGTTAATTCGTAATACACTTCAGCAACCATTTTTTTCTACATAAAAAAACATTTCCAAATCTAACCGTACTATTATGTTATGTGCCAGCAGATATACGCAAAAATATGAAAGGTCATATACCAGGTTCGTCAGAGGAATACAATCTTGTGTGTTAAATTATATTGCTTTAGTTCATGACAGTGCTGGTGAGATGGCAGAGAATTAATGGACATCGATATATGTTTATTTTTTATCGGATTTATAGGTTTAATAAATATTGCACAATTAATTTAATTTTTAACGCAGCTATCACATTTGGTAGCCTTGCAACCAATTCATGAGATATCATATCTTTTTGTACTTCGTTTATGGATATTTCCTTGCATATTAATATCCAAATAACCTTCGTTCAACGAGTGCCTGATCACAATGAACTTCGGTCTGTCCTATGATGATTTTGATGTCATGTTGTTTTCATCAGAGATGATACTGCGCCAAGATAATTTTTGCCAGGATCAACCTGTATCAACGGAGGCTATCACAAGGATCCTCGTTGATGAATTCGTTCAAAAGCAGGTGAAACTTCATCAACTATATTAGTTGATAATGGTTCTTTTTCTTTATATCTTCTTGCATCGTCAACAACTGTTAACGGGTATTTGTACGTGCGTTGACGTGTACCAATATTAATAGTATTATGAGATAAAATGAAAATATCCACCTGATGAACTTTATTAGAAGCGTGGACATCAAAATGTGCGCACTGAATTTATTTAGACGGTGGTAGATACATTATACATATTCGCTGTCGTGCTAACCAATTGGCAGCAACATAACGTGTAACATTTGTTGCATCAGCGAGTGCACTAATCGCTGTTTTCCCCGTCAGTATCCTCTTGGACTATAATAAATCGATGCCATTATAACAATCCGTTCATTAATGACCAGCCCATATCACTAGATTACCTTTCATCGCAGCACTATCAACCAATTAGATAATTATTCTTTAAATATTTTTCAATGGAATTTAACGAATGACTCAATTGCACATGTGCAACATGTCGTTGTTGCAAATGTTTTCAAACTATACTACATAATATACGTGACATGTTTAATCAATAGCAATTATTGGATACTGTCTAGGTCGTGGGTTATCTCACTCATCAAGTCGGATGTCAAGTCTGGTTCCAGGACAATAATACGTTTCTCCTAGGCATTTAGCCCACTGACCTCCTGGTAATTGTCTTAGTGAAGCAGACATATCACCACGACCAGTAAATGTATTACTGGCGGTGACAAATCTATATTTATTGTACCACAATTTACCCATTTACCTTTACGTGTACGCCTTTCATTTTGTTTTGTTATAAGTGTTTTTAATCAACTGTGTGGGGTGGATGTTCTGCATTGAATGCAACACAAATTCATATTATATAATATATGTGTATGTCAAATGTACGAATGTCATTGATATCTTAGTGACACGAAAACAAGAACCAGTCAAATGTCATCCAACGCTACCACATTCTATGAGAGCAATTATCATAGGTCCATATGGGTCTGGAAAGATGCAATTTTTACTTAGCTTAATAATGAGATGGATCAAGTGGGATAAGTTATATTAAGTATCTCAGTTGATGATCAGAGAAGCTACGATGTGCTTAAAGAGTGTAATCAACATGCAAATATTTTCAATGAAGATGGTGATTATATTATTCATTTCATCAACGATGACATATACAAATACCTAAAGTGATCAGAGATAATTGTAATACTTTAGCTGTAGTGGAACTACATACTCTGTGAAATATTCATCAAACTTTGTGTTCAGGAGATATAGATTCAGAAACATTTCTCACGTGCACAAGATCACGATATCGGTTAGGTCTTGATAAATACTTTGGTTAATAAATAGCAATAAGTCTGGTATAATAATGATCTAAGTACTCAAACCTAAAGAGCAGCAAAAAATATTTCAATGAAGTGTCCCATCAAGAACAGTATTATCACGAACTTTGGTTCCCATAGAAGTTTTAATTTTCAAAATGGAGCATTTGCTTTTTACCTTCAGATTGGCAAATGAATACTTCTATCTTGATATATGTTCGCAATTTCTGCTGCTCGCCTTAAAGAAAGAAAATTCAAACAGGAATTACACATTAGAAACGCAAATGGTACATACCCGACGATAACTGGCATATATTTAACTAACAATAATTCGGATAAAATGGACTGACTGGCAAATATTTAACTAACAAGAATTCGGATAAATTGGATTGAAGTAACTAATCAAAGTTAACGATTTTTTAAACGTTAAACTAAACAATTAGAGTGATATCAAGATATTTTCCCAGTTCTACAAGTTCTTTCATTAATAAAATTTCAAGCGTTTGGTGTGACCAACTTAAAGTTACTATACAAAATGCGTAATTACTATTTAACAAACGGTCTTTTCCATTCTCGAAAGGTGACAAAAACATTGAATGTGAAAAAACAAAAAAGTTATGTGTCTACTTATCCTCAATGTCTTGTCAACAGAATACGAAACGCACAAAAGAGCATACATATATAATAAAATAATATTAATGTCCCGTCTATGTCCATCTTTTCATTGTGCAGTCACTGTGAATCATTAACACCTTGTCATTGTATTTTATCAAGTAATATATTTGCATGTTTCATTATTAAATTTGTGCCTTATTATGGTAATTAATCCAATATTTGGGTTATATATATACACGTATGTATTTATACTTACTTGCTCGCTGAAGCCATTCATTATTAAACATTGCATTTATATCATCATCAAAAGTGTTCTGTTATGAATCCAGAAATCCCACCCTGTTATCTTTTTACAATGTCGTGCTTAATACCTTTGACAACCTTTTATTTTGTAGCTCAGGAAACCATAAAGTTTAATAATACTCAAAATATCGAAAACTATGCAACGCACAATTTCAAATAAAATCAAAATAAATTAAATTAAAAGATTTTGAGCTGATTGATATCAAATTTAATAGTTTTTAAATCGTTTAATTTCTATGATTGCATTAAATATTTTTAACTATATTTACTATTTTATTTACTTTATTATTGTATTCAGTTTCATTTACCACTTCATTTTGCCCAAATTATTATATATTAGGTTGAGTAAGATAAAAGAAAAGAAATATATCTTTACGATGATTACTTTCTGTCTATCTCCATTTATAAAGAAATGCAAGTACTGATCATTCAAAGGAAACACTAGGCTTTACTTTGTTACTCAAATAATACCAAATAACTAATAGCATATTTTTCCATAATATATATATATATATATATATATATATATATATATATATATATATATATATATATATATATATTAAACATTTTTATGTAGGCCATGTTACACGATGTAATGGTATCTTCTGATAAGAGATTTCATTGTGAACCGATAATTTCATTTAGAGCTCTGAATATGACCAAATCGTTTTATTTACTTATTTATCTACATTTATGAAGATTAGATATTCAGTTCTCCAATAATTGCACCACTGCACACATCAGGGCTAAACAAGACTCCTATATTCACATGATCAGCTATTACTATACTTTCTACTTTACGAGAATTATTAGGAATAGCCGCCATGGTCGCTAGGATCCAAATAATTTTACTTTCTACTGCGGTGATTGCACGTACGTATTACATACACCATCAAGGTCAGTATGAACACTATAAACAACGCACATCTCCACACATAGTACACACATAAAATACCTGAAAAACATGTAAGCTGGTTAAAGAATCATTATCTAATTTTACAATATCAAGCTTAGGCTCATGTTGTACACCATTTTATAAAGGAACCGTCATCACTGAATTCGCTAGTGATCAACATGCTTTACGTTCATTTCTTTCCTTGTTATTGTGGGCAGGCAATATAAAGGTGCGTGCCAGAATTTAAGCTTTTTCTAAATGTCAGGGAGAAGTATTAGACGTCTGGAAAGGGGTATGGTGTTAAGGTAAACAGTTAAACAGAGAGGAATGTACATCACCAGCGCCAGAGAGATTAATGAGTACACATAATCGGGAGTAGAGCTCAAACAGATGCATCTTTATTTTCAGAGATCCTTTCCTTTTCAAATATGTACAACGAATATTGTCCGGTATTATAGCACACACATATAAATATAAAGTAAAGCAAGTACAAGTATGCTTTCAATCGACAGATTGCATTTTATGTCTTTTTAGTAAATACAAAAGGAATTAATAACCACTTCATCAAAAAATTTAATTAAATATTATTAAATATAACCTGCATTTAAGGTAGATGTGCTAAAATTGTAAATTCATCATGCACAGTTTCAAATTGATATGAACCTACAAAAGTCCAATATGTTATTACATCCATCTTGCAACACTTCGTGCCTGTCACTTTGGTGACAGGTGAGAGGTGTCATTTCGCTCGTCCATTACAAATATTATACTGTATGAAATACAATGGTTTGAAATTACCGGAGATCACTAAAAATGGTGCAATTGATTTTACCTAAATGCCCGCATTATAACTGAAGGTTAAAAGTTGCCTCGTTAACATTAACCTTGATATTCGAACGATGTGTTTGTCTTCTCTGCAGAAAGACTGTCTTCATGAAACCAAAAATATTTCATTTGCATAAAGATCTGCATATGGTGATTAACAAGTGGGAGAAAAACGTTTGTTCACACTTATCAGCAGGTTATCAAATATATTTGTTTAACTGATGTCTGGATTTCAAAAACCTTCAAGCATTTCCAATTAAGTATTTGAAATGTTATCTTCGTTAGGTTCCAATAAACCGTATCAAAGAAAGAGAGAAAACAATATTCTTGGTAGTAACATTTAATAAATAATTTTCCTAGAAAAGCAATGAAAAAATGGAAAAGAGTACTTACGGTTTTAAGAATCAAACCCAAAAATAATCCAAGACTAATCCACAAACTATATTTTCAAAGTTCTAGCAGTGAAATGTTCTAATGAATTCAAGCTTGAGTACCAACGAAAATCCAAGATGGACGTCAATGACGTATATTGTACTTTGTCCTGTGCTGCATTTACAATTCCCTGTAGAAACATGCGAAATAATGATCTGAAGAAAATTAGAACAGGAAAACCAGCTACAACAAAAGAAAACAGCTTGATACCAAGTGTAAAATCCTGAAATTTTAATTATTTCTCTAAAGCAAAGATTATACCGTAATTTTAAACGCAAAATAGATGACTGTATGAGGGTCACGCGATCTTGTTTAAATCATGTAATACTAACATGACCCTGACGAAAACAAATCATTTTTTAAAAATGTTGTTTACATCAGAAAACAATTTACCAGTCTCTGACCAATTTAACAATATAGCCTCGATCTCGCTCTTATTATTCTTAGAATAAAAATTAAATTAAATTAAATTAAATTTAAAAAGAACATGACCCTGACGAAAACCAATCTTTTTATTCTAAGAATAAAATTCCAAAATGTTGTTTTGTTTATAAAATCTATTTACAAGTTTCGGGTCACGTATCCATTACAGCCTCTCTCTCTCTCTCTCTCTCTCTCTCTCTCTCTCTCTCTCTCTCTCTCTCTCTCTCTCTCTCTCTCTCTCTCTCTTCAGTCCCACAATAATAAACATATAACTTGTTTACGTGGCCGTTACCAATTTTGAATTAAGGTCAGTATCTAGGTCATTCTTAGGTATTTGCTGCTAAACGGTCAGGTCAAACAAATTTCTGAAACTTGTCAAACCCATAGTAAACAATATTAAATGTCTTGACATTAAATGAAATTAAAAAGTTAAAGACATTTTTTATTAAAATTGCAAACAATTAAATTAAAATAAGTGTATATTAAATCAGATATACATAAACATTTGATCAAATATGGCTTTCCCAATATTACTTACAATTACAATACATTCTACATGGCGTTCATATAATTACCATATGGACCTTCACCGCATTTGAAATATAGGTCGAATGTATTTTATTTGCTATTATTACTGCTCTGTTCCACAGGTTACTGGATGCTTTCCGAGGCTGTTGTAAACGTATGTGATCTTCCCGACAGCAGGAGACAATCACTTAATGCAAGTTGCGATTTTGAAACGTCCCAATGTACCGCAAGGTTTACGTCACCGATGTCTAATTACTGGAAACTAACGAAGGGATCCGTTGGAAACCTCCTCGCTGGAGATCATTCTCGAAGTAATTTTTAAAGTCATGAAAATGTGTCAGATGTAAATATCTTTTGTCAAATACAGTTCAAGAGTTAAATAGTTTCATACAGGTTTGAAAACAAATGTTGAGTCGTTCGCGACTGAGACTATATTCCAGGACTTTGCATGCATGTACACACACTATTGTACTACCTTTATATATAAAGCAATTTGGTATATCAAATTGTGATCAACCCATGGTGCAATAATACGCATCAATACATACTTTTGCAGCAGTTTACTATTGGTGCTGGATCAATAGTAATGATGAATTTCAACTCATTAATTATTGACGACATATGAAAAATAAATATACAAGTATTTATAATCTGTTTTCTCATTGAATTTAATATGGTACACAATGTCATCGCAATCTTATCTGGTTTACTTTCTCCCTCCCCTCTCATGCATAAGGACAAATTACGCAGTGAGAGAGAAAATGTGTTTGACCTGGAACAAAACCTTGAAAACGAATTTACACTTGGTAATCTAGACAGAATATGGTTCGTCCTAATTTGATGTGTACAACTTCCTTGGGATTTATCATAAATATACAGAAATTTTCTTGGTTACATGACACGCATACTATATTGTATATAATGCTTCATTGTTGTTTTTGTTTCAAAAAGATATTATAACAGTCTAAAAATTGATTAGTATTAATTAAATATGAAAATGTCCAAAGGCACGCTCTCTCTGTCTTTGTCTTGTCTGTGTTACTCTTTCTGGAAGTACGTAGCTAGAAACTGGAAAACAGCCATGACAAAACGAGAGTAGTGGATTTTCGCCTGGATGTTAGTTTGTGCCATTCGACGATGTTACTTCACCTATGAATGATGGAAAACAATTAAGTAAAACCTACCAGAGAGAGAGAGAGAGAGAGAGAGAGAGAGAGAGAGAGAGAGAGAGAGAGAGAGAGAGAGAGAGAGTTTTATGGTCGGTAGTAATGTTAATTGAAACGAAATAATAAATAAGATCAACTGTAAATAATTTAACTATTTTAATAACCTAATGTTGGTGGTTCCTCACTTTGCTTAATTTCTACCAAACACTTACTTGCATGTGCCGATTACGTGAACGGGCCGAGCGTTCTATGTTTGTAGTGATCTACTTTCTTCGTTAAAACCACGTGTCATGTTTAAGTTAAAAGTGTGTCTTTCTTATTTAATCGATATGAATTAAAAAGATATGTTTTGTATTCATATCATTATAGATGTTGTAAAGCGCTTAGAGGAAGATTAGGCGCTATGTAACGTTATTATTATTACTATTATTATTATTATTATTACTATTATCATTATTATTATTATTAGTAGTAGTAGTAGTAGTAGTAGTAGGAGTCTATAACCATTTATAAAAAATATTACCCTTCAAAACAGATCATATTTTGGATGCGTTTATGACATATATAAGTATGTTAACGCAACATTTAATTACAAACCCATAATTTTTTAACTTTGCATTAGTTCAAGGTGCAACTTTATTTCCCGATTGATTTGAATATAATAACTGAAGAAACTATATTAATTTAGAGATATCATGTTTTACAATCTTATAAAAACTCAGTACATTGCACAGGTTGAGTAAGACGGATATTTAGTAAAATGGAGACAATTGTCCAAATTACTTATCAATTCATAGATGCATTACACAAACACACCTTGGGTATGTCATTAATTGCCTTACTTCATTAAGGATGTCATGCCTAAAATTGAGCTTCTTATACCATAGAAAATGTTATATTATTATGTTTGTGCACAAACGCATTTACATTAAGGAGAATATTCTGTTTCGTTGGGATAAAATTTCCAATGTCATTTTCTATCTGGCTCAGCTCGAACAGTAACTCCAGAGACACAACAAGGCTCTAGTACGCAACGTCAGGCCCTTCCGGGTGACTGCAAACCTCCACGTATTATAATTATGAAACTTTAAATGGTTGTGATATATAGTTGTTGTAAGGCCTGCGTTTAGACATTTAAGAAAGCAAACCTTGGCACATTTTGTCTTGGAATCTTGATGCAGCGGTGACATTTTTGTTTCCCACTAGTCGAATGGATTGCTTAGCTGTCAATTTTGTCTAGATCTTGTCTGAGTCTGACTGATTGTAGTGCCTTACATTAAGTAAAACGTTGACAAGTCGCGCATAGATTCTGGCTTCTTTATTACTGGTTTTATATTCGATGGCACAGTCATCAAATGGGAAAATGGGGCTACATCGATTCAACTGACATCCACTCCATTAGACAAACTCACGTCTTATCCAAGTACAAAGGATCAAACATTTCTAAATGACGATGAGTGTTATTCAAGTATAAATAATGCATGACAATGCTGACTGAATCAAGTCAAACATTTCATTCAGAGTTTTAATCAACCGTACTTCAAATCAATATAATCGTCTGTTTGATATCTGATTTCAAGCTTGATGGGAGAAGACGTCATTGTTTGCAACAATTCATGAAATTTATACCCAGCGCATCGCTTACATTGTTATCATCTCAGGTGCCATGGCAAACATATCTAGTCATATATTGGAGGATTTTCAAGAAGGTCACTGCCTTCTCTATTTCGACTAATCAAACTGGTTTAAAACTCCGACGATGCATCGGTTTGTATTCCACATATAATCTAGATCGTGTGGCCTCCTTCTGCCTTGTCTTAGAAGACGAATATATTGGTTTAATAATTTTGTGCAGTGAATTTGTGTTTTTTATGGGGTAAAGACTATATCCTTTTCTTTGGACACACAGTATTCCTCGCACTAAGTAAATATCGGTTTTGATTGTCAGTTCTAAACGAACGCGTATGAACTAATTTTATTTCTGGCATCGGGGGGGGGGGGGGGGGTCTTCCTACAAGCAAATAATTATTTGTGAACAAAACAAACTATGGCTTTATCATCGAAGAAGCCCTTGGTACAAAGAAATACAGTTTAATGCTCAGTGGAGAATTATTTTCAAAAATATATTTAATGTGACGTTTTATTTTAAGGGGAGGGTATCGCTGTCCTAGATAGCCTCTCACACGGGTATTTGCAGCCAATTTCATCGTTAACGAAGTTTAGCTCTCAACATAACATTGTTGACATGTCTGCAAAACCTAAATAGATGAGCTGAATTGCGCACGAAAAAACCAAACGAAAATGTGAGTTGTGATCGACGCCGAGCAAATCCAAGGTTTATGTGACACTACATATCATATGGGATTCGCCAACAGGTACGGCATCTAGGTCACCACGTCATGGGTCTGTAAAAGAATCACATTCAATATGCTGAAATTGCTATGGCCCATTGTCTGATTTGTTAGTTGATGCACCATGGACATAACATTTTCTTGGACACCCATACTTGGCCATTACCTTCCACAAAGCCTTCTCTGCTAACAGGATGAAAGGACTTTGTGAAGGCGACGTAGATGGAGAAAATGTCGGTGTTTTGCTTTTGACATTTAGCTCTTTCGCAGCAAACACCATATCGATGGTACTATGTTCCTTTCGGAATCCACATTGGATTTCTGGCAGTCGTCCCTGGTCAATGTGTGTAGTGACTCTGTTAAGTAGGATTCTGGCGAGTATCTTTCCTCCGATTTAGAGTAAAGATATACCCCTGTGGTTGTCTCAGGCTTGTCGGTTCCTTTTGGGCTTATACAGGTGGATTATGGAAGCGTCTTTGAACTCCTGGGGGATCGTCTCTTGATGCCACATCAGTAAAAACAGTTGGTGGAGTTATTCTATTAGGGCTTTCCCCCCTTCCTTGTCGACTTTAGCTGGGATGAAGTCTGAACCAGTTGCTTTGCCACTGAAGTGTAGACTATCGCTTTCTGTGTCGCCAGAACGATTAGAGGGTCATGTAGTGCTTCATTGATCGGTAGTTGGGGGAGACGACTGATGGTTTCATTAGTGATGGATGAAGGGCGATTCAGGATGCTGTCTAAGTGTTCAGCCCAAACAATTATCTGTCCGTAATTAGTGTCTTCACGTATGCGTTGAGAAGGAGTGATGATCCAGAGGATGTAGGTCCATACACATCTTTCAGGGACCTGTAGGAGATTTTCATGTTATTTTGGTCTGCGCAGTACTGGATCTCATCAGTTTTGTTTCTCAGTCACGTGTCTCTCATCTGACGCAGGTTTTGCTGTACAGATTTGCGTATGGTGTTTTACACATCTTTCCTAGAAGTGGACTTGGGGTTGTTGATGTAGGTTTGAAGCAGGCGGTGTTTCCTATCCAGCAACTGCTTGATCTCGTCGCAGTTCTCATCAAACCAGTCCTGACATGACTTTCACTTAATCTGGGTTGGTTGGAGTATGGCAACGGATGATGGTAAGGTGTTTTCATCCAGACAAGAAAGGAGTTTCATGTTCATGAGTCTGTAGTTTACTCCCTTGGGAGGTTCAGCCAATTTGTTAATCAGTGCTGTCTTCCTTGCAAAGAAGACACCTACCTCACGCTACTCTTCACTTCCTCGGCTGCTCCAAAAGAAAGTGTATCCGAAGCCACTTTCACAGAGTTTGCCTTCTCTGCAATGTCCACGTTGTATCTGGCGAGTTCCTTTTATATTAGGGCGGTTGTTCTCTTGGATATTTCCGCATAGTCTCTGTCCATTAAATTGCTCACATTCCATGCGACAAGTGTGAGAGGAATAATCCTCATTTTCTTGTTTGTACTTTTACTGCAGGAGTAGGGTCCCCGTCAACCGTGGTATGCTGGCTAAGGAAATGTTGAGCAGACTATGTTAAGGGCACATTTTCTAGTCCCTTCCACATGACAGGGAGGTGAGCCGTGCATTCCTGTAGAAGGTTGCTCAGTCGCTCAGGGGCTTCCGGACTCCACTGCTCCACGACCCTAATGGCCTATGCGGCTACGGTTGCCAGTGTACCCACACCTTCCGCCCGTCGCATGCCTGTCGCCACATGACTTTAGTGGATGATGAAATGGGATTAGTGGGTGACAATAATGACTTGCGCGGTGACTTTTTTTTAGGTGAGGAATACTTACGAGACAAAAATATTTTATGATATAAATAATCCTCCCTCAGGTAACGCTGTATACAAAAATAAAACTCCTATACATTCGAATCCAAATGTAATAAACAATAAATATTTAAAACATTCCTGACAACATACATGTTGCTGTGATAAATATGGGATGATTATTGTATTGTTTCTTTAACATAAAACTTAGAATATTCGCGTGTCACGCCAGAGAAACAGGAAATAAGTCGAGACCAGAGTTTAATTTTGTTCATATTATATTTCAAATTAAGACGCATTTGTAACGATATTTGCAAAAATGAAAAAAAAAATTCTAGTTAAATAAACGTATTTTTTGTGTAGCGTTTGCAAGTATTGTGGATGGTTACAAATGCGTATATTGTCTCATTATAGCTGAGCCCGCCAAACCTAAATTACATAAATAAACAACAAAAATGGAGGAGAGAGTAAACGCTCTTAGTATTTTAAACGTGCACTATAGCATTTATCTGGTTTACTTTCACTTTCGCATCTTCTATACCATGCTCTTAACAACAACACAAAACTCGGAACGTAGAAAAAGGCTAGGGCTATTTTTGCGTATACCTGATCTGACAGATGGGTATCCTCATATAGAGGTTATCATCTATTGCAATATTTCAGCTTTTGAATATATTATCTACTTCATTTTTTGTACTTCTTTGGATACCTCTATTGAGTAGGCTCGACTTATGCTTCTATTTCCCTATGCATAGTTGGGATATTGTTTTGTGAGAACTTTTTCTGCAATACATAAGTGCCATTAATTGGTATATCGGGGACGGTCACCTGGGTTTATATGTGTGTACTCCAAAAGCTGCAAACCTGGGCGGCGGTGCGCTACAAGTACCGTGTCCTCCTCCATTGTGACTTTATCTGTCAGAAAGTAGTGTTCCAGTGTGCCATTTTGCTCATTAGAGGTTTAGTCCAGCAAAATCACAATGGTAAATTATTGCAATTGATAAACTATATTTCCTTTCCAGGAGAAGGTAAATATACTTTTTAATCAGTTTCGGCTGCTATTGCACAAAACATTATCATCCAAAATAATAAAAAACAAAAAATCACATCTTGTCACTTCATCTAAATCAAAAAGAAGTAAATTTCGCATCTTCCCACTTAAAGTCAAGACATGCAAATATTTTAATTATAATCTACCCTCCATATTCCAACACAAAATTCAAAAAGAAAAGATAATTGGTCAACTACAGATATTTCCAGGTAACTAGATTTAATATTACACAAATTTTAGAATCATATTTTCCTTTAAATGGAAGAAAAAAATATATCTCACTTTAAGAGCTAAAAACGTAAAAAATTGAAATTATTAGTCAGGGTGGACAACTTTTCTGTATACCGAGAAAGCGAAAAGTGATTTTTTTTCTTTCTTCGAAGAATGGCACACACTTTGTCACTCGTTCCGTCATTCCGTCCGTCTCATCCTTCCCCTTCAGTTTTCGCTTAAGAAAAACTTTAGGTATTATTGCATTTCAGCTACATTTAGTATACAGCTTGAAATTGACAAGGCATTAGCTTGGGTCTCATTCATCACATAGTGAAGCTGTAGCCCATGATTTTCAGATGAACCTACTTTCGTTTACCCACAAAAACTTATTTAATTAGTAAAAGATTTCAACCAAACTGTGCATGTAACTTGATAATCATGTCGTATGATATGGATAAGACCTCGGCGACGTTCCATGTTCAGTGTTTAAATTCATAACTTAGCAGAGTTATAGCCACTGAGTGTCGGCCCTGCTCATGTTTTATCTCACCGTAAAATGGGTCCTTAATTTTTAATTTTAGCTAACTGAATTTTCCTGAGTTTATAATGAGTTTTTTACATCATTATTGAACAGAATTACATCCCTGGTTTCATCAAAAGGAACTTTCATTTGTCTCTTTTAATAATTTTATTGGTGTGCAGCTTGATATTAATAGGATTCAGACGTGTTATCCGTTAGCATTATTACGTCCCCTGAATTAAAGTCTCGTGCCAATTTTACACGTGTCTTTATATCCTGAAATCATAGGTGTGATCGATTATCAGTGTTTCACGTCATCATTTAGTGTGGCTGATTTACGACAGGTACTTAACATATTAATGTATCAATTAGCTTCTTGCTATTGCAATTGTTTTTCCCATTGTTTCTTGAATAGCTGAGGCGTCAGTTCTGGATTTTATTTATTTATTTTGTGGATCAATCTACTTTTCCACCTAAGTACATAACACATCAATTCAACATGCAAAACTTGTTACTAAATAGTGGATTCGTTTTCTTTTTCACTTTTGAGGCAGGCAGTTTTACACATTAATGTAACATTTGGTTGATTGAATGTGAAAAAGAATATTCAGAGATATAGGAGAAAAATCTAAACTTAAATTTCATACAATAGTTTACAGTAAACATACAATTTTTTCTGCAAAGAGATCTTAAATTATATTTTGATGGTGTTTCTGATTCTCCCATAAATTAACAGAAACGAAACACTGAATCTATATATTTTCCAACATGCTGATGTGTGTAGTTATCGAAATATTTCAAATTCTTATAATTTACACATACATGTAGCTGAACTCTTCGATATATGTGTGTACATATGATACTTACACATACATATAACTTAACACTTCGATATATGTGTGTACATATGATACTTACACATACATGTAGCTTAACTCTTCGATAGATGTGTGTACATATGATATTTACACATACATGTAACTTAACTCATCGATATATGTGTGTACATATGATACTTACACATACATATAACTTAACACTTCGATATATGTGTGTACATATGATACTTACACATACATGTAGCTTAACTCTTCGATATATGTGTGTACATATGATACTTACACATACATATAACTTAACACTTCGATATATGTGTGTACATATGATACTTACACATACATGTAGCTGAACTCTTCGATATATGTGTGTACATATGATACTTACACATACATATAACTTAACACTTCGATATATGTGTGTACATATGATACTTACACATACATATAACTTAACACTTCGATATATGTGTGTACATATGATACTTACACATACATATAACTTAACACTTCGATATATGTGTGTACATATGATACTTATACTGTGTGTACATATGATACTTATACATACATGTAGCTTAACTCTTCAAATGACCGTATTAATTCAGTTTTCTCTATTCACCATATAGTGCGGAGTTAGTTGTACGAAGAGTTCAAGTCAGATCGTCAATCTATTTTCTTTTTTTAAAGCATGTTATTTAGTCATTGTGACTGGAGTCTAGCATTTAAATCGTATTCACCAAGCAATAAGAAGATACAACAATTCTGAACAATTTTTCAAATAGCATAAATCATGGGTGGATTGATGGGTGGGGGAGGGAGCAAGAAAGGGATGGACACAACCGTCGCAAAATCATGCTAAATGAATTATTTCTACCAATGTTCTTTGAGTTCAAACACGGTATATACAATTCACATATAATTAACATCCTCTCACCACACGACTACCTTTAAAAAATAGTATACCTTGGTTTTTCTTCTGTTTCTGAGTGGCGCTTTGTGCATATTATTGTATCTTGAAAATAATACCGGAGCTCATCTAGCAAAGCAGCAAAGGCATTACTTTTTGGAAATTATGTCAATATAACAAAGCTGAATACCTTTATGTTTTGTTTTTAGAATTCTAAAAAAATATAGCAAAAATATTTTTGGACCGTGACATGAGTGTATCAGTTTTATTGTTTTGCTATTACATGCTTTAATCTCATATTATCTGAATTAAAAAACTGTGGCGATAGCCTGAAGAGTGATTCATATGTTGCTCTTTCCGTTTACATTTGTTCGCATCTGTTTCAGAACGTTCTGCGTCGACCTCCACATTATCAACCACCACTATACTAACAACTTTGACAAATGCACCCTCGATCACGAACTCTACCAAGACAACAGTTCATACTTCGACAACTTCATCTGTTACAACATCCACTTTATCAAAAACTACTAATCCCACAACAACAAAACTAAGTACCACAACAACCACACCTATAACTACGCAAACTGCCAAAACATTCACCATGGCTCTGAATACTAAATCCGCGACCACGGCTACTCAAAACATAACATCCTCACTCAGAGCCACTGTTACTCCGACGAAGACGTCCACATCAACTACGTCAGCGACAACTAAATCTGTAAGAACGACTGAATCACCGATGAAGACATCCACAACCAGTGCTACTGCAACCCCGACATTCATAAAATGCACTTCTCCTACATCCGCACAATTTATTACATTGACCACCACAGCAACCACTACCCGTTTTAAAGTTTCAACTCAGACAACAGCAGGAACCTTTACTAAACCATCAACTACAGGTACAGTGACTACTTTAACAATATCGACATCCACACCTGCTAATACTAAGAGGGCCAAACCCACTACCACATCTACTAAAACTCCGCCTTCAGTAACCAAAGCTAGCCCTAAACTAACAACCAGGCCTACATTTAGTAACACACTGATAAACACACACTCGATGCCCACTACTCCGAGAATCATACCCACAACTATTATTGCACCATCAACTATACACAGGACTTTTGAACCTGCGTCTACATTCCAAGATAATCATACATCAATCTTCCTATTATTCTCCACCACTAATTCTTTCTGTATAAAACAACTAACACTTCTGCAAGGACACCAATCATAACATTAACTAATCCGACTGCCATGATACCATATATTACGAATGCTACTCAAATACCCGCATCCGCTACAAGGATCCGAGTCACAAGACCTACAGGTACAAACATATAATTTTCACATACTACACTGACCAACACGGCAAACATGATATCCGCAACCACACCAAGATGGACAACTTCACCAACACTTATTCTTACTCAGATGAATTGATCGTACAACCAATTGCATAACCACAAATATATCGAAGATCATAGCCACAACTATTAGATCAAAAAACATAACCATTCATTTAGCTACTTAACGAAAAACATCAACGAATACTTCTAAACAGCTATCCAATTCCACCATTGTAACTCTTAGGCCAAGCTACCAAGAACTAGTGCATTGATGACAACAACCATATGTATTACTACATATGCAGAAACTGCCAACCACACCTACACCCATCTCCACGACAAACACGCTCTAAACAGCAAGTACTCAACACAACATCATGACAACCACCGAATACGCATGAAAAACATGCAACCTAAGATTTTTTACTTTTTCTGTTCTTGCAAATGCATGATATTATGAAAAGCATAGTATAATTAATGAGTAATTAACGTCATTTAGCTTCATATAATGTATACCTGTCAGTCTAATCAATGAAAATATAATGATTTTCTAGTCACGTATATACGGATTGCTAGTTAGTTATGCGCAAACGGAATTTACTGATATTCTCCAAATTCGCAGTGTCACGTGACGCGCGTCGACAAATATGAAAGTCGAGGTAAGCATATAGTTTTCTTTTTGTTATAATTATTTCATTATTCTTCATATTTCTTGGTCTGTCCTTATCCTTAGTTCTTTATAGTCACGCGCAATATATGTATTGCTTGTAGAATTCTCATTACATATAATAAGTTACAAGAATAAAGTTGATTGTCTTTTATATTTCTATCAACACCTCAGGCTCACGTATGCGATACCCGGTGTGATTTGAGCATTTGTTTATATGCTTCATTTCACAGAGGGGTCCGGATTGGCCGAGTGGTCTAAAGCGCTTTCCGTTACGGATCACTGCCATCTCACCTCTGTCTGTGTGGGTTCGAGTCTAAGATAGTTATGTGAGAATGCTTGCCAGTAGCTTCTCGTGGGTTGGTGGTTCTTTCGGGGGGGGGGGGGGGGTCCCGGGTTCTTCCACCACCAATAATACTGGCCGCCATGTATAAGTCTATCGTGTGCTGAAAAACGGCTTAAGCCCTATAACAACAACAATTATACGCTTCACTAGTAATATTTATGATAGTGACATGGGCAAGCTCCAGTCTCAATAAATATCCATTTCATGACTGTGTCAGTAAGAAACATATCGTACATTGTTGTGTAATAAAAGTATTTGCTTCTATTAGGACAGAATTGTTTGTAAAAGTAATAAGATTTACATTTTTACTAAATTGTATTAAAAGTAAGTTTTCATTTTCTACTAAAACATATTGAGATCGATGTCATTTAATTCTAAACATCGCAAATATATACCATTATGATAAATATTAGACCTTTATGAGATAAGGCAAAACTGTCAAACACCGAAGCAGTTTAACAACTTAGTTGTTTAAGAAATTAGTCATAAAAGGGTTGTGACTCTAAAACAATCATCGAACACGAACAACTACTTATTGTTTGTTTAGGTGATTCGGTAAAAAAAACTGATATGCCTTCTAGACATTTTGTAACTGCATGTGTTTGCCATCTGTATAATCGTAGGAGATATAGCCAGAGAGTTAGAAGTACATAAACTGATTATCTGTTTCAATCAGATGATACCAGCAGTACAAATTAAGCACTAAGTAGATATTATACACCATAGGGTAATCGCAAAAGGAACTATCTTCGATTTTTGGGTCAAGAAAAATACAAGAGAGCTAATGGACAGAAAAATGCAGTACATAAACTGATAGCCAGTTTCAGTTAGTTGAAATAAGCAGTATAAATTAAGCAATAAGTAAATTTTATAAACCATGGAGTAATCGCAAAACGAATTATCTTGGATCTTAGGGTCAGTAAAATTACCCTCGGTATGTTTACAGTTTACATACATCTACATATTAGAGATACGTTGTGATTAATTAAGAAGGTTGATGTAGCCAATTGACTGACTAATAAGTGCCTAGTCACCATCGCTAGCATGTGGGATACGATGAAATCTCACTTTGAGATTCTGACGAAACAAAACAACTTGACCTATATAAAGTGTAGTGATATTAGAACAAACCAGCCGTTTCCCAGGAACGCAAAGAAGACTTGTATCATTACAGGTAAGATACTGTCTACGTTCAAATTTATAGACACTACAGGAATTGTGAGTGTTAAGATGTTAATCTAACATTGGATTATTTTAATATTTCTTTACTATTCTTTAAAATAATGTATTGGAAAGTTTGATTGTTATAGAACTTATATTTAATTGTACTTATATTCTTGATTATAGTAAAATACAACGTTCGCTATCAACTTCATACTCAGTAATAGTTAATTCGAAAATAAAATACGTTGTAAATGATATAGTTTAATATGCTGACATTTTAAATTAAATTTGGTAGTATATATTTCTAAAAAATGATTACAGTATTAGTCTGAAATATTGAATTTTAGATTATTTAGCTGTCGTGAATTCATTCGATATTTAATTACCTATATTATATTCAAAAAAGTAGAAATTATACAAACATATGATGTTGGTAAGTGATCGTAGTTTTATATGGATCTCTTATATCTGTAATTTAGTTTATGTAGATTGAGGTTTGAATGTAGTGTTATATATTAAGTATTTCAATAAAGAGCCGTTTCGTCGGAACTCAAAGGAGACTTGTATCATTACAGCATCCCTGGACCTCTCGCATTGCCTAATTCGTGAAGATGTAGCCGTATCTACCCCGTTATGAGTGACGACCTTTCTTTTTGTCAGAGCCTAAGCTCTTCTTCTCTCTTTCCGTCTTCTTCTCTCTAATCATGGAAAACAGCATTGGTAATAGATTATGAAAACAACATTTTCCATAAATACGGTGGGAGAGTCAATTCATAAAAGTTAGGGAGAATTTTTTATATCTCTCACCATGGACATTGAAATTCCTTAACTTAGGAGTAATTCCTTCTCATAGCAGGAAATAAGAAGAAGGTTATGATAAACTGAACAAACTTTATATAACAAGTGCACATAAAATAAAAATTAAAAGCGTTACCCCACCCCCACATTACAATTGAACAACTTCTGATTTGTCTGCCGTTTATCATATATGATCTAATTATAGGTTCAGAACCAACATTAAGTGAATCAGTTTCTTGGACGTCATCACTTCACGACAGGACTGACAGCCGATACCAACGTCAACTAAGAGATTTTAGAAGACGAAGAGGTATTAGAAGAAGGGAGTCTGTTAGAAGGGTTACAGGAAGGGAGTCTATTAGAAGAGGTACAGGAAGAGAGTCAAATAGAAGGGGTACAGGAAGGGAGTCAGGTAGTAGGGGAAGAGGAAGAGTTACAAGGCAAAGGAGAGAATCAAGGACCATCACTTAGCTGGACAAAAGTGACAATTACAGCTAAAGCGAGAGATCATCAGTTGAAGGTAAAGATGATTTTTGATACCCATTAAAGTTAGTTTTTGTATTAAGACCTATGAATTCATGATTTATTCTTTGTCAGTTTTGTTCTTAATGGTGAATTTATTTCTTGCAGGTGCGAATAGCCAATATGACAAACGAAGTAAAAGATAACCTTTTGTCTCGAATATGCCAAAAACAACCACACATGGTCTTTCAAGTAGTAAATGGCTCATCAGTGGAGCAACAAGAATATCATGCAAGACCAGGAGGTGAATCACCAAGTTGGTGCATATGCAATAACTGCCGTGAAATGCCAAATGATGAGGAAAAGCAGTGCTGCAAACAAAAAACGGCAAACTGCTATTCAAGGCTTCCGGTAAGAACCTTTCGAGTACATTTTATCCTTTTCGTTCTACTTTCCGTAAGTTTCATGGCTGTTATCTGCATCAATTGCCGATCCAGAGTTAATATCATTGTTAAATATTATTTAGTATCAGTGAAATAAGCAGCTTATTGAAACACTTGTTTATCGATATATATATATATATATATATATATATATATATATATATATATATATATATATATATATATATATATATATATATATATATATATATATATATATATATATATATATATTTGTGTGTGTGTGCGTGCGTGTATATGTGAGTGTTTGCTTCATTGCATAACAAAAAGAATCAATATTTTCCCACAGAACATTTAATGATTTTGATTTGCTTGGAATACTTTTTAATGAGAATTTTTAAAAATGTATGCAGGAATGGAACCATTTTACTGACAAATAGTATACTTACATCATTACAAAGCAGAAAGAGTGTTGTATATGTATTTACAGTAAAATCCTCCCTGTTGTCAGAAATGTGTGCACAGTGCCGAAAATGATTTACAACATCTGTTTGTCCACTCCAACAGTTTCTGGTTTTCTTTCTCTTGACCAGCCTACAAATCAAAGCACTGTTTATTATTTTTTTATTCAACATTTGATTTTTCAAACACAGGAATCTTCAATTTTATGTTAAATATTAGATTACTGTTTTGCACAATCTATATTTACTTGTAATTAGTTCAATTCCTATTTCATTCACGGGCCTACGTACAGGTAAACAACAATTTAATCAATTACATAAAACAGCTATGAGAAGTCATTACATCAGGAATATATACTGCTTTTAGAAAATAAAACTTTCTCGAAATAAAAAGGAAAGCACAAAATGGATTTAAATAAAATAGCTGATCTGTTTACCGATAGATTTAGTTCATCATAGGATTGAGTGAATAATCGAACGCAACGTTTTGTACAATTGCATGACCTGTTTCTTAGGTTCATTTTACTTCCACTGCAATTGATCAGATCCCTGGTTCTCCGGATGCTACTTTCAACAATCCGCCTCATGATACTCTCAGAATACCTCTCAGAATTGATACGTCACAATATTACGTTAGAGGATTTTAAGTCTTATGAGCTATTTTCTACCTTTTAAATAAATACAAATAGAGAAAACCTAAATTTCCTGTTATTTATGATATCGGGAATATTGCAATAACCCTGCTCGTTATCAGACCATATGATTGGTGATAAACAGGTGCTATCAATCGACTCCTCATGTCCAATAATGACCCTAGTTAGTCAAATGGCTAATTCGTCACGCATGAAAATCAGTCATAAACACACACAACACAAGGCCGTACGGTTTTGAGCCAGCCTCAATTACACAGCGAATAAATGAGATACATTACATCAGTTACCACGTCACTTAACACTCACTCATAATCATACATGAACTTTTCTAAATTCGGTGAAGTCACACGGATACTCGTAATCATATTAAGTAATGTAATGCATACAATTCTTCGAACCTAATTTGTATGCAAACAACACGACTAATTCAAACAATTTGACAAACTTATCTAAAGATTCATGTACGGCTTCATATGCATAAACTCAACACCGTTATACTTCAAAAGGCAAAGTATGAGGCGAATGAAGCGGGAAAAAACATTATGCAAATATATGTAAATAATTCAGCAAGATGATATATGGCATCAGCAAATTACATGGAATTGTCACACTACCTTTGATCTCTACGTTCCTCCCTCCATCTCCAAATTATGTCGTCGGTGTCATTCGACAACAGTTTCAACTTGACCTGGTAGTTTGATAGTTGCAGTGTTTGTGCGAGTTTTCATTTTTGAGAGCTTTACCATGAAAATAACGTTTACCGTGTCACTAATAGTCCGTCTTGCTGCTGTCTAAACAAATGTTCAATTAAGAATAACATTCTCCCCATTCCTAACATGTCAGTATGGCGATTGATACGCGACTGTTCTCCGAAAGTCTGATTAATGGTTCTTTTGATATCAAATAATGTTTTCTTGTTAGATTCCCAGAAATTTGCCCCTTCTCACAATACATCATGAATGCTTGTTTATTGGAATCTTTTTCTGAGGATTAAAAGAAAGACATCAGTGTCATGCACTTGCATGTACCAAATTTCTTTACTTTGAACAATTGAATTTAAATACACTAGTAGTCCGTCTGGCTGCTGTCTCAACAAATTCTTAATTAAGAATAACATTCTCCCCATGAAAGGACATTCCTAACATGGCAGTATGGCGATTGATACGCGCCTGTTCTCCAGAAATCTGCCCCTTTACACCAAACATCATGCAAATGCTTGATTTTTGGAAAGTCTTTTTTTGAGGATTAAAAGAAAGACATCAGTGGCATATACTTGTAAGTATCAAAAAAGTTCACTTTAAACTGTTGAATTTAAATACACTTATCATTCGTAATAAAGTGTCCGAATTTATCTTCAGTGCTTCAAAACTAATATATTGCAGACATAATATCCTAATTATTACATCTTACATGTGTTGGGTACAACTCGCTGTTTAATTAGACAAACTGTCACAAAGACATAAATATGCACAACAAATTTACTTGAAGGAATCAATGATCACAAAACTAAGTAAGTCAGTGTAGGTGCTGTCCGTTTAGTATGTGCCCATGGAGGTGGTTGGTGGTAACCCAAATGCAAACGCTTGCGTATGGGGTATGAGGATAATATACGTACGCATAATAAATGAAGAGGGGTGAAACTTCAATAATAGTTTGTATAATACGTAACCGGTTCCACTCGGTTTAGTCGGCGTTTGAACTTTTGCGGACACTAGAAAATCTTTTAAAAGTCATGTAAATTATTTACCTTATGCAGACATACATTCAAAGTCAGTGTCTATTATTAAGCATGTTATTATTATTAATTTTAATTCATAATATAAATATATGTAACAATAAATAAAACAAACCATACTTTTCTTTATAAAAATGTACAATGATTACCATCAGAAAAATATTTCACTAAAAGAGAATGATAAATTTCCAGGTTATTAATAAATTCCTTAGATATGCATCTACAAAGACATTTTTAAAACAAGTAAATACACATAAAAGTTCACTATAATGTAGTAATACTTACACAAATCCTATATCTGATTCTGATGTGGTTATACCAGACACAGCAGAAATTGGTATGCTATGAACTGTTGGTCCAGGTGTAGAAGTTGTGGCCATGTCTCCTATGAAATTCCTATCTGCTACTGATGTTTCCGTTGCACTGACATTCAATTCCTAACTTAATATACCCAGGGAAAAAAATGTTTCATTAGACACAATAATTCTATATACGTTAAAAATAAATATACTCAACTGAATTGCATCATTTTGAGATTTACATTATCTAAATACAGTAGTGAATTCTTGCCTCTAAATAAAGTTTTATGGTTGCTGCGAAAATGAAGATGAAACATAAATCCTCTTTGGTAGCCTCAAAAACATCAGCAGTACATGTTATGGTTTACACACGTGTCAAGTGATATTGTTGTAGGCGTGTAACCTTTTATTACAAGATAAATGTAATAATGTCAGTTTATATAAAATATCGAAATAAAAATACAGAAATAATATAGCGGTATCAAAACTTGGCTGTTCATTGCAAAATTGAGGCTCATCTATCCAGCAACAATTTGGAGACCTCTGGATTAGTTTTCAGGCTTACAGTTGACTTCAGTTCATTCCACCGTTCATGCTGGTCACTAATACATATGCGTGTGCTGCCATAATTTGCCTAGAGAGCTTTTCTATTTTTTTCCTTTCAGAATCTGTAAGTTTTCGCTTTTTACCAACTTTCGATCTAGCTGCTTCCGATCATTATTTTGTAAACATGTTTTTGCGCATGGCTAAAATTTTTAATCTTCGGGAGAGATCAACTTAAGGGGTTACATGAATATAGGCTTTGCAAATAGCGAATTTTTATCTACCAGACAGAAATGAAGAATCGCGTTTTTTATCACAATCTTTTCGATACTAGCCTTATTTCGGCCTCAGTATAAGCGCGAATCATAATTATTCATCTAAAACATTAATTACCAACTGAAAATAGAAATATATCATTTAATTTGTTTTTACTTAGATGATATGTCTTTAACTACACCCCAGTCACTAATAATCCTTTCTCGATACCCACAAACGGTCCTGCTTCAACATCAATCCTCAAGACGACTGGATGGTCAAGTTCTTCTAACAATGTCAGTGAGACATATGCACATTCAGTAATTACATCATTGATTACCATACCAAACACGTCAATAAATATATCATCGATTCAAACATCAAACAGCTCTGCTGCAACGGCTTCAATAAATATTACTAATCTGGCAACTAACTCCACACTGGCCACGACGATGACTTCAACAACTGATTCTCCACGTAGAGCAACATCAACAGCTAGAAAGACAGGAAGTGAAATACCAATGAAAGAGATCAAATTAATAAACGAAGAGGATACAATTATGCATGTCAGCGAAATTTCAACCAATATTTCTGATGAACAATTTTCACCTGGTCCAACGATAAGAATCCATTCTTCCTGATCTGGATCTTATAATAATATTACAAACCATACAACCAGTCCAGCAGTATTTCATTCAGAAGGAACTACTGGCCATTCCAACAGCGAAAGTGATGCAAATAAACGCAAAGGAACCACGAAAAGGTTCCATCTCCATAAAGAATCATATTGTTATCGTTTCATACATTAGTCTGTGTCGAGGTATATGAAACAAAACAATATAGATTTCACAGCTTATTTTGACTTGTACATACAAATATAATGACAACAATGATGAGTAAGAACTTGGGTTCTTTTGGGCTGGTACTTTATATCATTATTTTTTTACTAATATTTACATCAATAGAAGAATTAATGTTCTGTGTAGTTATGATGTATTGACGGAAAATCTCTGATTATTTTCGTACTGCCTTAATGGTAACTGTTTTTTTTTTACTGCATGTATTTTTTCAGAAGTCATAACATGTCTAATTCAATGAAATGTCAGTTTTGCATTAGTTGTATAAAAGATGTTGCGTAATTGCTGCATTGCGATTTGAAAAGCACAATGAAAATGACTCAAGTTTTTACTTTAAGTAATATTTAAAAAATGGTAGATCTATATATGAACAATCATATACCTTATGTTCAGGAACAATTACATAAAATTCCGTTTCGTATGCAATTGTTACACGATTTTATGCACTATGTACTTACTATACATATAACTTGCTGCACCACAACAAATGTATATAAACAACAAAGAGTTTATGTCAGGTATTATTATGATATGAGGTAACCTTTGTACTATGATAGTAGAAACTGTTGCACCATGATATGAAGCGATTATTTTACCATGATATGAAAACAATGTAACTAAAGGTTCATGTTGTATCCTTTAACTTAAGTCATGTTAGAGAATGTATTTATATTTAGAAATTAAATAATATGTTGTCACTGTCCAATATCTTTTCTTTTCTTTTTTTGTATTTTAATACTTTGATTTAATGGGAGATGAAAATAGATTCAAAAGAAATCAAAATGAACATGACACATGTAGTCAAACAGGTCACTCTGCTAGCCTGGTTAAAGCAGTGAACTGGAATTTTGTGTAATTTCATAAACAGGATGTAGAATTAATAACCATCTTTAGATAATTTGTATTATGAAAATAATGGAATCTGGTATTTCTTTCTAAGCAAAGATATAATACTGAAACATAGAAACAAAATTAGCAAAGGTATACCGCTGTAAGCGTACCCGTGACAGTACCTTATATTTTCTACACTAGATTTGGTTTAGTGAGATCTTTAGTTATCTAAGGTTAGGAGAACTCTACAGTCTATGTAGTTTTCCATGAGTGATTCACGTTCTAGTCTGAGGTCAAACTACTTTAGTCCATGGTAACTATACCTCTTTATCTTTATCGGTCGCCAATATTTGCCGTCATCGATAATTAATTACCACTTTAAATAAAAGTGAAACAACGGCATATAATGCATTAATTGTGGTTTACATGGTTAAACAAAAATAATAGCAAACACAACATTTTGGTCAAAGGGACATAATTCTCAAATCTCAAATGTACACTCATGACTTCTCTTTGGCTGACAATATAAGTGCGATGATTGAGAATCGGTCTTGACAATGAGGGTTTCAATTATTTAATTTCGTTATCTTAGATCGCGGCAATTATTTAAAATGATGCAAGAGAATTTATTAGGCAATCCAGGCTACCGGACCATCTTATAACGTAACAAACAAAGTGCGTTATTTTGATTCGCCCGACAATGAACCCTCTTCCGTGTAATAATAATAATAATAATAATAATAATAATAATAATAATAATAATAATAATAATAATAATATTTATAATAATAATAATAATAATAATAATAATAATAATAATAATAATAATAATAATAATAATAATAATTTAAACCAAATTATTATATTATTTCAGTGTCTGGTATATCTAGATTGGTCTAAATATTTTTCTCTAAGATCTTCTGCCTTTTATAAATAAAACAGTGTTCATATTTGATGTCTATGTAGCTAGTTGGTTATCATCTACTGATCTGATAATGTTGTTATATGATGCTAAATATCTGTGTCCGGTTAAATTTCGACAGCTCCAGTTCCAGGGCACAAGAGAAATGCCCACTTTTGAGGGTTTATTGACTTTGAGGGTCAACAGTCTGAAAAATAGGTTAGAATGACCAGAAAATAAAATGGCACAAAGGTGTTTAAGTCGAGAAATGCACTGGTCATTACAATATTTCGATGTTTTGAAGGTTCAGTGGTCCAAAAGTGCGAGAGTGCGAACGTTTAATGGTCCAAAAGAAGGGTTAAATATTACGAAGGACCAAAATTCCGAAAGCGCATCAGTCCGACGATTTCTTAATACATTAGAAAGCTTCATATTTTAGAAAAGTGTCAAATCTAGTTCTCTGTAGATCTGTTCGTTACTGGATGATATCTTGATTAATATTTCTCCAATAGTCCTGCAGCTTCATAGGAATGTGTCTCGTGGAGAAGACGAACACTATTAATATAGGGAGTTTGTTTTGTCAAGGTCAAAATCACCATCGATACAACAGTAAATCCCGCTGTCCGTCAGTCAAAGTTTTGTCTCATATGTAATGTATATCTCTTTGAAACACTTTGGAGTGTCCGGTGGTTTCCATAGTAACTAGAGGGACCTGAGTGTTCCAAGTATCAGAGGAATCGAGGTCTACGTGAAGCAAGCTGTAAAGCCAACCACAGAAATTGTAGCAGCTGTAAAGTTGATCTTCAGCAGCTGTGGAAATGCATCACCTTGTTTGTAACGTTCTAGCCTTGGACTAATTGCGGGGTTCGCAAATCCCATTGTATCTCTCTGGACTGTAAAGATAAGTTATATATCTGTACTTTTTCATTTACACATTTTCACTGAGTGAATTCATTTTACTACATGAGTAAAATTCTATATTGTTTGCTAGCTGTGTAAACTATATCCATCATTCCAGTGTTTAATCACTGTGAATCATTCACGACTTGGGTTTGTATTTTGTAGAGTAATTATTTTGTATTCTTTTTAATTACATTTGTGCGTTATTATGTTAATAATCCAATATTTGGATTAAATATACTCGAACATATTCATGATGTAATTGCTCATTCAAGTCATCCATTATAAAACATTGTATGTATATCATCGTCAAAAGTGTTCTGTTGTGAATCCGAAAATCCCACCCGGTTATTTTGTTACAACATATTCAACAAAAACTTGTATGCAGAAAACTACTCCCTTAATAAATCAGCCTATGTATACCTTCAGCAAGCATGAATTTCTAAAAATGTCTGTACCCCATTTTAGAAGGAGACAATCCGTTGTTTAAAATGTTGCATGACTGATTTAAAACTAATAATATGAAAAAAGCTTTCATTGTATATATGTTAAATACATTTCTGACAATCTTTTACAAACATAATCAGATTTTATTTTTCAATTAGTACTGCATAAAATAATGTCAGTAAGAACTCATTCAGGATAATGACACTTATGGACCCATTATCCTTCTTTTAAATCAGTCAGGACTAATAATAATTCAGACCAATAACAATATATTCGAAATATTGAATCGTTGAGCCAATGAACCCTTTGTCAAATACCTTTTGACACAGAACCATATGACTTGTAAACCGTTTCAAATATTTCCATGAAATGAACCTTCGAACCAATAAAGACTTTGTCCTGAAATTTGTTCAGACCAACAAATCATATGACTTAAGAACATGTTTCCTACCTTGAATATAAAATGCTGAAAATATTTAAGGTAGGAAACATTTTTATGTGTTTAGGTTTGTTCTTGCAGTCATAAAGGTGAGTTTTAAGAGCAACCTTGAAAGGGATTACTATGTCTTTGTATCTAATTTAAATGGGCAATTCATTCCATGTTGCTTGTTCCTGGTATGCAAAAGAAACATGTCCATATGAATTCGTTTTCATAGTGGTAATAATGAGTATAATATTGTCAGAAGAGAAGAAGAGGTATCCTGCTGGTGTTTACACATGGGTGACCCAGGATAGGTATGCTGGACTGGAGTCCGTCAGTGAAACGTAGCACAGACAACCGTGTTTGATTCTGGATCTAATGGATACAGAGCAGCGGGGACGTGTGCTCTGATCGTGGTACTCTAAAAATGATCCGAACAGATGTGTTTTGAACATTTTGAAGTTTCTGGAGTAGATATTTAAACGAACCAGACATACTTTAGTTACAATAGTCCAGTCTTGAAAGTACTATTAAAAACACAAGTGTTTTAGTGGCATCAACTGAAAGATATTTGCGAATGGAGCTGAAGCGTCTCAGTTCAAGATATGTAGCCTTGCATATGTTCATGACGTATTGGTGCAATGTGAGAGTACTGTCCAGAGTAGTTGGTTGGTTCTTTTAGGGTTTTACGACATTTTTTAGCACACGATAGGCTATACATGGAGGCCAGTATTTTTGGTAGAGGAAAAACCCGGGAAACCCCCAGGAAAGAACCACCGAGCTAATTGCAAGCTTTCTCACATAACTACATTAGCCGAATCTTAGACTCGAACCCACGCAGACAAAGGTGAAACGGCAGTAATCCGTAACGGAAAGCGCTTCAAACCACTCGGCCACTCGGGGCCCCTTCTGTACAGAGTAACACCTAGGTTTCGTACTGACCGTGTGAATTCAAATTGGTGTTGCTGATATGTATTGTTTGAGGTAACTAATGTCAATGAGAAAGTCTTTGGGTTTTGATTAGAATGGCCTCGGTTTTATCATCATTCTTCTGCAGTTTGTTACATGTCATCCATGATTTCACATTAGAAATGCACCTCTCTACTCCTTCATCAACTTCACTGGATGATGTTCTACAACATTTAGTAGCGGCTGGGTGTATTGAATGAAGAGAAACGGGTCAAAGAACACTACAACATATATCAACTGGGCCGGAGTGTATTCCATTTGCAGATACAATTTGTGTCCTGTTGATTAAATAAGACTTGAACCAGTGTAAGACTATATTATGAATGCCAAATATATGCTGGAGACGGTGAAGTAATATATCATAGTATATTGTGTCAAATGCTCCAGACAAATCAAGGATAGTAGGGATTATAATTATTCAGAAGAGCCGTTTCAGTACTGTGGCAAGGGCGATATGCAGACTGTGCATTGTTAAATAGACTGTTTGAATTCAAATGAGATACAAGTTGGGTTAGAACAACTTTTGCTAAGATTATTTTTATATGAACGGGAGATTAGAAACTGGGCGGTAGTTCTTTATATCAATATGGTCAACTGTTGGTTTCTTCAGCAGAAGGTTTACGATGGCAGTTTTGAAAAATAATGGGAATTCCTCAGATGAGATAGATATTAATAACATCAGTTGGTAAAGGCAATATTGGATATAAGCACTCAAGCAGCTGTGATGATGGAATTGGAGCAAGGTCACATGACTTTGGTGCACTCTCTATCACGATTTTCCGTACTAAATCGACAGAGACATTTTTAAATGCTTCTAATGGTTGTCGCTGAAATTCTGTATCGTAATTAAATGGTGACGAAGAGTAAATTAAATTGTGTTGTCAAGCGTATCTCTGATGGTTTGTACTTTGTAAATGAATAAATGTGCAAATAGGTGCAGACGATCTACTGGAGAGAAGGTAGTTGGAAATGGTGTACATTTGTTCCTTGACATTTGTTTGATAGTTATGACGAAGAGTTCTTTACAGCTGGATCTCTTCGTCATATTAGTAATATAGTGGGATAAATTTGCTACATGGACTATGTGACATCCTTCTTAGCGATTTCAAAGATTTGTTTATGAATAGTGAATCAGGTGGAAACCCATTACATCGGTGTCTTTTAGCTATGCGAGGCTGGTACGTAACACTGCCATACCACGAACAACAATTTTTAATTGATACTCTGCACTTGGTGGCTGGGACATATTTTGAAGCAGCGAACGCAGACAGTTATCGAGCTGTTCTGCTGTAGAAGATAAGGAATTTGCTAAGTGTTCTTGGATTTTCATGCATTCATTTGGTTATATTTATCATACGGAAGTTTCTTTTAGTAGTAAATAAATGTGGAGTGTTATGGACTGATTCGTCGAGATGGCATATAATGCAGAGGTGATGTGATGCAAGTTCGTGTGATACTAGAGCAGAATGCAGAAAATATTATCATCAGGTCTATGAAAAATCCAATCCAAAATGTGACTAAGTGTATGGGTGGGTTGGTTAACTGAATGTTTAAGGTTTAAAACATGAATTGAAAATAGGAATTTTGACGTGTATGAGTTCCAGGAGAAAGTTAAAGAGAGAGAGAGAGAGAGAGAGAGAGAGAGAGAGAGAGAGAGAGAGAGAGAGAGAGAGAGAGATTAATAGTGTAGAAGTATCCTTCAGTATGCCTTGCATGCAAATGAAGCAAAACTTGATATTTATTACTATCAATTTTGCCTTCAAGTACCCCCAAAGTTGGCTGTATATAATGTTTTTCTTTTTCTTTACACAAGCAATCACATAGAAGAAGTCATGAAGAGAGGTATGATTTTGGCTTCACGAAAAGTAAATTAAATGTTTACAAAGTAATTAAAGGCAAGACATAATTTAGTTGTGAGATGAAAGAGAGACAATATCCATTTTATCTCCATACCATCTTGTAAGGGGTGTACTAATTTATTTCTTCGACCGGTCTCTTATATACATATCTTAAATGTTGGAAACTTCCTATTGCATCTTCGTACGTGTTATCATTTTCGAAATATGTTGAAACATATTTTAAGATAAACTGAAACAAAACAGCAAGAGTGAAAATATTTTGTACTAGGGGAATCATATCGACAATGGTGAGTGTCAATGTTTGAGAATACCGCTATACATGTACTCGACTATAAGGCTAACTTTCGTCGTCTATGTAGCTTCCGACATAATCCTCATTCGATATAAAGGTACTATTGCTGTTTTCAGTTTCTATCGTCTTTTATTTCTTTTAGCGTGTTGATATTCAATAGAAGTGTTCGGGTAGGAAGTTCCTTCAATTATATGGAAAGAGTTTATAGATGAATGGTGTGCCCTATTTCATTGGGTCCTTTACTGGTCTCAATCATTCAATAACAATGATAATTAAGCACATTTTCAACAATGAATCATACATAATATAAAAAACAATATCAGAAGCAGTGGTGAATTGCGAAAGACTGCCATCTTTAAACTAAAAGGATGCAATGCTTGAAAGTAAGTTGTGATTTTGACTCTGAGGATGGGTGCACTGCAATGTACAGGTGAAAATTGAACATAGGAAGTATAAGACATATAGATTTGCAGCAATCGGAAACTCCGTAATAAGATATCATTCACGTGGTGAATATTTGTGAAAAATGTACTAAGAAGTGTACATAAACATTAATTTACCATAGTGAAAAAGGTAAAAATATAGTTTCTTTACAATAACATGCTGAACGCTAAATTGTGTAATGTTCAGTATCGAAAATATTGAAAACATTGAAGAGAAAAATAAGTATTGATTTACACACAGAACATAAAATTAAACATCTTCAATGTGTGATTCACAATTATTAATCGATACACACACACACACACACACACACACACACACACACACACACACACACACATATATATATATATATATATATATATATATATATATATATATATATATATATATATATATATATATATCAGAAACGAACAAGACTACTTTGATTATCCGTGACAAATGTAATAATGTCCTTCAAAATTAAAACGATTGCTGTACTGAGTAAAAATTCCATACCTAGAATGTTGACGTGTATTTACAAAACGAGCGTATCCCGTATCCGCGGTTAATGTATTCGATACACCCGACGTTTATGATATAAGGACGTTGAAATTTTCTAAAATAAATTGTGTAGCCGCACGAATAATTGAACACTTCACCAACGCGATACGTGGAAATGGTTTAACAGGTAAAAGAAGTAAAATACTACAAGATTGGGCAGAAAAACGTAAAAACACTGGAGCAACTATAGAAGATGTCTTTGATCTGAGAAAGAACTACAATTTCCAATAATAGTAAAAACAATAATCTGCGAGATGTTTTTACGAATCAAAATATGATTCGAAAGGAGCTTCGATAAATATTAATAATGATAATGCGCACCCGTGGACACAAGCAGTAAAAAAGATTCGCACGATATAGAACTGTTAAATTTGATGACAGTGATATATTTGATATATTGAAAATATTTATAAAATCGATCCTATATCCGTGATTTAGTTTTCAGGTTCCGATAATGAAAACTGTGATCAAACTGTACGACCTAATGGAGATATTTATCCTTGAAAATCTCTCTTCAAGAAGAAATGAAAACTCAGAAATCGTCATCACAGACTGACAATATTGGAGAACTACGAAATAATTATTTTACCGTTCTGTCAGTTGCCGATCAATTTGAAAAAGAAATAAATTTCTGGAAACCAACAAGATTTAAATTTCTTGAGGATATACAACACAGCTGTATTGAATATAGATACGCTGATTGTGCAACACTAACTACATGTATAAAGATGTTATTTCGCTTAATATGGTAGCGTATTATCCAGAAAGGTTTGTTTAAATGAGAGAATGTTCGGAATATTTTATAAGATGTGGATATCCAACACACGAGATGACCAGAGTTATGATAAACGGACGTTTACCGGATTTGCATTTGACTGGATTCGCTTGTATCGAGTCATACGAGTTTGATAAAGATATTTCTCCGATTTGTTATGTATTATTTCAGAAAAGAAGTGGGTACCGATTGCATTGTTCCGATATATGATCGACGCAAAAATACTAACATTATTGACAGTGAGTTAAGCTTTACATCATATCGTCCGCATAAAGAAATTTGGTTGCCATAGCAAAAGAAATAGTCCAGTGGTAAAATTCCCGATATAACCGATTTTGAAAATAAAACCGCAAAATAATAATTGGTTTAATTTACAACTTCACCTCACATACTTCACTATCTGAAAAGTACATACTAACTGGTGAGCATAACATAAAGAGCATTCGGGTGTATACCCATGGAGTTATATTTATTGCAGTTTGTATTAATATTGGCTCATTTAGTTTAAATTCACTGCGGTTTAGAACTTAAACGTCTTTTCATTCCAAATTCTGCTTTAATTAAGCGTCTGAAGGTGGGCTTGAGAAGAGTTATGTCACTTGCTATTGTACGCAATACGACATAGACTAGTGGCAATTAGAAACCTCTGTGTGTCATTGTTTTAAAAAATATTTCATTAATTTCACATTTCTCAAGGAAGATGCTATCAGTTCTTCTTTAAACTGGTAATAATTTTGATTTTTTTTCCCCCTGTTTTTCATTGTTCATTGTCAAATTAAACTATTAACGGAATATTTATTTTCTTGGTGTTAAATAATTTTGTATTGACAGATACAAAAAATTATATAGTATCATATGGTCAGGGTTTATTAAGCTAAGTCAGAAATATTTCAAACTAAATTAACTGTTCAAGAATTAATCTATATAATATATAAAAATGAATGTTTGTTTGTTTGTTTGTTTGTGTCGTATGCGTTCCTATACCGTTCATCCGATTGCGATAAAAATTTGGTGAGTTGTTCTGCGGACGCCCGCGAAGATTTCTGAATTAGTACAACCATTTAAATTGTACAATTAACAAATGTGTTTTTGCGACATTTACCGTTTGTTCGCTGTGAACTGTAGGCGCCTTAGATACGTCACGTGATCGAACAGTAGGCGCCTTAAATACGTCACGTTATCGAACACGGTCTGTAGCGATACCTAAGGTGGCGCTCTACAGTTTCGTACTTTGCATAGGGTTGGAATTTTAAAGAAAAATAATTTTCTGGGATTTCTTCTACACGCATGTATTCATAATGAATTGCTCATTCAAGTCATTTATTATTAAACATTATATTTATATCATCATCAAAAGTGATCTGCTGTAATTCCAGAAATTCCATCCGGTTATCTTTTTACAATGTCGTGCTTAATACCTTTGACAACCTTTTATTTTGTAGTTCAGTAAACCATAGAGTTTAGTACTAATCAAAATATCGAAAACTATGCAACGCAATAATTTAAAAATAAAATTAAAATAAATTAAATTAAAAGATTTTAAGCTGATTGATATCAAATTTAATAGTTTTAAAATCGTTTACTTTCTATGATTGCATTACATATTTTTAACTATTTTTACTATTCTATTTACTTTATTCTTGTATTCAGTTTCATTTACCACTTCATTTTGCCTAAATTATTATACATTAGGTTGAGTAAGATAAAAGAAAAGAAATATATCTTTACGATAATTACTTTCTTTCTCTCTCCATTTATAAAGAAATGCATGTACTCATCATTCAAAGGAAACACTAGGCTTTACTTTGTTACTCAAATAATACCAAATAACTAAATGCATATTTTACATAATAATTGTAATATATATATATATATATATATATATATATATATATATATATATATTAAACATTTTTATGTAGGCCATGTTACACGATGTAATGATATCAGCTGATAAGAGTTCATTGTGAACCGATAATTTCATTTAGAGCTCTGAATATGACCAAATCGTTTAATTTACTTATTTATCTACATTTATGAAGATTAGATATTCAGTTCTCTAATAACTGCACCACTGCACACGTCAGGGCTAAACAATACTCCCATATTTACATGATCAGCTATTACTATACTTTCTACTTTACGAGGATTATTAGAAATAGCCGCCATGGTCGCTAGGATCCAAATAATTTTACTTTCTACTGCGGTGATTGCACGTACGTATTACATACACCATCAAGGTCAGTATGAACACCACTATGAACAACGCACATCTCCACACATAGTACACACATAAAATACCTGAAAAACATGTAAGCCGGTTAAAGACTCATTATCTAATTTTACAATATCTAGCTTAGGCTCATGTTGTACACCATTTTATAAAGGAACCGTCACCAATGAATTCGCTATTGATCAACATGCTTTACGTTCATTTCTTTCCTTGTTATTGTGGGCAGTCAATATAAACGTGCGGGCAAGAATTTAAGCTTTTTCTAAATGTCAGGGAGAAGTATTAGACGTCTGAAAGGGGGTGTGATGTTAAGGTAAACAGTTAAACAGAGAGGAATGTACATTACCAGCGCCATAGGGATTAATGAGTACAGATAATCGGGAGCATAGCTCAAACAGATGCATCTTTATTTTCAGAGATCCTTTCCTTTTCAAATATGTACAACGAATATTGTCCGGTATTCTAGCACACACATATAAAATATAAACTACAGCAAGTACAAGAATGCTTTCAATCAACAAATCACATTTTATGTCTTTTCAGTCAATACAAAAGGAATTAATAACCACTTCATCAAAAAAATTAATTAAATATTATTAAATATAACCTGCATTTAAGGTAGATGTGCTAAAATTGTAAATTCATCATGCACAGTTTCAAATTGATATAAACCTACAAAAGTCCAATATGTTATTACATCCATCTTGCAACACTTCGTGCCTATCACTTTGGTGACAGGTGAGAGGTGTCATTTCGCTCGTCCATTACAAATATTATACTGTATGAAATACAATGGTTTGAAATTATTGGAGATCACTAAAAATGGTGAAATCGATTATACTCTAGTGTCCGCATTATAACCGAAGGTTACAAATTTCCTCGTTAACATTAACCGTGATATTCGAACGATGTGTTTGTCTTCTCTGCAGAAGGACTGTCTTCATAAGACCGAACATATTTTATTTGTATAAAGATCTAAATCCCTTCGTGCATACGGTAATTAACACGTGGGGAAAAAAGTTTGTTCACATTTATCAGCAAGTTATTATATATATATATATATATATATATATATATATATATATATATATATATATATATATATATATATATATATATATATATTACTGTTGTCTGGATTCCAAAAGCGTTCAAACATTTCCAAAAACAGTATTTTAAATGTTAGGTCTTTAGGCTAAAAAAAACGGTATCAAAGAAAGAGAGAAAACAATACGCTTTGAAGTAACATTTAAAAAATAATGTTCCTGGAAAATCAGTGAAAAGAATAGAAAAGAGAACTTACGATTTTAAGAATCAAACCCAACAATAATCTAAGACTAATCAACGAACTATATGTTCAAAGATCTAGTAGTGAAATGTTCTAATGAATTCAAGTTTGAGTCCCAACGAGAATCCAAGATGGAAGTCGATGACGTATATTGTATCCTGTACTGTGCTGCAATTATATTTCCCTGTAGAAACACACGAAATAATGATCTGAAGAAAATTAGAACTAAAAAACCGGCTCAAAGAAAACAGCTTGATACAAAGTGTAAAAGCCTGAAATATTAATTATTTCTCTAAAACAAAGATTACACAGTAATTTTAAACTTAAAATAGATGACTATAAGTGTGTCACACGACCTTGTTTCAATCGCCTATTCCTTACAAGACCCTGATAAAAACCAATAATTTTTCTTTAAAGATAAAGTTGTTTACGTCACAAAACAAGTTACAAGTTTCGGGCCACGTAAACAATATAGCCTTGATCTGGCTTTTTATTGTTCTCAAAATAAAAAATAAAGATCAAAGAAATGACCCGGACGAAAACCGATCTTTCTATGCTAAGAATAAAAATGCAAAATGTTGTTTACCTCATCAAAACTATTTACATGTCTCGGGTCACGTATCCATTAGAGCCTCTCTCTCTCTCTCTCTCTCTCTCTCTCTCTCTCTCTCTCTCTCTCTCTCTCTCTCTCTCTCTCTCTCTCTCTCATTAGCCTAACATTACAATTTAAAAACAAAATTACATTTCTTGACCTTAAATGAAATTAAAAAATATTTTAAAAATTCTTAAAATTACAAACAATTAAATTAAAATAAGTGATATTAAATCAGATATACATAAACATTTGATAAAATATGGCTTTCACAACATTTCTTACAATTACAATATATTCTGCATGGCGTTCATGTAGTTACCTTCACCGCACTTGAAATATATGTCGAATGTGTTTGATTTGCCATTATTACTGCTCTGTTCCACAGGTTACTGGATGCTTTCCGAGGCTGTTGTTAACGTATGTGATCTTCCCACCAGCAGGAGACAATCACTGAATACAAGTTGCGATTTTGAAACGTCCCAATGTACCGCAAGGTTTACGTCACCGATGTCTAATTACTGGAAACTAAAGAATGGATACATTGCAAACACCCTCGCAGGAGATCATTCTCGAAGTAATTTTTGAAGTCATGAAAACGTGTCGGCTGTAAAAATATTTTTTCAAATACAGCTCAAGAGTTAAATAGTTTCATACAGGTTTGAGGACAAATGTTGAGTCGTTCGTTATAGAGACAGTATTTCAGGACTTTGCATGCATGTACAAACACTATTGTATCACCTTTATATATGAAGCAATTTGGTATATCAAATTGTGATCAGCCCATTTTGCAATAATACGCATTAAAAGATAAATTTGTAGCAGTGTATTGTTCATGCTGGATCAATTGCAATGATTAATTTCCACTCGTCAATTATTGATGACATATGAAAAATAACGATGAAAGTATTTCTAACCAGTTTTCTGATTGAATTTAATATGATACTCAATTTCATCGCAATCTTACCTGCTTTACTTTCTCCATCCCCTATCATTCCAAATTACGCAGTGAGAGAGATAAAGTGTCTGGCCTGGATCAAAACCTTTAAAACAAATTTACACATGGTCATCTAGACATAATATGGTTCGTACTAATGTTACGTGCACAATTGTTTGGAGATTTATCTACAGTATACAGAAAATGTCATGGTTACAAGACACGCATACTATATTGTATATAATGCTTTATTGTTGTTATTGTTTCCTAAAATTATTATAACAGTCTAAAAATTGATTCTAATTAATTAAATATGAAAATGTCCAAGGACACGCAGTCTCTGTCTTTGTCTTGTTTGTCTGTTTCTATCTCTGGACGTTCGTAGCAAGAAACTGGAAAACATTAATGAAAACACGAGGGTTGAGGATTTTCGCTTGGAGTTTAGTTTGTGCCATTCGAAGATGTCTCTTCACCTATGAATGATGGAAACAAATTAAGTAAAACCTACCAAAGGAAGAGAGAGAGAGAGAGAGAGAGAGAGAGAGAGAGAGAGAGAGAGAGAGAGAGAGAGAGAGAGATGTTTGTAGTGATCTACTTTCTTCGTTAAAACCATGTGTCATGTTTAAATCCTGAGTGTGTTTTTTGTAATCGATATGAATTAAAAAGATACTCAGAAAAGAAAAAAATCAAATTATTAATATGATAATATGATTGTAAATAGCCACAAACGGTACATAATTACATCTTGTATCAGAGACAATCGTCATAATTGTGTGGGGTTCATTTCCTCAACAATCTTGACTCCGTTCAAGGTGCAAATAAGTGTATTTCTTAATGATTACGATTAGATACATGTGAAGTATTTTCGCTGTAAAAATAATATACCATTCGTTGTATAATTCTTTAATTAAAAGAAAACTCGGCAAGCTTCGTTTGCTGTTAATGACAAATGTATGCATCTAGTGGTATATAACTGCAACAACGTACATCATATACATATACACTAAACTCTTGATTATTACGATTCATTTCTTTTTTGATGCTATTATCAGCCAGTATTTCATTACAGATAGTTCTGGAACTTACTATCTATTCAATCCCGCAAATTTCTTTCCAATTGGAGATCCACAGAGGGACCAGCTGAAGTTACCACTTGTGCTCAACAATAATATATGCCTGAGATTTTGGTATAATTTGGTATCAGTGAAGTCAAACATTAAAGTAATTGTTAATGATCACACCATTTTCAACCAGAACAACATAATCACGCACGGTTGGGTACAGAAACATTTTTTCATAACAGACAGAGCCCCTGTACAGGTAAAGAATGATTTCATCTAGATTAGTGTGTGTATTTCACCATAGGATGTTATAATGACACAACAGACTTTGTACTACCGCTATCTTTATAACGATGATGGTTATACCATAACTCTCTCTCTCTCTCTCTCTCTCTCTCTCTCTCTCTCTCTCTCTCTCTCTCTCTCTCTCTCTCTCTCGTACACTGTGTAATTACAATACGGACAGTAATTACGGACACGTGTGAGAGTCCTAGAATGTACCTTAATCTGTGACACATAAGAAGAGGAAACGTAATATCAGAAAGGTCAAATATGACAAAATGTGAAGAACCAAGAATAACAATATTCTCTTCTTAAAATGCTGTAACACGTTTCTTTTGTAATGCTTGAAAACTGTGTGGTATGTTTTTAAAAGAATAGGTTGTAGGAAGAACAGCTTTAAGCAAATCAATGATGAATTATTAGTGTACATTTATTCGTTGATATATTGTTCTTGTTTTTAGATTATATTTGAAAGTACAAAGTTGAACACATCAGGCTATGTGGGTATCGATGATGTCATACTGGAAATAGGTACGTATTCTCCTAATTATATAAGAAGTATTAATACATTTACTTTTATTCATATAATTATAGATGTTGTATAGCGCTTACAGCTTCTAAAGATTAGGCGCTATACAAAGTCCTCTATTATTATTATTATTATTATTATTATTATTATTATTATTATTGTCTAGAACCATTGATACAATATATTACCCTTCAAAACCGATCGTACTTATGGATGTGTTTAGTTTCTGACATATAGAAGTAGGTTAACGCAACATTTAATTACAAATCCATAATTTCTAATTGCATTAGTTCACGATACAACTTTATTTTATTTGAATATAATAACCGAAAACGCTATTCCATTTTACAGATACCATGTTTTACAATATTATAAAAACTCTGTACACTGCACACGTTGACTAAGACCGAAATATAATGAAATGGAGACAATTGTCTAAATTACTTATCAATTGACAGTTGCATTAACTCAAAAACATTTTGGGTATGTCATAAGTTGCCTTTCTTCTTAAAGAATGTTATGCCTCAAATTGAGCTTCTTATATCATAGATAATTTTATATTGTTATTTTTGTGCACAAACGATTTATATAAAGGAGGATATTCTGTTTTGTTGGGATAAATTTCCAATGTCATTTTCTATCTGGTTGAGTTAGAAGAGTAACTCTAGAGACACATAAACTGATTATGAACTTTTCCTAGCGGTCCATGACTCATATTTGACTGTGAAAAGAAGATATAATAATGCCAGCATGCAAGACATTCTTACAGTGTGGCTAAAACGTTGCATGATTAGTTAATGTAATCAATATAGGTTAATTATGAGGTCTAACCTGAACACCTCATTAAGATTGAATCCAATGAAAATTCTTACAACCCTGATAATAAAAGGCACTCAAGGAACGGTACGCATTGTAACATCGTTAAACTATTTTAGTTAAAGATGGCGGGTAAAACTGACTGCGTATAAACTTTTCAAATTTTTCTGCATGCTCACTTCAATAAATGATGCGCATGTCAGCTTTTTACATATGAAGAAAAACTAATTAAGGCCATATTAAGAGAAGCTGTCAATGATATAGAGTATATTTGCTTCTTTGTCTTGGTGGAGCCGAAAACTAGAGTTTGTTTTCACTGACAAGGACTTGATTTACCGGCTCCATGGTTGGGTTTCATACCTAGGATCAGGGTCCGTATAAGGCAATCGATGTAATATAAAGAGTACAGTAAGATTCTACCTTTCTCATATATGTTGCTGCTTCTCTTGTTGATGTTGACAACAATTAACAGCTAGTACTGTTAATTCCTGTCTGTCACACTGTGTATAATAATTGTTGTCTGGGATCATTTATCGGAGACTTTGTTTCATTCGTGCTGTCGTGTTATTGAGTCTTAATGACAAATTATGTTCCATTTAGCGGTGCTCTATGTTTTCTCTTCATACCTTTATGGTGAAGTGTGTATTAAATCCCCCAAAACAATAACCTCTTGAGAAAATTCCGTATACTTCCTTGTTATGTGGCTTTATACAGGTTCAAGTAAGATCTGTAATAATTCTTCTGGGTTACAATATGTTCAAACGGTCTAGTACGCAACGTTTGGCCCTTCCGGGTGACTGCAAACCTCCACGCAGTATAGTTATGAAACTGGAAATGGTCGTAATATATAGCTGTTGTAAGGCCTGCGTTTTGACATTTAAGAAAGCAAACCTTGGCACATATTGTCTTGGAATCTGGATGCAGCGGTGAAGGTTTTGTCTCCGACTAGTCGTATGGATTTCTTAACTGTTATATTCGTCTGCGTCGGACTGATTTTTGTGCCTTACATTAAGTAAAACGTTGACAAGTCGCATAAAGTCTAGCTTCATTATTCCTGGTTTTATATTCGATGGCACAGTCTTCAAAGTACATCCACTCCATTCGACAAACGATTTATATAAAGGAGGATATTCTGTTTTGTTGGGATAAATTTCCAATGTCATTTTCTATCTGGTTGAGTTAGAAGAGTAACTCTAGAGACACATAAACTGATTATGAACTTTTCCTAGCGGTCCATGACTCATATTTGACTGTGAAAAGAAGATATAATAATGCCAGCATGCAAGACATTCTTACAGTGTGGCTAAAACGTTGCATGATTAGTTAATGTAATCAATATAGGTTAATTATGAGGTCTAACCTGAACACCTCATTAAGATTGAATCCAATGAAAATTCTTACAACCCTGATAATAAAAGGCACTCAAGGAACGGTACGCATTGTAACATCGTTAAACTATTTTAGTTAAAGATGGCGGGTAAAACTGACTGCGTATAAACTTTTCAAATTTTTCTGCATGCTCACTTCAATAAATGATGCGCATGTCAGCTTTTTACATATGAAGAAAAACTAATTAAGGCCATATTAAGAGAAGCTGTCAATGATATAGAGTATATTTGCTTCTTTGTCTTGGTGGAACCGAAAACTAGAGTTTGTTTTCACTGACAAGGACTTGATTTACCGGCTCCATGGTTGGGTTTCATACCTAGGATCAGGGTCCGTATAAGGCAATCGATGTAACATAAAGAGTACAGTAAGATTCTACCTTTCTCATATATGTTGCTGCTTCTCTTGTTGATGTTGACAACAATTAACAGCTAGTACTGTTAATTCCTGTCTGTCACACTGTGTTCATTTAATTGTTGTCTGGGATCATTTATCGGAGACTTTGTTTCATTCGTGCTGTCGTGTTATTGAGTCTTAATGACAAATTATGTTCCATTTAGCGGTGCTCTATGTTTTCTCTTCATACGTTTATGGTGTAGTGTGTATTAAATCCCCTAAAACAATAACCTCTTGAGAAAATTCCGTATGTACTGTTGATACTTCCTTGTTATGTGGCTTTATACAGGTTCAAGTAAGATCTGTAATAATTCTTCTGGGTTACAATATGTTCAAACGGTCTAGTACGCAACGTTTGGCCCCTCCGGGTGACTGCAAACCTCCACGTAGTATAGTTATGAAACTGGAAATGGTCGTAATATATAGCTGTTGTAATGCCTGCGTTTTGACATTTAAGAAAGCAAACCTTGGCACATATTGTCTTGGAATCTGGATGCAGCGGTGAAGGTTTTGTCTCCGACTAGTCGTATGGATTTCTTAACTGTTATTCTCGTCTGCGTCGGATTGATTTTTGTGCCTTACATTAAGTAAAACGTTGACAAGTCGCATAAAGTCTAGCTTCATTATTCCTGGTTTTATATTCGATGGCACAGTCTTCAACGTACATCCACTCCATTCGACAAACGATTTATATAAAGGAGGATATTCTGTTTTGTTGGGATAAATTTCCAATGTCATTTTCTATCTGGTTGAGTTAGAAGAGTAACTCTAGAGACACATAAACTGATTATGAACTTTTCCTAGCGGTCCATGACTCATATTTGACTGTGAAAAGAAGATATAATAATGCCAGCATGCAAGACATTCTTACAGTGTGGCTAAAACGTTGCATGATTAGTTAATGTAATCAATATAGGTTAATTATGAGGTCTAACCTGAACACCTCATTAAGATTGAATCCAATGAAAATTCTTACAACCCTGATAATAAAAGGCACTCAAGGAACGGTACGCATTGTAACATCGTTAAACTATTTTAGTTAAAGATGGCGGGTAAAACTGACTGAGTATAAACTTTTCAAATTTTTCTGCATGCTCACTTCAATAAATGATGCGTATGTCAGCTTTTTACATATGAAGAAAAACTAATTAAGGCCATATTAAGAGAAGATGTCAATGATATAGAGTATATTTGCTTCTTTGTCTTGGTGGAACCGAAAACTAGAGTTTGTTTTCACTGACAAGGACTTGATTTACCGGCTCCATGGTTGGGTTTCATACCTAGGATCAGGGTCCGTATAAGGCAATCGATGTAACATAAAGAGTACAGTAAGAATCTACCTTTCTCATATATGTTGCTGCTTCTCTTGTTGATGTTGACAACAATTAACAGCTAGTACTGTTAATTCCTGTCTGTCACACTGTGTTCATTTAATTGTTGTCTGGGATCATTTATCGGAGACTTTGTTTCATTCGTGCTGTCGTGTTATTGAGTCTTAATGACAAATTATGTTCCATTTAGCGGTGCTCTATGTTTTCTCTTCATACGTTTATGGTGTAGTGTGTATTAAATCCCCTAAAACAATAACCTCTTGAGAAAATTCCGTATGTACTGTTGATACTTCCTTGTTATGTGGCTTTATACAGGTTCAAGTAAGATCTGTAATAATTCTTCTGGGTTACAATATGTTCAAACGGTCTAGTACGCAACGTTTGGCCCTTCCGGGTAACTGCAAACCTCCACGTAGTATAGTTATGAAACTGGAAATGGTCGTAATATATAGCTGTTGTAATGCCTGCGTTTTGACATTTAAGAAAGCAAACCTTGGCACATATTGTCTTGGAATCTGGATGCAGCGGTGAAGGTTTTGTCTCCGACTAGTCGTATGGATTTCTTAACTGTTATTCTCGTCTGCGTCGGATTGATTTTTGTGCCTTACATTAAGTAAAACGTTGACAAGTCGCATAAAGTCTAGCTTCATTATTCCTGGTTTTATATTCGATGGCACAGTCTTCAACGTACATCCACTCCATTCGACAAACGATTTATATAAAGGAGGATATTCTGTTTTGTTGGGATAAATTTCCAATGTCATTTTCTATCTGGTTGAGTTAGAACAGTAACTCTAGAGACACATAAACTGATTATGAACTTTTCCTAGCGGTCCATGACTCATATTTGACTGTGAAAAGAAGATATAATAATGCCAGCATGCAAGACATTCTTACAGTGCGGCTAAAACGTTGCATGATTAGTTAATGTAATCAATATAGGTTAATTATGAGGTCTAACCTGAACACCTCATTAAGATTGAATCCAATGAAAATTCTTACAACCCTGATAATAAAAGGCACTCAAGGAACGGTACGCATTGTAACATCGTTAAACTATTTTAGTTAAAGATGGCGGGTAAAACTGACTGCGTATAAACTTTTCAAATTTTTCTGCATGCTCACTTCAATAAATGATGCGCATGTCAGCTTTTTACATATGAAGAAAAACTAATTAAGGCCATATTAAGAGAAGCTGTCAATGATATAGAGTATATTTGCTTCTTTGTCTTGGTGGAACCGAAAACTAGAGTTTGTTTTCACTGACAAGGACTTGATTTACCGGCTCCATGGTTGGGTTTCATACCTAGGATCAGGGTCCGTATAAGGCAATCGATGTAACATAAAGAGTACAGTAAGATTCTACCTTTCTCATATATGTTGCTGCTTCTCTTGTTGATGTTGACAACAATTAACAGCTAGTACTGTTAATTCCTGTCTGTCACACTGTGTTCATTTAATTGTTGTCTGGGATCATTTATCGGAGACTTTGTTTCATTCGTGCTGTCGTGTTATTGAGTCTTAATGACAAATTATGTTCCATTTAGCGGTGCTCTATGTTTTCTCTTCATACGTTTATGGTGTAGTGTGCATTAAATCCCCCAAAACAATAACTTCTTGAGAAAATTCCGTATGTACTGTTGATACTCCCTTGTTATGTGGCTTTATACAGGTTCAAGTAAGATCTGTAATAATTCTTCTGGGTTACAATATGTTCAAACGGTCTAGTACGCAACGTTTGGCCCCTCCGGGTGATTGCAAACCTCCACGTAGTATAGTTATGAAACTGGAAATGGTCGTAATATATAGCTGTTGTAAGGCCTGCCTTTTGACATTTAAGAAAGCAAACCTTGGCACATATTGTCTTGGAATCTGGATGCAGCGGTGAAGGTTTTGTCTCCGACTAGTCGTATGGATTTCTTAACTGTTATTCTCGTCTGCGTCGGACTGATTTTTGTGCCTTACATTAAGTAAAACGTTGACAAGTCGCATAAAGTCTAGCTTAATTATTCCTGGTTTTATATTCGATGGCATAGTCTTCAACGTACATCCACTCCATTCGACAAATACACTTCTTATCCAAGAAGAAAAGATCAAACATTTCTAAACGACATTTGTTATGATCTTTTGTCAATTGTTAAAGCCTGGATTGTTGTTTAGTTCCTCTTAAGCGTTTAAAGACGTGTCGTTGAATTTCCCCAATGTATCGGATTGCACACACATCGGACGTTATTATATTATCTGGATACGCTTTTTCAAGATAATTATCCAGCCTGTTGATGAGAGTGTTATTCAGTTATAAATAATGCATTAAATGTTGACTAAATCAACTCAAACTTTCATTCAGAGGTTTAAGCAACTGTAATTCAAATCAACACAATCTTCTGTTTGAGGTCTGATTTCACTCTTGATGAGAGAAGACGTCATTGTTCGCAACAAAACATGAAATATATACCTGGTGGATCACTTGCATTGTTATCATCTCAGGTGCCATGGTAATCATATCTAGTCATATTGTGGAGGATTTGCAAGAAGGTCTCTGCATTCTCTGTTTCAACTAATCAATCCGGTTCAAAACTCCGACGATGCATCGCTTTGTATTCCACATATAATCTAGTTCGTGTGGTATCAATGGTTTTCTGCGACTCCTTATGCCTTGTCTTGATCGTACTTAAAAGACGAATGTATTGCTTCGATAATTGTGTGCAGTGAATTTGTGTGTTTTATGGGGTAAAGAATATGTCCTTTTCTTTCGACACACACAATATTCCTCGCACTAAGTAAATATCGCTTTTGATTGTCACTTCTGAACGAACATGTTTGAATCAATTCTTTTTCTGGCATCACGGAGATCTTCCTAAAAGCAAACAATCCTTTGTGAACAAAACAAAATATGGCCTTATCATCGAAGAAGCCCTTGGTTTAAAGGAGTACAGTTTAATGCTCAGTGAAGAATTATTTTCAAAAATATATTTAATGTGCCGTTTCTTTTTAATGGTAGGGTATCGTTAGCCTAGATAGCCTCTCACACGGGTATTTGCAGTCAATTTCATCGTTGCAAGTTTTGCTCTCACCATAACATTGCGGACATGTCTGCAAAAGCTAAATAGTTGAGCTGAATTGCACAAGAAAAAACCCAAACGAAAATGTGAGTTGTGATCGACGCCGAGCAAATCCAACGTTAAAGGTTTATGTGGCACTACATATCATAGGGGATTCGCCAGCAGGTACGTCATCTACGTGACCACTTCATGGGTCTGTAAAAGAATCACGTTCAATTTGCTGAAATTGCTATGGCCCATTGTCTGATTGCTTCGTTGCTGCACCATTGATGCAACATTTTCTTGGACACCCGCACTTTACCATTACCTTCCACGAAGTCTTCTCTGCTAACAGGATGAAAGGATTTTGTGAAGTCGACGTAGATGGAGAAAAGGTCGGTGCTTTGCTTTTGACATTTCTCCTGTAGCTGTTTCGCAGCAAACACCATATCGATGGTCCTATGTTCCTTTCGGAATCCACATTGAATTTCTGGCAGTTGTGCGTTGTCAATGTCTTTACTGAGTATGTTCAGTAGGATTCTGGCGAGTATCTTTCCTCCAATTGAGAGTAAAGATATACCCCTGTGGTTGTCTCAGGTCTGTCGGTTCCTTTTGCGCTTATTTAGGTGGATTATGGAAGCGACTTTTAATTCCTGGGAGATCGTCTCTTGCTGCCACATCAGTAAAAATAGTTGGTGCAGTTATTCTTTTAGGGCTGTGCCCCCTTTCTTGTCGACTTTAGCTGGGATGTAGTCTGAACCAGTTGCTTTGCCACAGGAGAGCAGACTATCGCTTTGTGTGTCGCCAGCATGATCAGTGATGGATGAAGGGCAAATTAAGGACGCTGTCCAAGTGTTTAGCCCAAACAATCCTCTGTTTGTCCGTTATTAGTGCCTTCCCGTCTGCGTTGAGAAGCGGTGATGAACCAGAGAATGTAGGTCCATACAACTCTTTCAGGGAACTGTAGATGATCCTCATGTCATTTTGGTCTGCGTAATACTGGAACACATTAGCTTTTTTGCTCAGCCATGTGTCTCTCATCTGACGCAGGTTCTGCTGTACAGATCTGCGTATGTTGTTGTATGCATCTTTCCTAGAGGTGGACTTGGGGTTGTTGAGGTAGGTTTGAAGCAGGCGGTATTTCCTATGCAGCACCTGCTTGATCTCGTCGCAGTTCTGGTCAAACCAGTCCTGACATGACTTTCACTTAATCTGGGTAAGTCATGGTTGTAGTATAGCAACTGATGATGGTAAGGTGCTTTCATCCAGACAAGAGGGGAGTTTCATGTTCATGAGTCTGTAGTTTACTCGCTTGGGAGGTTCAGCCAATTTGTTAATCAGTACTGTTTTCCCTGCAAAGAAGACACCTGCCTCACGGTACTCTTCCCTTTCTCGGCTGCTCCAAAAGAAAGTGTATCAGTAGCCCCTATCACAGAGTTTGCCTTCTCTTACAAGCCGTGTCTCTCTCAAGACAGCACTGTCCACGTTGTATATGGTTCCTTTCATATTAGGACGGTTCTTCTCTTGAATATTTCCGTATCGTCTCTGTCCATTAAATTGCTTACATTCCATGCGACAAGGTTGAGAGGAATACTCCTCATTTTGTTGTTTGTACTTTTACCGCTGAAGTAGGTCCCCGTCAAACGTGGTATGCTGGCTAGGGAAGTGTTGAGCAGGCTATGTCAAGGGCATATTTTCTTGTCCCTTCCACATGACAGGGAGGTGAGCCGTGCATTCCTGAAGAAAGCTGCTCAGTCGCTCAGGGGCTACCGGACTCCACTGCTCCACGACCCTAATTGCCTAAGCCGCCTGTGTGCAGGTTTGCGGCTACGGCTGCCAGTGCACCCGCACCAGCTGCGCCGTCGCATGCCTATCGCCACAGGACTTTTGTGGGTGATGAAATGGGATAGATGGATGACAAGAATGACTTGTGCGGTGACTTTGTTTTAAGTGTGGAAGACTTACGAGAAAAAAATATAGTATGATATAAATAACCCACCCTCAGGTAACGCTGTATACAAAAGTGAAACCCCTGTACATTCGAATCCAAATATAATAAACAATAAATATTTAAAACATTCCTGACAACATACATGTTGCTGTGATACATATGCGATGATTATTGTATTGTTTCTTTAACACAAAACGTTGAATATTCGCGTGTCATTCCAGCGAAACAGGAAATAAGATGTCGAGACCTGAGTTTAATTTTGTTCATATTAGATTTAAAATTGAGACTCATTTGTAACGATATTTACAAAAATGAAAAAATTATCTAGTCAAATAAACGTAATTTTTGTGTAGAGTTTGCACGTATTGTGGATGGTTACAAATGCGTCTATTTTCTCATTACAGCTTAGCCCGCTAAATGTAATATCTAAATGACATGAATAAACAACAAACATGGAGGCGAGAGTTAACGCTATTAGTATTTTAAACGTGCGCTATAGCCAATTTAATGGCATTTATCTGGTTTACTTTCTCTTTCGCATCTTCTATACTATGCTGTTAACAACAACACAAAACCAAGGACGTAGAAAAAGGCTAGGGCATATTTTGTGTAGACCTGATCTAGCTGAGGGGTATCATCATTTAGAGGTTATCATGTATTGGAATATTTCAGCTTTTGAATACATTATCTACTTCATTTTTTGTACTTCTTTGGATACCTCTATAGAGTAGGCTCGACTTATGCTTCTATTTCCCTTTGTATAGTTGGGATATTGTTTAGTGAGAACTCTTTCTGCAATACATAAGTGCCATTAATTGGTATCTACACCCCCCACACACACACACACACACCTCTAGGGCAGTAAGAATATCAGTCTATCGGGGGCGGTTACCTGGCTTTTATATGTGTGTAATCCAAAAGCTGCAAACCTGGGTGGCGGTGCGCTACAAGTACCTTCTCCTCCTCCATTGTGACTACATCTGTCTGAAAGTAGTGTTCCAGTTTTGCCATTTTGCTCAGCAGAGGTTTAGTACAGCAAATTCACAATGGTAAATTATTGCAATTGCTAAAATATATTTCCTTTCCAGGAGAAGTTAAAGATACTGTTAAAAATCATTTTAGGCTGCTATTGCACAAAATATTATCATCTAAATAACAAGAAACAAAAGCAAATCACATCTTGTCACTTAAAGTCAAGATATGCACATATTTTAATTATAATCTATCCTCTATATTACAACACAAAATGAAAAAAGAAAAGATAATTGGTCAACCGCAGATATTTCCAGGTAACTAGATTTAATATTACACAAATTTTAGAATCATTTTTTTCCTTTAAATGGAAGAAAAAAATATATCTCACTTTAAGAGCTCAAAATGTTAAAAATCGAAAAGATGTGTCAGGGTGGACAAGTTTTTTGTATACCGAGAAAGCGAAAAGAAGTGATTTTTTCTTTCTTCAAAAGATAATAATAAATAAATAAATAAATAAAGTCTTGAAATTGCATGTGCAAATGTGTTGAATGACACAATGAAACGTCAAATAAACAAAACAGCTGAAGCAAAATCAGGTACTAGAAAAATTCGGTCATCCTCAAAGGCTCCACTGTGAGCAAAATTCACTATTCGGAAATTAAGCAAAATAAAACAGCTAAGGTGAAAAGTAAAAATATTATTTGAATCATTCGAAGGAAAATAAGTTGCAGGCATGCAAGTATAAGACATAAAGTTTAAAAAGTGTACGAGGGTGTTGCAATTATCCGGCTCCCTTGCAGAAAGAAGAGTATATTTTTGTTGAAATATTCAGGACACAAATACAAACACACCATGCAACATAAATCACTGTCTGAATATTTGTTCCGAAACTTACATACATCGACATTTTATAAGACATGTGATCTCAAATATCATGGTAATACATTTATATTTCACACCACGTAGCAGAGTTACTAATTATTTACCGTCTTTCTTTTTCAATATAAACTGGGAATGCTAAATTGTTCATTGCAGTTTGTCACTCGTTCCGTCATTGCGTCCATCTCATCCTTCCACTTCAGTTTTCGCATAAGAAAAACTTTATTTATTATTGCATTTCAGCTAAATTTGGTATACAGCTTAACATTAACAAGGCATTCGCTTGGGTCTAATTCATCACAAAGCGGAGATTTCCAGATGAACCTACTTTCGTTTACCCACGAAAACTCTTTTAATTAATAAAAGACTTCAATCAAACTGTGCATGTAACTTGATATTGATGTAGCATGATATGGATAAGACCTCGGCTGAGTTTAATGTTCAGTGTTTTAAGTCATCATTTAGCAGAGTTATAGTCCCTGATTGTCGGCCCCGCCCATTTCTTATCTCTCCGCAGAATGGGTCCTTCGTTTTTAATTTTAGCTAGCAGGGTTTACAACTTGATTTTCATGCGAATTTGCCTGAGTTTATAGTGAGTCTTTTACGTCAGTATTGAACAGAATTACATCCCTGGTTTCAGCAAAAGCAACTTTCATTTGTCTCTTTTACTTATATTATTGGATTTCAGCTAGATTTGGTGTGCAACTTGATATTAATAGGATTCAGACGTGTTATCCCGTAGCATTTTTACGTTCCTTGAATTAAAGTCTCGTGCCAATTTTACACGTGTCTTTATATTCATGAAATCATAGGTGTGATCGATTCTCAGTGTTTCACGTCATCATTTAGTGTGGCTGCATTACGACAGGTACTTAGCTCATTAATGTATCACCTAGCTTCTTGTTGTTGGAAATGATTTTCTCCAAAGTTTCTCGAAAAGCTGAGGCTTCAGTTCTGGATTTTATTTATTTATTTTGTGGATGAATCTACTTTTCCACATAAGTTCATAACACATGAATTCAACATGCAAAACTTGTTACTAAATAGTGGATTCGTTTTCTTTTTCACTTTTGAGGCAGGCAGTTTTACACATTAATTTAACAGTTAGTTAATTGAATGTAAATAAGAATATTCACATATATTAGAGAAAAATCTAAACGAAAATTGCATGCAATAGTTTTCAGTAAACATACACTTTTTCTGCAAAGAGATCTTAAAATATATTTTGATGGTGTTTCTGATTCTCTCATAAATTAACAGATCGAAACACTAAACCCATATATTTCCCAACATGCTGATGTGAGTATTTATCGAAATGTTTCGAATAATTATAATTTACACATACATGTAGCTTAACTCTTCGATAGATGTGTGTACACATACATATAACTTAACACTTCGATATATGTGTGTACATATGATACTTACACATACATGTAACTTAACTCTTCGATAGATGTGTGTACATATGATATTTACACATACATGTAACTTAACTCATCGATATATGTGTGTACATATGATACTGCCAACTGATTATGGTATCTAACACATCCAATATCTGGTTCATGTATTTGATTACTGGTGCATAGCATTCCAAATGACCGCATTAATTCAGTTTTCTCTATTCACGGTATAGTGCCGAGTTACTTGTACGAAGAGTTGAAGTCAGATCGTAAATCTATTTTATTTTTTTAAAGCAATTATATAAAAAATGTCATTCAGCCATTAAGACTGGAGTCTAGCATTTAATATGTATTCACAAAGCAACAACAACATACAGCAATTTTGACCAATTTTTCAAAGAGCATAAATCATGGGTGAAGTGACAGGTGGGGGACGGAGCAAAAAAGGGATGGACACAACCGTCGCACCATCATGGTAAATGAATTATGTCTAGCAATGTTATTTGAGTTCAAACACGGTCTAAACAATTCACAAATAATTACCATCCTCTCACCACACGCCCGCCTTTAAAAATATGATACCAATGTTTTTCTTTGGTTTCTGAGTGGAAGTACTTTGCATATTATTGTATCTTGAAAAGAATATCGGAGCTCATCTTGCAAAGTAGCAAAGGCATTACTTTTTGGAAATTGTGTCAATATAAAAAAGTTGAATAACTTTATGTTTTGTTTCTAAAATTCTAAAAAATACAGCAAAACTGTTTTTGGACCGTAACATGAGTGTATCAGTTTTATTGTTTGCTATCACATGCTTTCATTTCATATGATCTGAATTATGAAACTGTGGCGATAGAATCTGTAAGAATGACTGAAACACCGATGAAGACCTCCACACCCAGTGCTACTGCAACCCCTACATCCATAAGACGCACTTCTACAACCGCACAGTCTACTACATTGACCACAACAGCAACCACTACCCGTTTCAAATCTTCAACTCAGACAACAGCGGGAACCTTTACTAAACCATCAACTACAGGTACAGTGACTACTATAACAATATCGACATCCACACGTGCTAATACTAAGAGGGCCAAACCCACAACCACACCTACTAAAACTCCGCCTTCAGTAACCAGAACTATCCCTAAAGTAAGAACCATGCCTACAATTAGTAATACACTGATAAACACACACTCGATGCCACTACTCCGACAATCATATCCACAACTATTATTGCACCAGCAACTATACTCGTGACCTTTGAACCTGCTTCTACATTCCAAGATACAAGTACATCAAGCTTCCTATTATTATCCACCACTAATTCTTTCCCTAAAAAAAACAACTAACACTTCTGCAAGGACACCAACCATAACAACTAACTAATCCTACTGCCATGATACCATATATTATGAATACAACTCAAATACCCGCATCCGCTACAAGGATCCGAGTCACTACACCTACAGGTACAAACATATCCATTTCACATACTACACTGACCAACACGGCAAACATGATATCCGAAACAAGATGGACAACTTCACCAACACTTATTCTTAATATTATAACAGGAGCCATGACCAATACACCGACAACTATAACCACATTTACTAGTCCAACGGCAATTTCAAGAGCAAAGACTGCTGTAACAATAGCAACGGTTATAACTAAACTGAACAATGCATAGCCCACTGATATATTGACGAGTACATTGCTGGCTACTACATCACCTAATACGACACTCAGATGAATTAATCGGACAACCAATTGCATAACAACAACTATATCGAAGATCATACCCACAACATTCAGAGCAACAAACACAACCATTAATAAAGCTTCTTTACTAAAAGGATCAATGAATACTTCTAAACCGGTATTCAATTCCACGATTGTAACTCTTACGTCAAGCTACCAAGAACTAGTGCATTGATGACAATAACCATATTTATTACAACATATGCAGCTAACTAACAACCACTCCTACACCCATCTCCACGACAAACACGCCCTACACAGCAAGTACCCAACACAATATCATGACAACCACCGAATATGCATGAAAAACATGCAACCTAAGATTTTCAACTTTTTCTGTTCTTGCAAATGCATGATATTATGAAAAGCATAGTATAAATAATGAGTAATTAATCGTCATTTAGCTTCATACAATGTATAACTGTAAGTTTAATCAATTTAAATATAATGATTTTCTAGTCACGTATATACGGATTGCTAATTAGTTATGCGGAAACGGAATTTACTGATATTCTCCGAAGTCGCAGTGTCACGTGACGCACGTCAACAAATATGGAAGTCGAGGTAAGCATGTGCTTCTCTTTTTGTTGTAATTCATGCTTTGTTCTTCATATTTCTTCGTCTGTCCTTATCCTTAGTTATTTATAGTCACGCGCAATATATGTATTGCTTATAGAATTCTCATTATATATCATAAATTACAAGAATAAAGATGCTTGTCTTTTATATTTCCATCACCACTTCAGGCTCACGTATGCGATACCCAGTGTGATTTGCGCATTTCTTTATACTCTTCACTACTACTAATAATAATAGTGACGTGGGCAAGCTCCATTCTCAATAAATATCCATTTCATGACTGTGTCAGTAAGAAACATATCGTATATTATTATGTGATAAAAGTTTTAGCTTCTATTAGGACAGAATTGTTTGTAAAAGCAATAAGTTTGAAATTTTCTCTAAATTGTCTTAAAAGTAAGTTTTCATTTTCTACTAAAACATACTGAGACTGATGTCATTTAATTTTAAATATCACAACTATATACCATTATAATAAAGATTAGACCTTTATAAGCTAAGGAAAAACTCTCAAACACCGAAGCAGTTTAACAATATAGTTGTTTAAGAAATTAGTCTTAAAAGAAAAGGGTTGCGACTCTAAAACAATCATCGAACACAAACAACTACATACTGTTTGTTTAGGTGATTCAGTAAAATAAATTGATATGCCTACTAGACACTTTGCAACTACATGTGTTGGCTATCTGTATACTCGTAGGAGATATAGCCAGAGAGTTAGAAGTACATAAACTGATTATCTGTTTCAATCAGATGATACCAGCAGTACACATTAAGCACTAAGTATATATTATACACCATAGGATAGTCGCAAAAGGAACTATCTTCGATCTTTGGGTCAGGAAATATACAAGAGAGGTAATGGACAGATAAATGCAGTACATAAGCTGATAGCCCGTTTCAATTAGATGATATAAGCAGTATAAATTAAGCAATAAGTAAATTTTAGAAACCATGGAGTAATCGCAGAACGAATTCTGTTGGATCTTATGGTCAGTAAAATTACCCTCGGTATGTTTACAGTTTACAGATAACTACATATTTGAGATACGTTGTGATTAATTAAGAAGGCTGATGTAGCTAATTGACTGACTAATAAGTTCTTAGTCACCATCGCTAGCATGTGGGATACGATGAAACCTCACTTTGAGATTCTGACGAAACAAAACAACTGGATCTATATAAAGAGTAGTGATTTTATAACAAACCAGCCGTTTCGCCGGAACGCAAAGAAGACTTGTATCATTACAGGTCAGATACTGTCTACGTACAAATTTATAGACACTATAGGAATTGTGAGTGTTAAGATGTTAATATAACATCGGATTATTTTAATATTTCTTTACTATTCTTTAAAATAATGTATTGGAAAGTTTAATTGTTTTAGAACTTATATTTAATTGTACTTATATTCTTGATTATAGTAAAATACGACGTTCGCTACCAACTTCATACTCAGTAATAGTTAATTCGAAAATAAAAAACGCTGTAAATGATATAGTTTAATATGTTGACATTTTAAATTAAATTCGGTAGTATATATTTCTACTAAATGATTACAGTATTAGTCTGAAATATTGAATTTTAGATTATTTAGCTATCGTGAATTCATTCGATATTTTATTACCTGTATTATATTCAGAAAGGCAGAAATCATACAGATATGATGTTGGTAAGTGATCGTAGTTTTATATGTATATCTCTTATATCAGTAATTTAAGTTTACTTAGATTGACGTTTAAATGTAGTGTTTTATATTAAGTATTTCAATAAAGAGCCGTTTCATCGGAACTCATAGGAGACTTGTATCATTACAGCATCCCTGGACCTCTCGCATTGCCAAATTCCTCAAGATATAGCCGTATTTACATCGTTTTGAGTGACGACCTTTCTTGTTGTCAGAGTCTAAGCTCTTCTTCTCTCTTTCCGTCTCCTTCTCTCTAATCATGAAAAACAGCATTGGTAATAGATTACGAAAACAACATTTTAAATAAATATGGTGGGAGAGTCAATTCATAAAAGTTAAGGATAATTTTTTATATCTCTCACCATGGACGTTGAAATTCCTTAACTTATGAGTAATTAATTCCTTCTCATAGCAGGAAATGAGAAGGTTATGATAAACTGAACAAACGTTATATAACAAGTGCACATAAAATAAAAAGTACAAGCCCGCACCCCACACATTATAATTGAAAAACTTCTGATTTGTCTGCCGTTTATCACATATTATTTAATTACAGCTTCAGAACCAGCATTAAGTAAATCAGTTTCTTGGACGTCATCACTTCACGACAGCACTGACAGCCGATACCAACGTCAACTAAGAGATGTTAGAAGACGAAGAGGTATTAGAAGAAGGTAGTCTGTTAGAAGGGTTACAGGAAGGGAGTCTATTAGAAGAGGTACAGGAAGAGAGTCAAATAGAAGGGGTATAGGAAGGGAGTCAGGTAGAGGAAGAGTTACAAGGCAAAGAAGAGAAAGAGGACATCAAAGACCATCACTTAGCAGGACAAAAGTGATTCTTACAGCTAAAGCGAGAGATCATCAGTTGAAGGTAAAGATGATTTTTGATACCCATTAAAGTTAGCTTTTGTATTAAGACCTATGAATTCAAGATTTATTCTTTCTCAGTTTTGTTCCTAATGTTAAATTTATTTCTTACAGGTGTGAATAGCCAATATGACAAACGAAGTAAAAGATAATCTTTTGGCTCGAATATGCCAAAAACACCCGCACATGGTCTTTCAAGTATTAAATGGCTAATTAATGGAGCAACAAAAATATCATCCAAGACCAGGATGATTCATCAAGTTGGTGCATATGCAATAACTGCCGTGAAAAGCAAATGATAAGTAAAAGTAGTGCTGCAAACAAATACCGCCAAACTGTAATTCGAGTCTTCTGGTAAGTACCTTTTGAGTACATTTTATCCTTTTCGTTCTACTTTCCGTAAGTCTCGTGACTGTTATGTGACTCAATTGCCGATCCAGAGTTAATATCATTGTTACCTATTATTTAGTATTAGTGAAATAAGCAGCTTATTGAAACACTTGTTTATCGATATATATATATATATATATATATATATATATATATATATATATATATATATATATATATATATATATATATATATATATATATATATATATATATATATATATATATTTGTGTGTGTGTGCGTGCGTGCGTGTATGTGTGTGTGTGTTTGCTTCATTGCATAACAAAAAGAATCAATATTTTCCCACAGAACCTTTAATGATTTTGATTTGCCTGGAATACTTTTTACTAAGAATTTTTAAAAATGTATGCAGGACTTCGACCTTGTTGTTTTAGATGAAGTTGTGCGCCTTGTTTCACAGAGGTAATGGAAGCAGAAGACGATAATGATTACAACTGGAGGAAAAGGCATGCTACTTATAGCTGTTTATTTAATGGACGTACGGATACCTTGGTGCTGGCAACAGACGTGTCATTCAAAGCTGTTGTGTATGGCGTATAAGGTATCACGGTACCAATTGTTTTTCCATAGACCTAAATGCTAATATTTAGAGAGATAAATATATTTTCTATCCTAATTTAGTGGGCATCTCACACACTGTTATAGAGAACAATGTTAGATTGTCAATTTGACGATGACAAAACCAGGTACTCCATTGCATTTAAGAGAGATAACTCTGCTGGAACTAGACAGGGGTATGAGTTATCTAGTCACAACATACCTATTTTCAGTCATGTGTATTACATTTTAAAAAAATCATAAAAAATACAAAATTTGGTCTATTTAGGAATTAGCATAAATTCACATGTTGCCAAGAGGCTAAACTTTTTTTCAGCCTAACAGAAAGTACAACTCTTACATAATCCACCAATCAAAGCTTGTGGTGTTGCTTATTTCGGATTGCAATGGACCCTACACCTTAAGCACCTCCCACCTGGACATGCGCAATTGGTACCGTTATACCATAAGGGATAAATGCCTAGATAGTTTTGGACAGTACCGTGGCGTTACTCAAGGAAGATTTGGTTGATTTTTCCATTGAAATGATATGTGAATAGTATAATCTATGTTGATTTTATTTTATTTTAAGTTGTATAAAGCATTCCTTTTGAGGAGACCATTTATTGGTATCATACTACTGTTATTATACAGAAAATGTATTGAAAACGTAGGATGAAATGGCTAGCATTGTGTTGGATTGCAAATGATGTAAGGAACAAAAGTACACGGGTGAACATGTTTGTATTCGTGCATATACACATTAAATCATATGATAAATAACGCATATTCTTACTGAGTTGAGAAAGCAAAATGTGTTCCATTATTTCATGAATACAGATCGGTTTGTAAATATCAACAAAACTACAAACACTAGGATACGTTTGTATACAGATGCTGCTAATTGATTTCAAAACAAAGAAAATGGCTCTGAAAAAACTTCATGTTTTATGACTAAAGCAATCTTGAACGCTATATCACATATATGCATCATCAGCCATCTGATTACATCTAAATCAAATATACGTTACACCAATTAAAACATCAAATTTACAACATGGTGAAAAAACTACTTCATACGTCTTATACATATGATACAATATACATAATGTATTTTAAACTTTAAATGTTGTAAACAAACACAATAGGAATGGAACCAATTTACTGACAAATAGCATCCTTACATCATTATACAGCAGAAAGAGTGTTGTATATGTACTTACAGTAAAATCCTCCCTGATATCAGAAATGTGTGCACAGTGCCGAAAATGATTTACAACATCTGTGGTCCACTCCAACAGTTTTTGGTTTTCTTTCTCTTGACCAGCCTACAAATCAAAGCACTATTTATTTTTTTTTCAACATTTGATCTTTCAAACACAGGAATCTTCAATTTTATGTTAAATATTAGATTACTGTTTTGCAAAATCTATATTTACATGTAATTAGTTCAATTCCTATTTCATATTAAAATTTTCTTGTGACATGAATTATGTTCTTGCCTAATTTCTTTGCTCCATGGTATATATTGTGGGCGGATCTTTTACTGATTGATTCTCAAGCCTAATTTGGTTTTCGTTATCTAGAGATTGACCGCCCTCGATGTTATTGCCCGATTCGTGTAAATATAAATATTAGGGGTGAAACTTATAGGTGAAATGGATTGAGAACTGAGCAGATATATAAAGAACAAAGCAAACATGGGCCTACATATAGGTAAATAACACTTTAATCGATTACATAAAATACCTATGAGAAGTCATTACATCAGGAATATATTCTTCTTTTACAAAATAACTCTTTCTCGAATTACAGAGGAAAGCACAAATGGATTTAAATAAAATAGCTGATCTGTTTACTGATATATGTTTTTAATCATAGGATTGAGTGAACAATCGAACTCAAAGTCTTGTACGATTGCAGAACCCGTTTCTGCGGCTCGCTTTACTTCCACTGCAGTCGGTCAGATCCCTGGATCTCAGGATGCTATTTCCAACAATCCATCTCGAGATACTCTCAGAATAACTTTCAGAATTGATACGTCACATGATTGCGTCACAGGATTGCACATCTCAGGATCTATTTTCTCCCTTTTAAATAATATAAATAGAGAAAACCTAAATTTCCTGTTATTTATGATACCGGGAATTTTGCAATAACCCTGCTCGTTATCAGACCTTATGATTGGTGATAAACAGGTGCTATCAATCGACTCCTCATGTCCAATAATGACCCTAGTTAGTCAAATGGCTAATTCGTCACGCATTAAAATCAGTCATTACCACACACAACACGAGGCCTTACGGTTTTGAGCCAGCCTCAATTACACAGCGAATAAATGAGATACATTGCATCAGTTACTACGTCATTTCACACTCACTCATAATTATACATGAACTCTTCTAAATTCAGTGAAGTCACACGGATTCTCGTAATCATATTAAGTAATGTAATGCATAAAATTCTTAAAACCAATATGTATGCAAACAAGACGACTTTTTCAAACAATTTGTTAAACTTGTCTAAAGATTCACGTACGACTTCTTATGCATAAACTCAACACCGTTATACTTCAAAAGGCAAAGTATGAGACGAATGTAGCGGAATAAAATATAAAATATAAGTAAACAATTCTGCAAGATTATATATGGCATCAACAAATTACATGGAATTGTCACACTATCTTTGATATCAACGTTCCTCCCTCCATCTCCAAATTATGTCGTCGGTTAACTCCGCCTGAGGACAACTCATCGGTCCCAAGCCCGGAAGAAAGAGGAGGGTTGACCAGCTGCCGACTGGTCATAAAACCCAGGCATGAACCTGCATGAAGAAAGCCCTACTACTCAATTACCGCATCCGGGGTAGCCGATGCGTCAACGCTGGTCAGTTCTCCAATCCAGGACGTCGCCGAGAAATATGCTACTGGAGGGGGGAGAGAAACTTCAGATAAACGACAACAAGATCGTCGGACATCATCTGCGATTTCGACTAAGCAGTCTACCTTGCTGGCAACATGGAATATCAGTACGGGTCACGCAGATGGACATGGGGAACAAGTGGCCAAAGAATTCGGTAACTATAACATCTCTGTTGCCACACTCACGGAGTTAAGGATGATCGGATCGGGCAACACGACGGCTAATTCTCCGGCAAATAATGCGAAATACCAGCTATATTACTCCTGAGGCACGAAATACATCGAGGGTGTCGGATTCATGGTGGACAACAGCTTTAACAAATGCGTCACTGGATTCCATCCCATCTCTAGTCGAATGGCGGTCCTCACTCTTCATTGTATCATCAAAAAGAATCTGGTCGTAGTTTATGCACCAACCGAAATCAGTCCAGAAACGGCCAAAGACGAATTCTATGACAACCTTCAGATGGTTTGGGACTCTATGCCTCGTTCTAACATCAATATTCTTCTGGGCGACCTAAATGTCCACACTGGGTGCGATAGCCATGCGTGGCCGGATGTTCTTGGCCCTTTTGGAGTGGGCTCGATCAACGACAATGGAACACGATTCCTTTCATTCGCTTCACTCAACGGTCTCAGGATATGAAATACACTATTCCACCACCCGCGTCGTCACCAATTAACCTGGAGATCTGCCAATGGACGGGACAGGGCGTGCATTGACTATGTAGCAATTTCCCGGCGATTCCAAACCTCAGTCCAAGACGTTAGAGTCATGCGTGGAGCAGATTGTGGGTCCGACCACCACTTATTCAGAATCAAGATTCGACTAAGATTGAAGTGTTCAGCAACCAATAACAAACGGGAGCAAAAACCGAACGTAGCACTCTTAAGAGACCCAGCGGTCCGGGAAAAATACCAGATCACCCTAAAGAAGCCCTTACTACATCGGAGGCAGATGAATCACAGGAGGGAGTTGATCGTCTTGCAAACGAGCTTGCGAAGGCAATTACAGACAGTATCAAAGAGGTGTGTCCATCAACGAAGCGGCACGTTCAACCCTGGATATCTGAAGAGACCTTGTTTCTCATCGATAAACGGGAGAAATGTAAGTTAACTAACCAACCGGAATATAGACGCCTCAACAAACTGGTCAGAGTTCATTTAAAGGAGGATAGAGTCGTTTATTTGGAAAATCTCGCAAACGATATGGAAGTTGCAGCCAACCGGAACGAATTCCGAACCCTTTACTCAACCATTCGATGACTAGCCGGGAAATCTCGGCCGTTTGAGAACAACATCAAAGACAAGATCGGAAAATTCATCAGCTCCAACACAGGATGTTTGGACCGCTGGCAGGACTTCTTCTGCACCCTCCTAAACCACGACGCCCCACCTGGACCGATGGAATCGGTGGACGCCATGGACGAATTATCTGAGCTAGTCGATGAGTCCGAACCGTCTATGAAGGAAATACGGACTGCCATCTTAGACCTGAAGAACAACAAGGCGCCGGGCATTGATAATGTGACACCAGAAGCCTTGAAATACGGCGGAGAGATCATCGTCGAAAGATTACACGCCCTTCTGAGATTGATATGGCGATCGGAAGCGGTACGAACAGCATGGAAGAAAGCCATCATCGTACCAATCTTCAAGAAAGGCGATAAAACGGTCTCTAAGAACTATCGGGGCATCAGCCTGCTCTCCATACTTGGCAAAGTATTTATGAAGATCATCCATAGAAGGGTACTCAAACGACGGGAGGAAGCGGCACGAGAGAAACAGGCCGGTTTTCGACCTGGAAGAAGCTGCTGCGACCAGATCTTCACGCTCCGTCAAATCCTCTAGGAAAGAATTCGGTGTGGAAAACGCACAATTATGGTGTTCATTGATTTCTCCGCAGCGTTCGACAGCGTCCATCGCCCGGCCTTGCGGAAAGCCCTGAAAGCGGAAGGATACCCGCCAAAATACATTCGGCTACTTACCAACACCTATGACGGGTCAACCAGTCAAGTTCGAATCCAAGGGGCAAACACGAAGGATTTCTCAGTGAAAACGGGCGTCCGTCAGGGATGCATGCTCTCACCTAGCCTCTTTAACGTCGTTGTCGATTGTGTCATGTGCAAGGTATTCCTGGGACGTAGAGGGATCACTTTTGGGGCCGGGTTCGATGAACATGCCACAGATCTAATATTCGCGGACGATAGTGCATTTCTCACTGAGGACCAAGCCGAAGCAACAGAAATTCTGCAAGAAATCGCCGATGAAACCGCCAGATTTGGGTAAAAAATCAACATCGCCAAAACAGTTGTCATGACATCGGACAACACCCCAGTGGCCGTCTGCCTTAACGGAGTCTATCTTCAGCAAGTTGAGGAATTTAAATACCTGGGGTCCATAATCCGAAGCATATCAATAGCGGCCTCCACTGACATCTCGCATCGCCTGGGATTGGCAACGTCTGCATTCGGGTCACTAGCTTGATGCATATGGAGAAAAATGGCCCTCTCGGTGGTGACCAAAGTGCGTCTATACCGCACTCTCATTCTCCCAATACTCCTATATGGAGCAGAGACGTGGGTCCTCCTAGACGCGGACTTCAAGAAGCTGCAGATATTTCAAATGCGCTGACTCAGACGAATACTGGGAGTAAACCTTCTGGATAGAATCCCAAACGTGGAAATCCGGGCTTGATGCTCTCACCAACCGACAGTGGAATCATTGATTAGACGTGCTAGGCTTCGCTGGTTTGGTCATGTCTGCCGAATGGAAGAGAGGCGTTTACCATATCGATATATGATATCAAATAATATTTTCTTGTTAGATCGCCAGAAATTTGCCATATCGAGCCCTGTGATGCACCAGACCGGAAACCTGGAAGGTCTCAAAAAATGCCCCTAAGAAAACCTGGATCCAACAAGTGGAAAAAGACCTGGCGAATTATGGCATCACCTCGACACATGCCAGAGAAAATGCCACGCGGGACCAAAAATGGTGGAAAGAGATAATTGACTTCATCGGCACGGGCAATTTTCGAGCAGCACCCACAGTCTC